>VWZO01019668.1:279773-327065 GCA_013396975.1 Bucco capensis | reverse complement strand
AGGCTGCAGAGGGCCTGTTTGCAAAGGCCTGCAGGGAAAGGACAAGGGGCAATGGTTTGAAATTGGAGAAGAGGAGATTTAAACTGGACATTAGAAAGAAGTTGCTCCCCACGAGGGTGGTGGAACACTGGCCCTGGGAGGTGGTTGAGTTCCCATCCCTGAAGGTATTCCAGGTGAGGCTTGCCAGGGCTCTGGGCAAGCTGCTCTAGTTGGGGATGTCCCTGGCCACTGCAGGGGGGTTGGACTAGATGAGCTCCAGAGGTCCCTTCCAACCCAAACCATTCTGTGATTCTATGATAAGAAGGTGTCCTCTAAGAATCCTTTACTCCAGACTAACCAATCCCAATTCCCTCAGCTGCTCCTCAAAACACTTCTGCTGCTCTAGACCCTTCCTCAGCTTCATTGCCCTTCTCTGGACATGCTCCAGCACCTCAATGTCTTTCTTGATCTCATGATACATCCTATCAAGAAAAACATTAGGCAAGACTTTCTAAAGTGATTCATGATCTCTATAGTTCTGTTTAAAAGAAATATGTGCAAAAGCTCTGATTTGTAAAACCCCTAATCACATTTGAAAGCATTGCCTGCAACAGCCCAGAAATACTCTGAAATATAAATAGGTGTCTTAGTCTAAGAAAAAAGAAGGAATGTATTTCATGAAGAAGGCTTGAAATATTGGTTTGAGTGGCCAGGTGTTGCTTTGTTTGCCAAATCAACTTTCCAGTGTTGCTTTGTTTGCCAAATCAACTTTCCACAGACATATTTCAAGTACTTGCATGACTATGGACTTCACTAATTGTAGCTACACATGCAGAACACCACACAGAAGCACAATAATGGTAATGGGATTGGTGCAGAAAGTTGACTTCTGCTGAGATTCCTGCAGTTCTATGTTTTTACAAAACCATACGTGGCAAGAAAATGGTTTTCTTTATTTTTGGTACCTAGAAAGCAACTTCAGTGGAAAAAAAACCCACAATCTACAGGGCAGCTTAAGAATATGAAGTGCATTCTGTGGGCTAGTAAATGTTTCCATGTGTGATAAGAGTAACGTAGCATAAAACTACACATCTCTTCTTTTTGTCCAACCTGGCCAGACCTTAGCAAAATGTTAGGATATTAATGAGAGAGAAACCTCTGAGAACTCAGTGCATAGCATACAGGGAAATCAAAACTGAATTTGAGGCCAATTCCCAAGCTGTGGGAGTTAGTCACAATAATCAGCACTACTCAGGAAGTCAGCAAACACTTAGCTATTTTTCTTCTCCAAACAGCACCTAGAAAGATTTAGATTTTCATTTTGTTTCATACTCATATTTCATATTCATTTATTATCTGATAACCAGGTTATATGACTCTCTTTCTGTTGTATGGATTGTTTGGAAAGCATTGACCACAATGATCACCTAGAGAATGCTTTACTTTCCCTTGCTCAATTTGTGGGACAGGTCAACTGACACTTGAGACCAATTGTGCTTGCCTGGTTGATCCATAAGCTTCAGAATAACCTTTCTAAGCACCTCTAAACAAATATCCTGGCATATTTCTCATCAATAATCACCCTAGTGATTGGCATTAAGTGCTTTACCTTTTTTTTTTTTTTTTTATGGACAAAAATATCATCAGATGAATTAGCAGGAAGCAAGTAGAAGGAAATAGCTTATCCCAAAATGAATTGTAGGGCTTTAATGTGAACAAAGCAACAAGGAGTATTTGTATACACACACAAAAAGTATATATAATAATATATATATAAAATATATATATATATAATATATATAATAATATCATATAATATATATAATATATATATATTGTACAGACAGCTGTTTATTCTTATTGTTCATAGTAACATCATCTGACGATGACAGAAAAAGTCTGTCTCTATCTTTAAAAATAGATAGACCTAAGCTAGACCTAAAGTCTATCTTTAGGCTTTTGCTTGTGTTCAGCATCAGCATCATCATAAGTCAAATAATATGGTTTCTTTTCCTTCCAGGGACTATACAGAAAGGTTGAGCTGTCAAAGCACAGAAGGATGGACATGTTTGCCTGCTGATACACAGTTAATTCCCTGCTCATTACTCCACCAAAAGCACAAACAGATTGCTAGGGAAAAAAACAACCCAAACAATCAAGCGAAACAAAAGCAAATCCCAGGAATAATCATTGAGTTTCTCATTAACATGTGTAAACTCTTTTAAAGCACAAGCTCTTAGCAGTTGTCAAGAAAGCAAGGCTTTAGTTAGAAGTCATTAGTTCTGGTTCATAATCTCAGCATCTGCTGGCTCTCAGCCCACTCAGCCTCTCTGGAATTGGCCAACTGGACAGGTAGGAGTCAACTGCAGAGGTTTCAGCTGCCAAGAACCTGGGAATGCAATACAGGGAACTCCCATAGAGGGAGATCTTGCTTTGTTTCTGCCTTCACTTCAAGTTTTTCTCTGTCCACACCATGGGAAAGAACCCTGCTGTGCTCCAGTCATCGTGCAGACACTTCCTGATGTGTAGATTTTTCTGAGGAGCAAAGCATGCACTGGAATTTGTCATTCATGCCTACTCTTGAACTCATTTTTCCCATTTGTCCTGACAGTCTCTTCTACTCTGCAAAGAGCTAAAGATAGGCTGTTACCTACCTTTATAACATTTCCCAAAGAGTCACAGAGATGGAAAAGGTCCTTAGGAAGCACTAGGGCATCTATTGCCTTCCTGATGCTCTTCAGATCCTTCAGCAAAGCCTAAGGTGACCCTGCCACCTGGCACTGCTTTTGACTTGAACATGTTGGCACAATTTGTGCTTCTGTGTCCAATACAAACATCCAGCACCACCAGTTCTTCATTCTGTACCCAGAAACATACTTTAAAATAAACAGAAGAAATAATGGTCTCTGTGATAGGGATGAATTTACGAAGTTCAATTTAAACTGAGGACATTAGCCTCTAGTAAACTTGTTTGCTGTGACTGTTGGTGATCTTCCTATCTGCAAGAGAAGTTTTGTTTCATTTGCAGAGTAGGATTTGTCTCATGAGATGGCTCTGCTAAGCCTCTGGTTTCATTGCTGCCTGGTATTATGGTGAACTCTGATTCTCTTGACTCCTTCATGAACTATATTCTCTGTAATATCTGCTGTCCAGGATAGGAGCTTTTAAAATTCATATTCCTCAGAGAGATGATCTGATTTTGCTTTTGCAGACAAAGAAATGAGTCCTCTTTAAAAATAACCTCTTATTTGAAGTGATGTATAGTAGTGCTCTCATGCAGAACAGCAGTTAGGAAAGCATTCCATAGCAACATCTTAATAGGAGATCATCCCCTGGACATCTCCCTCTGCATTTCTGCAATTACCAACTATGTCTCCTACCATCTGCAATTATATAAAATCCCTCTGGCAACCTTAGCTATTGCTTACATGGAAAATTAATGTTGGGGAAGCAATGGGATTTAATAACTAAAAATAAGATATATGAGTTATTACTAGATGACTACTTGCCAAGCTTTTCACCAGCTACCAGGAACCATTGAGCAGATCAGCATGGGGATGTAATTTTGGATCCTCTGAGTTAATAACATAAATCATAGCTCTTAGCTTTAAGACTTTCTTTGCACAATAACACAGAACTTTCCCCAGCCACTTGACATTAAAAATGCAGTCATGCAAGAGGCTATTTCAAATACCAGAAGAGAATGAACTGCTTGGCTTAATGCACAACCTGCAATGGGGTTATGCTTGGAGCAGAAGGATGACTGCACTAGAGCAGTGAAGAGTGCCTCTTCCCTGGGTGCTCCAGGTTTATTTTAGAGCCCTCTTCTTCCATATTGCTGGGGAAAAAAGCATTTCTCTTTCCTGAAGTCACTGTGTCATGCTGCTGTTGGGCTACCAATGTTATAACTCAAACCAGCATTTAGTTTTATTTAGAAGAAGCAGGTTTTGCAATGCTTTCTATCAGAGGTTCATATTATCCCTAATCTCCAGATTAGTTATGATTTTACAGACTTTGGCTTGTTTTGGTTTGTTTTTTGAGTCACAGCATCCATTAGCTGTATGAATGACTTCACAGGCTGGGTTAAAAAGTGCAGTTCTCACAGTGACTCTTCTTTTCCACAATTAAAGTGGAAAAATTTGGCCTTCTCTTAAAATCAAAAGTGATATTTTGTTTTAAATCTTTTCAAAACAATTGAGTAGGAAAACCTTCTGAAAGGAGGTTGGAGCAAAGTGAGGGCTGGTCTTTTCTTCTAGGTAATAAGTGACAGGATGAGAGGAAATGGCCTCAAGTTGCACCAGAGAAGGTTTAGGTTAGATACCAGGAAAAATTTATTCACTGGAAGAGTGGTTATGCATTGGGACAGGATGCCCAGGGAAATGGTGGAGTCACCATCCCTAGAAGTGCTCAAAAAACATGTAGATGTGATGCTGAGGGACATGGTTTAGTGGTGACCTGGCAGTGTTAGGTCAAGAGTTGGACTCAATGACCTTAGAGATCTTTTCCAACCTTAGTGATTCCATGATTCTGTAACATTTTTGATAGAGAGCATAAGCACTGATAAGGGTTTCCATAGTTGATATTTTCCTAGCAGAAAGCAATAGCTGGTTAGCAAGAATTTCATTTCTGGGGGGGGGGAAATAAACAGAGGTAGCCTATCGACAAAAGTGTGGACAAAAGAAGTCAATTATCTCTACTAACTTATCTCTGTCTCCCAGCCTGGGAAATGAATCCCAGACACTTCTTGTACCCTGGAAGTATTAATCTCCCCATCACATATTAGCTACAGGAACAACAAGCCTGATATATTGATAGAAAGACTCAACAGTGCCTCAAGAACATTGAAGCAGGAGCAAATAATTGTTTTCCATGCTCAGAAGAGACGGAACATCCTCACACTTGTCCTGACTTGGATACCAAAGCAGACTGTCTAAAAATGGAATTAATTCTGTTCACCTGCAGCAGATAAAGGCTGAGTGTAAAACAGCAGCTGAAGTGTGCTGGAAACCAAACTGCAATTCTCTATCTGCCTAGCTAAGGAAGATAAAAAGGGATCACTAAGATCAGTAGCTCTGACCCTGCACAAAACAGGCATCAAAACCCACTGTGGTTCCAGCATCACTTTGTGCTTCATCTCACTTGTAGAAGCTCCTAATCTTGATGGGCTATGTTTGAATAAGGGGGAAAGCTGCAGATCTTTATGGTGGCTGAAAACTAGAGGGAGGAGAAAGTAAAGTAAAGCCCTGTCCCCCCCTCCCTCCCTCCCTCCCTTTCAAGCACTGTACTGCGTCATTTCTCAGTACAGTAAGAACCATGGTGGATTACAGCAATCTGCTGCAGGCCACTGTCAGCTCTCTGGAAATCACAGTTAATACTCTGCTGGGACAGAGACATGGTCTGTGGGTTGCATTAGTTGCACTGCCTGGATTTGGTACAAGGTCACTATGTCTATCTGCTGGAGAAGGCAAGCATGGCAGAGCATTATGCATGTTCCAGGTGATTGTAATCTAAATATAAGGGATTAATTGAAGCATGGATTAGACATAGAGCCTGCAAAAAGAGAGGAGACTAAGCAGCTGAAGAAGGTTCAGATAACCCTTATTTTTTATTATTATTGCCCCTGAGGAATCTGTGCTTTCTTTTAACCATGTGAAGGTGGAAAGAAAACAACCAGGAACTGCTGGCTGGGCACCACATCCTGAAGAGATGTTATAGCAAACTGAAGTAACCTAGCACATAAATTCTCCATACTCCATAAACACACCATGACAAAAAAAAAAAACCCCACCAGTAACAAATGAGGTGATGCATTCAGAATTAAGATAGTTAACCCAAAGTCAAAATGCTGATCTAAGAGGATTACCATCAGCCACAACTCTTCCCACACTGCTCTGCCCCCTCCCAAGTAATATTTCCTTCTTGGCCACCTATGCTACATAAACAAGTTAGGAGTTTATATTCTCCATCACTCAGAACTATCTTCTGCAAAATAGCCCCTTGAGGTTGCTAAAATGGATTACAGAGTCGGGGTGTGAAAATGAAGTAAGAATACAAGAATGTAAGAATAAGAAGTGTTTTATATTAATCAGAAAGACAGTGGAGCTCTGGAAAGGTGCTTTTTAATCATTCTATATATAAATAAATACATCACTGAACTGGCAAAGGGAATAAAACCTAAGCCAAGGTTTGTTTTAGTGAGGTAGTTTACACGGTGCAGTTCCACAGACTTTTGTAAGCAACACTCCATTTTAGCAATCCATGACATGCTGTGTGATCTCAAAGTGGGCACTCTTTGCAGTTCAAAAAATCCGTGGAAGGAAGCCAGTCAATGCTAGCATTAAAATGACCAACAGCAGTGTCCTGTTCCATGGACAAATTGTTCAGGCCTTCTGCAAACTCAGGCAGCTCTCACTCCAGAAATTCTCACCAATTGTGCTTTGAAGGCTTTCTTCAAAAGTCAGTTATTTCAAAATGTTTTCACAAAATCCAGAGACTCCACTCAGAAAAAAAAACAGCCAAAATGAACAATGATAGTAGAAGAACTTAGAAAACAAGCTACACTGGTTTCCCAGATGACTCCTTCCTTCTGTCTGCCCTTGTAAGGCAGTTCACCTTATATCAACTCCATTAGACAATGCTGTGGGTTCTTTGAAATTCCACATGGGCCTTTGCAGTTCCTCACGTCAACAGACATATTTAGGGGTTGTTTTGGGGGTTTTTGAAATGAAACTCGTGTGGGTGACAGCAAAAGGGAGTGGGAAGAGCCAAACACTGGAGGATCAGTTCTGCACAGCACATGAGAAGAGTTCCTATGTGGGTAGCACTACCAGCAAGGAAAAAGGCAGCAGAGAACATGGAGGAGGAGCAGGTGGGAGGGAAACAGGGTTGTGTGGCTAGGAACACAGGGAACTTAGAGTGTGTCCTCAGCAGATGGCCTGGTAAGTACTGTATCCTATCCTTGGGTTAAGGGCAATCAGGGAGTATAGGGCACTGCACTTAGCAGGGAGTCTTTGTTAGGCAAAACTGCCTCTGTGACCAGCATTCAGGTTACAATTAGCACTCAGGGGAGCACAGTCAGCCCAAGGTTGCATTTGACTCTGTGCCTCACAGAAAGGTAATGAGAGATGTCTTGGGAGAGACTTTGAGTTTAGCTATGTTAAAAATAAAAACAACAGACCGAGTCTGATTTTCATTCTTGCTTTAAACCATTTCCTTCCTTTCTTCTTTCTATTTTGTATGGCAAAGTACTGGGAATGTGTGATGATACTGAGCAAAATAAGGGGAGCTGGAGCTCAGGGTGGTTGATGAGAAGAGCAGGAGGGAGGAAAACTCCTTGCCTCTACTGGTTGTTGATAATTGCAATGATATTATGTCACTGTCACCCATCATGGCTCTAGCCATGAAAAAATACCAAGGGAAAGTAAGGAAGAAGCTATGGGCTGGCATCTTGCTTTGGGCACTGAAGAAAGGAGATGATGCTCTGTTCAGATGGGAGCAGCAGAAGTGTCTGGAAGCGTTAGCAAGCTGCGAGTCCTCTGTGACATTCAGAACTCCACCATTGTAAGCAGAGGCAATCTGTTAGGACTTTGTCTGTCCCACAGCCAAGACCCACTGCGGCAGCTCCCTTCTTCTACTGGCACCAGTGGGCAAGGCAACAGGGAGAGGAAAGGAAGAGAGAAAGAAGAGGGAGAAGATGATGGTGAGGGGGTGCACCCTCCATTAGTCAGCTAGGTGTGTGGGCGAGGACAGCAGCACCTCAGCTCTCCCAACCCAGCAAGGTGCACTCAAGGACATCCATATCTCCCGAGCGGAAACTCCTCCCAAAATCTCCATCTGGGGCCTTTATAAAATGGCAGCAAGCCATTTTTGTATAGCATGAGGAGAGCAGCAAACGTTTGCACATCTCACACCAGCGGCCAACAACCACATCGCTCATTCCCTTTGCTCCCCTGAACGAGGAACTTCATTCCGGGGAGGAACACGGCACTAATCCCCACCCCATCCACACTGAAGACTGAGAAGCCCACATGTTGGTACACAATAGCCTGGTTAGGGGCAGAGAGAGGCGGCCCGCGAGCAGCTGTGGAGGACACGGTGCCAAGGCTCAGCCTCATGCAGGGCCGGCGCTTTTCAATAGCCAGGCCGAGCACCCGCATGGCAGCCAGCTGCCGCGGGGACCGGAGAACCTCGCACAACACTGCCTGAGGTTATCGGGGAGGGGGCGGAAAAGCCTCGCACCGAGCTAGTTTTGCTAGGCTTGGAGCGAGCGGCGAACCCCGCTGAAGGGGAGTGAGAGGAGCGCGGGCGCGTGCCCGTTGCCGCCGCGCAGGAGGCGAGGGGCGGTGCCGCGCGCGGAGTGGGGAGGGATGTGACGCAGCGGGCGCGGGGTGCGTGGAGCATTGTGGGAGCTCGCAGCCAGCCCCCTTCGAGCCGTCCCCGTTGGTCCCCGCGGGCGGAGCGGAGGTAGCGGTAGAGCACGGCGGGAGCGGGGCTGCCGCCGGCTACCGACCGACTGACTGACTGACCAACAACAGACCGACTGGAGACATCTTGCCGCTGAAGGCTTCTCTGTGAGTCCCTGCTGAGATTCGGCGCGAAAGGGCCGCCCGCCCTGTGGGGAATGGGGGTTGTGAGGGGCTCTGCCGCGGCGGGTGGCACCCGGCCCCGCGGTGCTGAGGGCCCCGAGCGAGGCAGGGTGGGCTGTGAGGAAGATGTGGACCTGTCCCTCTCCCTCCTCCAGTTCTTCCCTAAGGAAAACCGGGGACCCGCAAGGAGGTCTGTCGGTTCTGCCTCTTCTTCTTGTGCCTCGGGTGAAGGCGGGAGTTCCCCCTCCCGCCCGTCCTCCCTACCCGCTCTGCGCCCAGCGAAATGGTGGCAGCGAAGGGTTGTTTCTATACGCGATCTTCGTTTGGGTCGTGGTGCGGTGGAAGCTGGAAGGGGTCCAGTGGACATCCCGCAGGCGCTGGTTTTGCACGGGGCGTTCAGAGGAGTGAGGTAGGGGGGGGCCGAGGTGGATTCCTCACGTCTCTGTCTGCCTTCATACGGACGCACGGACTCCTTCGTCGTCGTTCCCACCTCGGGTCATCGGGCAGGAGAAGATAATCTAGAGAGACTGCAGAAAGAGCGAGTGAAAAGCGGCAGAACGTGTTTTCAGTGTGTTTTGCTTCGGGATGAACAAACCGTGGCATAAAAGTTACCTACCACATGTGAATGGCTTCATTAAAATTATTTTTTTTTTTAAACCATAAGCGAAGGCTTCTAAGAGTGTTAAAAAATAAATGTTCAGCTAGAAAGCGGGGCCCTTATTCTTTCAGAACTGTCACTTCTTGTATAGCCCTGCAATATGTCTGCCTGCAGGATTTGAGCAACCTATACGGACTGTCTCTGGGTGTGGGTGTTTCTCATAGGGGACTGCAAGTACTGCAAGATGCAGGTGAATGCAGGTTCCTAAGGCTCTGCACAAGGCATATCACAGGAGCACCTGGATTTAGGCCAAAGGCAGTGTGTGTAGGAGACAGTAAGGGGAGCAAACTGTTCCTTAACTTATGTCTTTCTAGAATCCTTTTGTTTCCTATATAATCTTTAAAAGTAACTTGCAGAAGGCTCATCAATTTGCATCTGAAGGCAGCAGCTGGAACCAGCTCATATGCAAGTAGGGTGGTGCAAAACTGAGGTTGCTTCATTGATGTTGATGGAAGAAGGCTGCTTGTTGAATTGTTTGGATGAGCCTTGTTATTTATCTCTTGACCATACAAACAAACAACCATTTTTTCCCCCAGGACTGTGTGTCACTGTCACTTAGCAACAGGTCGGTAGGGAACTTTGCAGATCCACTGCCTCCCCCATCCCTAAGAGCAGAAGAAATAAATAAGCTAAGAAGCAAGTAAGCAATTAATAAAAAGAGAAGCCAGGTTTTTAGGCACAACTTAGAGTTAAAAGATTTAGGTGGGAACGTGACAGTAACACTTGCTTTGAATAAAAATCTATTTCAATGCAATTGGTTATGAAGAGATTTTTGTATCAAGTGACCCCTAGAAAACTCCTCAGTGTCTTGTGGTGTGGTCTGGGTTGTTTTGTTTTTTTAAGTGTTGTGAAAGAAAGAGATTACATTGTTGCTTGCTTAGTTATTTTTCTGTTTTATGTATCATAACCTTTCACACTGAAATCTTCCAGGCCTTCTGTGTTCCTAAAGAGTAACTTTATTTCATTGTGTGGATGCATACCCTTCTGACTGCCAAAATATAAATCCAAATGTTGACAGGGTAGATTAAGCCATAACTGATTTAAAAACTAGCAGTAAGAATAGAATTTGGCCTAATGACAGTAATCTAGGAAGAGTGCTTTAAGCACTGCTGATTTTCTAGATCAGCATATTAGCAGAAAGAGTCTAACTCTTCAAACTTAGTCTTGAAAGAAATCAGCATGTTTAAATTTGTCCCAAAGAGATGCCTGGTTCTGGAGGTAAAAACATTCCAACACACAACAAGCTGTGGTAAAAGATACTCTTTTGCTAAGGTAGGTGATATAATCCTACTGCAGAAGAATGGTCAAAATCTCAAAGAAATGGAGAACTATTTTTGTACCAGTCTATCAACGAGGGTCAAGGCCTATTTATTGTCTGTTCTGTGTAAAAGGTAGTCCTGCCCCAGCAAGCTTACAAAGTAGGGATAAAGGAGCAGGAGTGTGGAACTGATGTCAGAAGAGGGAAAAAGAACCTCAAAAGAGAGTCTCCTTTGGAAGAGGGAATATTGACTCAGTGGGCAGTGCAACAAGCATTAGATTTTGTCAACTCATTGCTTCCTAGAAGAAAAATTGGGAAAGAAATGTAGTGTTTGTGGAAAGAGTGCAGCTTGCTTGCTTGTCAGGGAAAGATGCTGTAAGCACATAAAGAATCTCTAGTTCATTACCTACACCCATTCTAAAGAGAGGGTGGGCAGGATCCAGCTGGTGGTCCTTGCTCTGAAAGGAGTGATGCTGGAATCACACCATTCATGGCCTCCTCAGAGAGCCCAGTTCTTGCTCTCCCTTTCCTCAGCAATGCTGTGTCTGTCGTATATTTCATTCTACATCTGGATTTTGCCCTGGAAGCATTCAAGTGAATTCCTTATTACCTTTTTACTTTCTTCCGAAAGTGTTAAGGGACAAAGAAGTCCCTTAAAATGTTCTTTCAAATAGTTTTTCTGAATTTTGAATTCCTAAATGGTCCAGTGATTTAGGTCCTGCATGAAACTTTATGCTTCCTACGTAGTACGCAGAAAGCTGTAATGAACAAATGGATTTGATTTCATGCTAGTGCTCCCAGCAGTGGTCAGTGAGGACAATTGTATTTACGTTCTCCTGTCTATTGGTGGCAGGATGCCCAACTAAAACTCCTGTCACGCTCCCAGATCTGTTCCTAGTGGAGGTTTACTCATTAAGGGGATATTTGTTTTGGGTTTTCAGCCCCATTGTGGCATGGAGGGACTTCTGCCAATTGAAGCCAGTTGTGCAATAGTTCTTTTTTTATTTTGCACACAAGTTTTGAGAAAGTGTTGTTCTTCTATCCTTTATATTATCACTGGGAATTTTAGTCTTTCTAAAATTACTTCTAAGTCCAACAGAAAGTACACGCATTGGGCTTTCTGAAGTGAAGGATATTCTCTGTTTTCCAAGTGAAAATATTTATGTATGGTGTTACCTTTTCAGCTCAGAAACTAATGTAGTGCTGGAAGGGCTCTTTCACAAGCAGTTTCACTCCTCTGTTCCAGACCACAGAGAGTTACTGCTTTGATAAAGCACTTAAGCTAAAACTTGAAATCAGATCAAACGATAACCGGGTGATTAACTCTTATTACTGTCATACATAGAAACCACAGTCACTGACTGAGACCTGGTTGTGTTAGGCAAGCATTAGTAGAGACCATTTTCTACTGACTCTAGAAGCAGGGCCTGTTATAAATATGCCAGACTAGCTTCTGATTAGCCAAGAACAGAGCAAGTTAGTTGTCAAAGCAAATTCAAATGGACTTTTTCAGAAGGAGTTCAGCGAGCGGCTACTGTTATAGCTCAGAAATAGATTTAAGAGAGAATGGCAGCACTTACGTTGTTAATCATTTGAAACAATGGAAAGAAAATAGTATTGCAATTAATCTCTTGTGATAGGAAAATGGACTTTCCAGCTTAGTCTTTGTACTGAAAAGAAGAGAAGAATAATTACTAAATCTTAGTATTTATCCTATTGTAGGATAAATGGATTCTACTCGACTTAGTGATGTGATCATGTATATCTAAATTTAATCATCTGTTTACTGAGTGCAGTTAATACACCAATGTAAGCCCATGCTCAGAACAGGCTCTGCCTGACAGCAGCAATTCATAGTAATTTGTTAAGTCATTAAGAATCAGTACCTGAATACTATTAATAGCAGGGGGTTTGTTTACTACTGTTTGATGAAAGTGTCAAATTGGCTGAGCTAATGAAGTAGTGGGTTTTGGAAATGAGGTATTACTTTACCTGGATGTGCAGGCTGTACTTTCAGAATTAAGTGATGATAAACCTTTCAGGAAAACAGATGTTTATGTGCATTTTAGGAAGATAGTATTTGGAAATGAGGTTTAGTGGGGTATCTATCTTCACATTGAAAAATATGGGCATCCAGAGTCACTACAGCCAGTTTCAAACAGAAAAGTATTAATATACATTATTTTCATCACTACATCTTAATATTACTTTTTCTTAGAAAATTTATTTCTGGCTCACAGAGATGTGGCAGCAG
This sequence comes from Bucco capensis, assembly GCA_013396975.1. Classification (NCBI taxonomy): domain Eukaryota; kingdom Metazoa; phylum Chordata; class Aves; order Piciformes; family Bucconidae; genus Bucco; species Bucco capensis. The sequence continues at coordinate 314,331 of VWZO01019668.1, read as the reverse complement.
AGGAACCTTGTAGTTTGACTCTTTGCTGTGAGCCAAATGAATATACCATCAAATCCTCATTTCAGTGACTTTTGAGATCTAAGAAAGCAGTATGAATCTTGCTACAGTCTTTAAGGGTTTTCAAAAGGCTATGAATCAGGTGCTAAATTCTGCAACTAGGGCAATCTGTGTCCAAGCACAGCAGAGCCACTGTGGAATACAGCATTAAATGTGATTGGAAGTCAAAGGTGTGCTTAGATAAGTTGACTTGGCAGTGATATCCCCTTATAATCACAGTGATTATTTTGTGACTTGTCACATTAAAATGAAATCACTTTATTGTCAGATCTTTGAAGACACTAGGTATTTGGCAAAATTCCTCAGTAATGGCCTTGTAAAGGTAAGAGAGAGGAAAGAAGGGAAAGGACTGGTCCATTGACTGTCACTGACGGAGATTTTCATATTTTTTTGCTTTCATTGTAAATGATCCAGTTCCAATCTTGTCTGAACTATGGCCCATGTGATAAGGTTCTCTTTGGTTGCCTCCCTCATCTGCTGGCTAGCAGTGACTCAGCAAACAGCTCTGCTTCATTAATGTTGGCAGCATTCCAGAGTTTCTGGTATTACAAAGATAAACCATTTGAGATCATGTAAGGCACACAGTTTTCTTTGGTTTTTGATCTGTTGCCATACTCTGTACATTGAACTTCAATAAATTTTGTTGTGGCTGTTGCAGGAGAAGTCTCTTCTCTTTCCCTTCTCTTTTGCTGTGGAGAGCAAAGACTAGCAAAGAGGCTTTGAGACGTCATTTGGCTATCTCTCAGCTCCAAGGCAGGACAAACAGGTTCTGCAAAGCAATGATCCTGAATCCATAATTAAGCCCAAAAAGGTCTTCCATGCTTTCTTCCCTTGCAAATATCATGATTGGCAAAATTAAAAGAGGTACTTGAAACTTAATTGGAACTTTCCTCCCTTTACCCCTAACATCCAAAGATAGTGAGTCACTACATGTTATTGGAATGAGATCCATGAGACAGGAAGCTCTGAAACTCATCTTTATCACATTTCACCTTTAGTATTAAAAGTTCCACAAGTTCTTGCTTTTTTTCAGTATGCAAGTCCCCAACCTTTCTGCTTAAGGGCAAGTTTTTCCTTGCAAATAAACTTACAGCTAGAAAGCTTTTTATTGTCCAGTATGAGAAGATCAAGTTATTTTTCGAGATAGGTCCAGGGTTATGCTAAATATTAACAAGAGTAATGTCACCAGGAGTATTAAATAAAGGGGGAGATTAACTTCTAGAGTTTGCAGAAGTGATAAAATAAGCTTGTTATGAAAGGGAAAAATACACCATTTTATATATGGGAAGGTGTTAGATTGCTGCAGAGAGGAGGCTTTGAGGTATCAAATAGAAAACAGTACATTAAAGGGAAGAGCCTCTTCTGGACTCAAGGTGAAAGAGGCTGGAAATTAACAGCAGGGGGTTTTGCTCAAGGGTGATATAGACAAGGTTGGTTAAGCATAACCAATGACAATTGACACTATGTTACCAAGAAACTTAGTATCACTTTGAGTAGATAGTATGTTTCTAGGGACAGTGATACACAGTACCTCTTTGTTTCTGCATAGGAAGGATCCACATCATCAAGGCCAAATGTTGGGTCCTGCACTTGGGTCACAACAACCATGTACAATGAATGCTCCAAGCATGAGACAGAGTGGCTGGAAAGCTGCCCAGTGGAAAAGGACCTGGGGGTGTTGGTTGACAGCTGGTTGAACATGAGCCTGCAGTGTGCCCAGATGGCCAAGGCCAACAGTATTCTAGCTTCTATCAGCAATAGTGTGTCCAGCAGGACTAGGGCACTGATTGTCCCCCTGTACTTGGCAGTGGTGAGGCCACACCTTGAATCCTGGGTTCAGTCTTGGGCCCCTTACTATAAGAAGGACATTGAGGTGCTGGAATGTGTCCAAAGAGCAGCAAATCTGGTGAAGAGTCTAGAGCACAAGTCTTGTGAGAAGCAGCTGAGGGAACTGGGGTTGTTTAGTCTGGAGAAGAGGAGGCTCAGTTACAAGTAATAGGAGAAGAGGAAGTGGACTCAAGTTGCTCCAGGGGAGGTTTAGGTTGAATATCAGGAAAAATGTATTGACTGGAAGAGTGGTTAGGTATTGGCTGCCCAGGGCAGTGGTGGAGTCACCATCCCTGGAAGTGTTCAAAATACATGGAGATATGGTGCTGAGGGACATGGTTTAGTGGTGACTTGGCAGCATTAGGTTAGCAGTTGGGCTGGATGATCTTAGAGGTCTTTTCCAACTTTAATGATTCTATTCTATGATTTTCTTGGAACTGAAAATGAAAGGGCAATGCTCTTTCACCTCTTTCTGTTACTAGCTGCAGCTTTGTCATCCATCTGTATCCTCCATTTGGATTTTTAGATTAAGTGAGCTGCATTTACTCCAGCTCTTTCAAAGCCTCTTTGGCAGTAATTCTGCATTGCTGCATTACTCATACTTTGATCTAAATGTAGCCAATGGCTAGATGACACTCTCCTAAAGCAAAAGAAGCAAACTCAGTATCAGAAAGTAAAGATTTCCATTTTATCTTCTAGCTATTCTGACTCTTCCATAAACTCATAAGCCAAGTGGCTAGTAGAAGTTTACAGCTTAAGGTTTGCAGTTTTTCTCTAGGAAAAATTACTTTTTTCATCATTCACCTATCACTTACAAACCAAAGGAATCATAAGGGAAGCTAGAAGCACAGCTGTTTCTCATGTCTGCTTTCCCTGGTGTTTGATTCAAGGAACTTCTTAATATTTGTGAAATTAAACATCTGTAGTATTGATGAAAATGAATTATGAACTATGAAAATAATTCCTGGCAGAAAGTCCATAGCCAAGTCAAGCCACACCCAGCACTCTCTTTGTTAGCAGGAAGGCTAACTGGATGAGAAAATGCAATGAAATGGAAGGGTTTTGAGATCAAGTTGTGAGCTCCAGTTAGGCAGTTTCTCAAGGCATGAAAATTGCCTTTTGTCCTTTTCCTAGAAAGATAATTGTTACAGAGCTGAGTTCACAGCATAGGATGGGAGAAGGAGCCCTTTTGATGACTACCCCCTGTTTTTTTACTTCAGTTTCATAAATGTGGTGTGACTTTCATCTGAGCTAATAAAATGAGCTTAATTCATTTACCTTTAACAAGCAGTAAGCCTGTTGCTTTTATTTTACTTAATGTGCTATTCAAGTATAGGTTCTTTGATTAATAGAGCATGGAAGCTGAAAGGAAAAGAAATACTTGATACTTGTGTTTCTTTGGTTATCTGGAGTGGTCTTTTGCTTGGTAGTTACATAGTGTGAATCTCAGTGACTCACAGAGATTTGAAAAGACTGCAGGACATGACATGTCAGCACAGAACAGAAGTTGCAAAGCTTAGGTGTGGGGTTGGTGAACCTGTTTTACCTTGTCTAAATCATCGTGGATCTTCAGGCATATGGCAGTTAGGTTCATAAAGGCAAAGACAATTCAGAAGAAATGAGTGAAAAACAAAAAGGGAAGCAGAGAACTGTTGTGATGGGAAAGCTGTTTTAAAGGGGTCTCATTGTGGAGTGTATAAACAGACCAGTGAATTTGCATTTGTGTTAGGCAGGATTTGTGCAGCAAGGAGAGGACTTGGATGTGCTAAGGTATGTGTGTGACTGATCCATACCTTTGGTTTCCCTAGTGTTCAGGTACACAGAAGGAAGGGAGGATGAGATGAGAACTGTCTCCTTTCCTGTGATCTCAAAACCCACCTGCATTGCCTAAACCTTCAAAGATACCTTGAGAGTCTGCAAACCCTCCACTTTTTTGGATTTGTCTGTTTCTATTTACAGCCTGAGTAGAAAGCAAAGAGAGGAAAAAAAAGTTTGACAGCTGTATCAGCAGTAGGTTTCTTCACTGACATAAACTGAGATAGAGTTGTCAGATAGCTGCTGGGTGTTTAGACCACTGTTGTGTTAAGGAAAGGAGGCGGATCTGAAGTTCATCAGATTCCTAGAGGACATACTGGAGCAGTACAGTCTTCAATGTGGAGATAGCTGGTTTCCATTAGGTTCAACTCTTGAAGGGTTCATTTCAGATTCTTCTAACATTTAGTATACAGGAGATGTATTCTGCCCTGCATAGGCCTTTGTTCTGTAAATTCATACATGCTTAAAAATCTAGTTCTTTGAGGAAGGCAAATACACTTTATAAAACCTTTAGTGGGTACAGTTTGTCCTAGCTAGGAACATAGTTACTCATGAGTGTAGAAATGCTACCACAGTTGTTCAAATGCCAAATCAGGAGTTTTCCCCAGAAAGCAGAGGCTTGTTATCAGTCTCCTTGCAGAAAGCACCCTCTGCTTTACATTCAGAAGCTCTTGTGCAAAAAAAATTCCACGTGGTGCAATTTTGGGGGTTTTCCTGTGCTGAGACAAGAGTTGGACTTGATAATCCTTGTGGGTCCTTTCTAACTTAAGAGATTCTGTGGTACATTAGATAGTTAGCACACTTTGCTCCATTAGTGATACTGGGTGTAATCTGTTAGGAATTTCAGAGAAGTAATTACAAAGCAGATTTACATATTTACTATATAAACTTATGCCAAGATTACAATGGCAACTATGTAGAATTCTTTTAGGTTCTCATATATACTCTGAAAAGGCAACTCGAGTGTATATTTTAAGCATCCTAATGCATTGCCTACCTCAAAATACTCATCTGTCTTGAAATTCTTTAGATGATATTACGGCATCAGTCCTCATTGGTAACTTATCCTTGTTTTTTTTTTTCTTCCTAATCTCTAGAGTGCTGTTCCAGACCTAATACAGACAAAATGTCCAGCAGGGGTGGAAAGAAGAAGTCAACCAAGACTTCCCGCTCGGCAAAGGCTGGGGTCATCTTCCCTGTTGGCAGAATGCTACGTTACATTAAGAAAGGCCACCCAAAGTACAGGATTGGTGTTGGTGCTCCTGTGTACATGGCTGCTGTACTGGAATATCTGACTGGTAGGTTTTGCTGAACAATGGGAAATAGTAGCAGTGAAAGTAACAATCCAGATTGATTTTGCACAGAGGAAAAAAACAACTCAAAAAAAAAAAACCCCAAACAAACTAAAAAGAATCTCTGATTTATAGGTAACTGAAAAACTTAGAGCTGAATTAAGTGCTCTGCTGATCACACACTAAGCCAAAATCAAGGTATTTCTACCCTATGTCTCAGAGCTTTGATGGCTTTTGAGCATTCCAGCACTGGATTTTCCCTGACCTGTTGTAAACACTCTTCTTCCACATAGGCACTCAGAGGAATTCCTACTGGCATCAATGTGTTAGGATTGGGACTACAGTGTTGCAGTCCTTCCTGCTCTAATTTTGTGCCTGATGGCTTCCTTTGGGTTATAATTGTCTGTTAAGCATGTACATTGGTTTGAACTAGAGAGCTTCTCAGTGTTTACACAGTGCTGAGATTGCTTACAGCATTGTTTAAACATTTTGGTTCAATTTACAGATTATTTTTGAGACTACATAGGCTGTTTGCAATTTGTTTGGTTGAATCTGTGTGTAAATACACACTCTGTTCATCTGCCCCAGAGCAGCGTAGCTTATCTGCTTACATTTCTAGTCCTTCCTCTCATCACATCAGAATCAGAACACCTTAAATAATTACCTCATCCTTACTGTACCTTCTTGAAGGATGAAAGTATTATTCTTCCACTGTTTTGAAAGACATTGCAAAGGAAGAAAATACTTTGCCCAAAGGCATACACAGCTAGACATGCAAGTAAAGATCTTAACATAACAGTTCTCCTCTCAAACAAGACTTAAAACATTGCAGATTTACCCCACAAACAACATTACAAAAGTAGTCTTTGAACAGCAAATTAACCCCAACAGTAATAGCATCAACAAGTGGGCTTTTTGTGATATTACATATTACATTATTGAATTTTCTGGACCATCAAATATCCTTGTCTTCTTTTTTTCCCCTTCCCTTGCTCATGTTTGTAGGTTTTTTTTATTTGGGCTTTTTCTTTAGAAGAATGCTTTTAAACTTCATAGATGGCCTTAAAAAAAACAACATTTCCTTCAGCTAGGTTCCTGCTTACAGCAATAACAACTCAAATAAAATGCTTCTTGGGGTGAAGGATGCTTTGAATGTGCTCTCTTAAAGCAAGGGAACAATACAGGTGAGCTTAAGGCATTGCTAATGAGCAGCACATGTTATGGTTAACTGTTTGATTTAAAGTGTTTACTGAGGCACTGATGATTTAGGCAGCTAAGAATATGCTGAGGATATAAAAGTGTTTCTTTAACTGCTGTGAATCCNGCTAATGAGCAGCACATGTTATGGTTAACTGTTTGATTTAAAGTGTTTACTGAGGCACTGATGATTTAGGCATGATATGCTGAGGAAATAAAAGTGTTTCTTTAACTGCTGTGAATCTTGGGAAACTGTCTGAGGAGATTAACAACAACAACAAATAGTTGCACACGTAGCTTCTTTAGGAGAAAGAAGAATGGGAGGAGAGCAGGAGAGCTAAGGGGAAAAGAACTGTTTTTCTTCCTGTAAGTACTTTTAAGCTGGTTTGGTTTTGTTTTCCTTCCTCTGAAGGCTAGGTAGATAGTTCTAGTATCCCATATCTCAGGGTTTTCTTTCATTCTTATGCATAGATACATCTCAAAAGCACAGATAGACTTTTCTTTCCTTACTGAGTTAGTAATAGTTTTATGTTTTATGACTGTTGGTCATTTTTTCCCCCCTTCTCTCCCTGTAAGTTTTTCACACTCTTGATAATGTAATTTTTTTAGCCTGTGATGATCAGTATGTTTTCTGAACTTCAGGTCATTCCTCTTTCAGTATAATCCAGAAGCACTTCTTTGAAATGGGATGCTTGAAGATTTTTGGTGCGAGTTCTTTTTACCTCTTAGCAGTTACTACTTCACAAAACTAGAGAAATCCTGACTTCTCTCCAGGAGAGTTTTATAGATGCTCACGTCAGCACATGAGCTAAGACTAAATCAAAGCACTTCAGCCATTTCCAAGTAAAAGCAGGAACGTGACATAATAGGAAGGAGACCATGGGAAGTGGCATGCTAATAAATTGGCTAAATCAAAAAAGCAATCCTGTGCATCCAGGAAGGAGAGGAAAAACATAAAATATCAAAAGCAGTTGTAGGAAAGAAGAACTTCAGGAAAGACTAGGAGGGGAAATGAGAGAGACATGACCTAATGGAGAGGAACCTACTAAGTTTTGAAAGTGAGTTCATGTGTGTGCAGGATACAGCACTGACTTTAATCCTTTTAGAAGATGAGGTGCTAAATTTTGCTGACGTTTGCTAAAGTTTAACTTTCATGTAAATCTGAAATTAGCTCATAATGAGCTCAGATCTGGGATTTTGATCTGGTTCAGTTTGAGATTTGAACTTCCATAATGCTTCCAGCTGTACAGACTTGGAGTTCTATTCTGGATCCATCTGTAGCTATGACTTTATCCAATTTGTACTTTGAAGGTAACTTCCTGTTACTTTAGAAAGTAAAAATAGACATGCTGTAATTTCTTGTAGTGTATGGACCCCTTTGTAATTGAAGCCCTTTTTCAGTTTGTGCCTGATAGTGCTTTTTCAAGCTATTTTTGTTATCCTCATACTTTTCTGTTAGCATATTTATACATGGTACAGCTCCACTAGCAGGAACATGCACTTTTTGAGCACACAGGAGTTAGTCTGGCTGCTTCAGTTGCTGTGAACTAAAGACTGAATCTTTGCTGTGCTGCTTTTCAGTCTCTTGGCTTCTGAGAACTTTTTACAGGGGCTGGCTGGACTACTTCATCTTCCTGTTGTCTGTTCTAAGGTTAAAAATAATCATAATAAAACTACTGTATTATTAGATACCATTTGTCTTCTGGTCTTCAGCTAATGAAGTGCTTTTCCTTATCTTACATTTCAATATACTTGACATACAAACAGGGTGCACAGTGAGTATTCTCCTTCTCTTACTCATTCACTAAAGGTTCTTGTTACCTACAGGTAATGTTACAAAATAATTGTCTCATCAGCACATTTTGGTTTCTTAAGCAAACTACTCTTTCCTGCTTTTCATCAAAGGAAATAATATGTAATGTCCACTATAAATAGAATGAAACAACTCGTTGGTTGGGTGAATGTGCAGAAGGTACCTTTGAGTTTTACTGGTAGTGAAGGAAGTGGATATACTTCCTTTCTTTACTCTGGGGGAATAGTGTGGATGCTGAAGAACTGGAGTGCATGGTTATGATCTCTTTTCCTTCTTCACACCAGCAGTTCATGCAGTGCTGTCTGTCTTTACAGTGAATAACCAGAATATTTAATTAATTTCTGCTTATGCTGCAGAACTAATTTTAAGCATTATCAACCACTTCAAGCTGGCAAGACGTTCAGTATTAGTAATTCCTTTTCTCTTCTTTCCTTGTTGTGGCACTTGTTTTACAATGGCTCATTGCCTGTTTCTCTTCCCTAATATGTACTTCAGAAAACTGCAATCCACTCCTTATTTTCTCTGCAAAGTAGTGCATCAATATCAGTTCATATCAAAAAGAACCAACCTAAGGCTATCAAGAGGATAGCCACAGACATAATTTGGGACATTGCAGCCACCACTCAGATGAAGTTGTATGGTTTGTATTTGTCAGACCTGGTCCAGCCATGCATGTAATCAGATATGTTCCTTTCAAATGCACAAGTTAACAATATAGTCCAAACTTTCTTAGTAACAGGTAAAGATATTCCTTTGTCCTTAAATAATAGAAATCTCTTGAGCATATTTAAAGGCAGCAAGAAGCAGGCCTGCAAGTGATTTCTGCTTCCCCAGCCCCCCCATGGTCTTCTCCACACTGTAAATAATTTTCAATTGCCAAAATGTCATAGCAAATGAGGAGAGGGAGAAGTTTATAAAACAGCAGGAGAACAGGAGTACAGAAGAAATGAGACTTTGATTTATATTTGGGTTGTCCCTACTGAAGCAAGGCAGGAGAAAATGTGAAATGTCTGTTTTCTCCATTAGACTTTTTTTTTTTCTTCTCAACTGGGTTTTTATTGCCCAGGGTGTACTGTTGACCATGTATTTTGTTCAAATGTTGGAATAAGCACCTTTTGAATCCCCTGGTTTCCAGTTGCATCTGAGGCATTCTGGTGCTTACCTGAGGTTTTGTTTTCAGGCTTTCTGATGTCACCAGACTCCCTGACTAGAGGTTCATGTGCTGCAGCTCAGGTCGTTGCATTTTCATCTTGATTAATTTTCGATGTGGAAAACTTTCTTAAGCCAGCTGCTGATTGGCTGCAAAATGAAAGTCCTTCCTGAATGCAGTAAGTTTAACTGCTCACTTTCCAATGTGCAAACTGATCAACTTGAACTGCTGTTCACCTCTTGGGTTCTGCTTGCTGCTGAGAATTTTTACAGGGTCACAGAGGAAAACAACCATTTGCCCTCTTTTGTCAAAGCAGATGTACTGCTCAACTTCTGCTTGGAAGCAGAGGGGAGCTCAGAGGTCCACAGTAAAAAAAAAAACCCACAACATTAGGTTAAAAGCAGATTCAAGTTTGAGGCATTTTGAGACTACCGTAAATAACAGTCCTTAGGGAGTAATGAAATTTAAGAAGAGAATTAATTGACAGTATCTTTTTGATACTGTTGAAACATGCATTCGCTACTAAGATAACTTCTATTTAAACAGGCAGCTTTAGAAACACTAATCCCTATTATGGTGCCACAAACTGTGTCCCAAAAGAGGTTTAAAATAAATTAGGGGCTTGTAGGACCTGTGCCTTACTTACTTGAGCAAGCATAAAACTACCTCTTCAGATCCAGTGTGTTTTTAATATGGATTAATACTGGACCTGACATATAGCAGATTTGTTTATGGCAATAGCCTCATAAGCTGAAACCTTTTGAAAATATCAGCATAACAAAGCTCTTTTGTAACATTCGACTTTTACAGAAGACTTGTGTGGTGCTCTTAAGAGAAGTGAGATTGTCACAGTTTAAAATTGCTGTACTTGTAAGAAGTGCCTATTTAGCTAGAAAAATTTGCATTGTTACCAACTGAATGACCAGCTTTCTTTCTGAACTTATACATGCATGAATCAGTCTGCTTCAAATGTGTATAAATGAAGAGTTTTCTTTCTTATCTACTTTGGCACTGGCTGGGGACAGGCTGTCAGGCTAGATGTATCTTTTGCTCCAGTGAAGTTATAGTTAGTCTCAAGTGTTCACATGCCACAGAACACCTGAAGTAATAGATTGTTTGGGTTCTTTTTTTTTTTCAGTATGCTTGTTCTTAAGACATAGTTTTTTCCACAAAAAGAAGTGTTGAACATGCTGTATAGTCACTCCTACACTGCTGGGAGAAGAATACTTATAAATCTTTTTTCTTCTAAATAAAAACAGTTGTATTTGTCTACAAGTAATTGTATTTATTATGGCTTCCATTGCTATCTTGATACAAAAAGACTTGATGTGAGGAGAAACACTTTGAGACAACAGCAATTTAATGAGTCATAATATTTTGAGTACTAAACATGGAATCCCCCTTTCCTCACCCTCAGAGACAGTATCTAGTAAAATTGTTTTTGCCATCTGCCAGATCATGTTGAAGTGAGTACATTACAAAAATGAGAGTGCAGCATATATGGATTGTGTCAGCTTTGGTCATTGTTTAGTGAAGCCTTTGAAGCTGACTAGTAAGTCTTGCTCCTCTTTGTAGGGATGTGGATATGTACACCCTTGATACACATAACCATTTCCTCATTCAATCCAGAGTTTGGAGTCACTTCAGAATCACAATATGAAGTCATCTTCTCTTTGGTTAATAACGTTATTAACCTTCACCAAGTTTCAGTAAATGATTGGCATCTGCTGCTTGGCTTTTTCATATTTAGAAATAAAAGTTCCTAATGTGTGCCTGCAAAGGTCAAAGACTAAGGTAGGACCAAGTGTTGAGTAGTCTCCTGTGCTCTATAACAGCCAGACCAAAGCATGCATGCTGCACTTGATCAAGTAATGTCTGGCAGCAGTTATATTAATCAGGTTTGAGTGCATTTCTAAACCATATATAAACTGTTAGGAGTAAGAGCAAAGTGAAAACTGCTAGGTAGAGGAAGAAAAACAAGGTTAATTTGAGTTAGCTCAGAATTCTTGAAGTCAGTGGAGAAGAAATAGACTATCTCTTTTTCAGTTAGTACCTGGGGTGTGACTGTTGCGATAAATAACGTTTGAGATGGAATTCTTTCAGGTTTCTTTGAAAACTGAACTTTGATACCTTTTACAGATCAATCCCAAACTAAAACATTGTAAAAAAATAGGAAGTTAAATAACATTGTGTTTGTTATGTAAAAAAAAAAATAAGGGGTGATATTAAAGTGGAGAAAAGAGCTGAAAAGAAGTGTGAGTCAGATCAGAAGGCTCTTAGTGGAAGTGGCTTTTGTGGCCTGAACTTGAGTTTTCTGTAAGCAGCAGTCTGTCATCTGCCTCAGAGCAATGCAAAACTTGGCAAAGTTAACAGCTTCAAGGGGCCTAGGTTTGATACAGCTCAGACACTAAAGACTGAAGGGTGTTTTTATCACATCCTAAGAGAATGATTGCCCTGTTGAGAGTTGAGGTTTCATCAAGGCTTGTTCAAAGCAGGACGATTTCTTGAATTGATTTTCACTGCATCAAATTTCCCTGACTTCGAACCAAGGCTGAGAACTGTTTGATTGCAATATATGAGAGGGAAAGTGATGTGAAATGATTCTACCTTCACTCTCTCAATTGCAGATTCCGGGGGGATTGGGTGGAATACACAGAGAGAGAAGAATGCAGGAAACTCTTAACAGTCTTGGCTGATTGAGGTTGATTGGGTTAAAACCTTCCGGAATCATGTAAAATGATTCTGAAGTCAATAAAATATTGGTGGAAGGATGATTAATTTCAAGTACAATAAACAGACTCCTTGTCATGTAGTTGGCTTTGTAGCAAATAGAGATTTCTCAGTGGAATTGTATCAACATTCATTTTTCTTTGATATCTGGATATCATTCTCAATTTTCTTTTGAGGAGTGGCTTCAGCATTTATTTAGAAACCCCTGACTTGTTCCTGTTGGAACTTGAGTGTTCAGAAACTGGCCTTGTGTCAGCACATCACCTGCTAGTTGTTAAGGGTTTAATTTTCAAAGCTATGATTTCATCTCCCTGAAGAGAAGGTGGACAAAAGGATTCATTGCAACAGCAGTGTTTTAGCTTGAGAATGTAAACCAACGAGAAAAATAAAAAGTAAACATTTGGGGGATGAACTCAGATTGAATTGAGTATTTACATTCAGAAAGCATTTAGAGCCTGGAATGCATGATAAGCTAAAGGCTTATCATTTAGGCTTTAAAGGAGTTTTAGTCAGTAATAACCAGTAATATTTTGTTTGGAAATAAGGAGAAATGAACTAGAGTGTTCTTCTCCAGGACTGGGACCAGAATGCATTTGCTTTTGTTTCCATCTAGGGCTGCTGTTCCAGCTGTGCCTGCTTTGTTTAAGTCTAATACCAATTGGTTTCTTTTTAACCTTGTGGTGAGTTCTTGTTCCAAAAGGTGTGAGTGTTGTGAAATGCCAAGGCAGAGCAGAACCACTGTGGAGGAGAGAAATGCTTAGTAGAGAGCAGAAATCAGAGTCTCTGCGAGTAAAGGATGAGGAACTCACCCTGAAAACTTCCTTCTGGATGAGGTTTCTGTGGCGACTTCTAACGCTTTTTGGCTGTGTTTGAGTAGGAAATGCCTTGAGAACAGCTTTTCCTGTGGTCTTATCTCAAACTTTAGTATAAAGATATATAACCTCTTTTTTCCTGCAAAAATATTTAACTGAACTTTTAAAAACCTCAGCAGAAAAAAACCAAACGGTTTAGGTTCAAGTGTTGAGAACAGCCTTAGACCAGTTTTCACTACCCAGTTGGAAACATTGCAGAGGATTTGTTCATTTGATATAAATGAGAACTACATTGAGGCTAATTTTTAAGAGAAAATTTCTGAAATTTCAAAGGAATTTCAAGGAACTTCAAAGATCCTCTGCAACCCAAAACATTCTATGATTTTAAGAACTTTCTTTCTCATTTTAACCATTTATTTTAAAGATGACTGAAAAGTAGACAACTCTGTCTTTGAAAGCAAATTGATGTGTTCATATTATAGTCAGACTTCTAAGGCATCCATCCCTTTTCCTGCTGCATAACAGCTGTCCATGCATGAATCTATCACATGGCATTCCTACTTCATTTTTTCTTTTGGAATTGTTTGAACTCATTTAAAAGCACAGAAAAGGTCATTTGTGCAAATATAGAGTATCCCCTCATATTGACCTAAGATTTCAGTGTGTAGTAATTGAAGAATTATACCTTCAAAAGCTTATAATATTGAATAAATTCTCTATTTTCCTTATTTAAAAAGAAAAATATAGACAAAACAGGTTTTGGTCTTTAGTACTTCTGTAAAGAGTGCCTCATAGTTGCCTTTTACTTGAGTGCTGCTGGTGTAATTATTCTCTAGAGGGGAAATACCTTGAGTAAATGTATGAAAGGAATGGAATAGACATTATGCAACTCACATCCTTTTTATGAGGCCCCACTTTTTAAGATGTTGTTTTGGTCTTCTGGCTGGATAAATACAAGCTGAGTAAATTCTGATGTCATGGAAGCTCCTAACACTTTCTTTTGCCTCAACGCTTTACAAACAAAGATTTCTGTCTTGACTCTGTTCAAGGTGCAGGAGCTGATTTTTTTTCATGTCTTGTTTTTTCCTACTGCTGGAAGATTGCCTTTAATAGAACAATTCTTTTCATTGATTTAAACCCTTGAGCCTGGTAAAAGGGCACTTTTAAAGATGGGTCTGACCTAAGAATTCAGATCAAATCTCAATTTTAAATACCTTTTCTCACCTATTACTCTTTCCAGCTCCACACCTAAATCCGGAGTGATTATTCTGGAAATTTAAGTCAGCTCCTTTATAGAGAGAGATAGATTTTCATCTAATTTAAAATTGGTTTAAAACCTGGATGAAATACCATTTAAATCTTTAGAATTAAAGTAGCAGAAAAACAGATGTAAAAGCAAAGCTGGTTGCAAGCAAAATCCAGGCAAGTAGTCCAGATCCCATCTGGATCCAGAAAGTCTTAATTTCTAGCGTTTATAAGAGCTCTGATCTGTTGGGTTTGGAAGGAAGAATTGTTGCCTCTATTGGCTTCAGCTTGAACACCTCCTAATCTGCTCTTTTAAAGAGGGGAGAGTCCCCCTTTGACTGGGTACATAGCTGTGTTTTGCTGTGCTGTGGGTCTCTGTGTGCACGAGCAATGCTTGGTTGTTATTGGAGAGCTACGAAGAAGCCCAGGAAAAAAAAATTCCACTCTTCATGTCCTTCTCCTTCTCACTCCCTCTCCCCCACCTCCTCTTTTGTGGTCCTCACCACCAGTGCAAAGCATTCTGTTCCTGGAAAGGAAGTAGGGTACCTCAACTTCCCTAAAGGACCATTAGAAAACTGTAACTTCAAAAACCAGTTTCCTGTCCAAGGAAGAGGGCTTAGCACTTCCAAGAACAGTTCTCCACTGTACAAGGCAGACATTTGACTTTTATGAGGAACAAATAAAACATTCCTCTGTGCTTTACAGGCATAACACTTTCTTAGACTCTTTAGTTACAGCATGACCTGTCTGCAGAATTACACTGCTCACTTGCAGAGAATAACACGACCCAACTGTTCAGCAGTGCCTGATGCAGTACAGAAGCAGAGGTGGGGGAAGCAGAGGCAAACCAAAAAGGAGCGTGCTGTTGGCAGCAAGTCCTTGCCATGCTTTTCAGCCAGGAATAAAGTCTGAGATGCAAACAGAACTAAACAAAGCCATTCCCGCTCTAGCGAGGCAGAGAAAGCCATTCCCGCTCCAGAGAGGCAGAGAAAGCCGTTCCCGCTCTAGAAAGGCAGAGAAAGCCGTTCCCGCTCTAGGAAGGGGGAGAAAGCCATTCCCGCTCTAGAGAGGGGGAGAAAGCCGTTCCCGCTGTAGAGAGGCGGAGAAAGCCGTTCCCGCTCTAGAGAGGCAGAGAAAGCCGTTCCCACTCCAGAGATGCAGGCAGAGAAAGCCGTTCCCACTCCAGAGACGCAGGCAGAGCCATTCCCGCTCTAGAGATTCTGGTGTTATTACAGTGACACAAGATCTTCCTGAGGATGTGCAGAGTGTAACTGAGAATGCACCTTGTCTCTTGGAAGGTGATAACAGGTCTTCATTCACCACATAGGCAGCTGTATGCAGTGCTGAATGCAAGCTAAACCTCACATGTCTGAGCTGTAGCTTTTGAGAAGTATATGGAAAGGATTATGCCAGCTTAATTGAGTTCTTTGGATGCGTGGAAAGCATAGTCAGGTTGACCTTACCCTGCTAATCCTTCTTTAAAAATAAATTAAAGCAATTGTTGTCAGCATGAAATGTTGAGTTACTTTTGGGGGCTTAGACTTAATGTTCTGACTGGCCCTATAATAAGGTTAATTGTGCACTTTGAAGAATGCAGAAAGAGTGAAAGTCTACCAAAATCCTTGATGAAGTATGACTATAGAACATCCAGAAGCAGCTGTAAGTTTTCCAGCAAGTGTCATAACTAGCTTGTTATGGGACTTATGATGAAAAATAATTGGAGAATCATGTTAAATTCAGTCTAATGAAAAGCCCTAGTCTGTGCTATGTAGTATTACTTAAGATTTACAATGTGTTATGGTAAAGGCATGTGGTCATGGGGGCTTTGATTTGAGTCTTTTTCATTTCTACATTAATTCAGTTCTATTTGCCTCTAAAACAAGCTTATGGGAGAGCTTTCATGGGGTAGTCAGTTGTTAAATGTGAACTCAATCTGATACACTATTCTAATATGAAGTTCTAATATATTATTGTGTAATAGATTTAAAAATAAAAAAGACATTTTAATTTTTCCTTTTTTTGCTGTTTCTCCAGATGTTACCAGGTTTGCAAAAGGAAATACACCAAAAGCAATAGTGAAACACAGTCTGTAGAGAGGGAGATGAAAGGTTCTGTATAATGGAGACAGTAATAGCACATAATTGCCAAGTCAGATAAACATGTTATGTCATTTTTTTAATTGTTCCCCAGACTTTCTTGTAATTAATTGCATTCTTTGCCTAAGGCTTGTTGAGTTGAAGAGGGATAAGTGAGCAGGTAATGCCCTAGCCTTTTACTTCATAGATCCTTGCAGGGGAGCAAGTTAATTTTTCCTAATCCTAATAAAAGCCATCATATTCACAGCTCTTAAACCTATTTTTTTTTTCAAGACTGGAAATTTCTTCTAAGGAGATAATTTACTAGCAGCAAACAAACATGAATCATCAATTACTTTTCCTAGACAAAAACTCCTTTTCAGATAGAGGAAAAAAATCATTAAGTCAGCAGTGCAGCAGATTTTGTATTTTTAGTATCATAACTTGGATGCTTCCATAAGGGGAAAAAGAAGAAACTGAAAATAGCATCTTTTCCAGTAATAAAAAAGTAGAAGTGATGCAAGCCAGAATTCACATTTAAGACAGGTTTGAAAAAACAATAAACTACAGCATTTGACATCTGGTACTCTCTAACCTGACAAGAGAGAGCTCCAAGGAGATGGACACAAAGTAGCATTGGAAAGAACTTCAGAAAGTCAAGAATCTAGGGGAAGTGCTTTAACAGACCAAAAAAGTAAATATAGTTTAAATCACAGGACTTCAAGTGTGCATTCATCCATCAGTGATTAGACATACAGAAAGAAAATGATCATTTTAGAGTTAGATGTCTATTGACAGCAGTCAGGAATAACATGATATAATTCAGGTATCTTATTGGTTGGGTGCACTTTGATTTCTCTTCATGATCACAAGGTAATTAAAAGAGGCTTCCTTTTTCCCCTAGCTGAAATTCTTGAATTGGCTGGAAATGCAGCAAGGGACAACAAGAAGGGTCGAGTCACTCCTAGACACATCCTGTTGGCTGTAGCAAATGATGAAGAATTAAATCAGGTATGGAAAAAAAAAAACCCTCTGCTGTGTGAGGGCCAGGAATTCCTGTAGGACTTTTTAAATTGTCTTTCCATAGAGCTAAATTGTAACTCCAGAGCTCTGCTTATTGAGTAGCCCCACCAAGAAACAGCTCATTCACTCACTAGCACACTGGCTGGGTAACTAACTACAGCACTCAGTTTAATTATGTATTTCAAGACTCTTAAACATGTGGTGGAGATGTAATAGGACATTTGCTTACACTATTGCAAGCACTTGTGTTTGAGTGGGACATTGTCATCAACTCTGGAGAGACATGGAGGAAATCTTGTAGATGCTCTAGTTTGGTTTGTTTTTCTCCTTAAGCAGCACAGACTCAGTGGGACCTACCCTGTTCCTATTGAACTCTGTCATTGTGACCACAGAGTTAAGAGCTCTGAAACTCTTGCAAGTCTGTGTCCTTTGCAGATTTTAAGATGCCTTTAACTTAGCCAAGAAAAATTTGGGCATTGGTGTCAACCAGAGGCACTGGCTAGGATTAAAGTACCTTTGTGTGAGGTGCTCTAAATACACAGCTGAAAAGAGACTTTTTCCAAGCCTATGTGTCATGATGGAGCAGGAAAAAAAAATAATAACCTCAAACCAAGCTGCTTTTGGCTTTCAAATTTGGTAATCCTTTCCATTCATCATCCCTTTGTAAATTTGGAACCTCACTGAGTTGTGGTTGGGGAGCAGTAAACACAAATGAGAAGGTGGGAGTACCTGAGGGACTTTGATGTCACTGTTTGTATCCTCCCAAATAGGGAATTAGTCCCAGTTAGATGTATAAAAAGTGAAGTAGTTTTATATACAGAACATGATCTATTTCACCTCTGCTTTTAAAGGTTGGAATGAACTGCACACTTTTGAATATTGATCTGCTTTTCTTCCACTACATACAGATTTTTTTGGAAAGAAGTCTTGCAGGTGTAGAGATTTGTTTTAAGTGTTACCCTCCATTTGAAATGTCTCTTTCTAAGAAGAAAACTCTGGTTTAAAAATCCACTTTGAAGAAAACCAATCAATTGTGACATACCTTGGGTTCTCCACAGCAGTTGCAATCCCATACCATGGATTTTGGCATCCCATGTCTCTCCTGCAGGCTGCCCTGCAAAGCCCTTGTGGCTGGGGCTGTCCTGTTTTCTAGCAGCTGGGTAACAGTCTTCATTGCAGATTTTGTGTGAGCCCAAGAGGTGCTGACAGTAACAAGCAGATGTTCAAGAAGATGACATATTCCTTTTATAGTTAAAATCTAGTACATGACCAGCTTCTTTTCATCCTTTTCATGTCTCTCTTCCTTAAGGATAATGTGTTGAGAAACATACAAGAACCAGTTAAAACTCCAGGCAAGGTACAAAGTTTGCAGTAAATGCCATTTTATTGGTAAATGGTGGAGTTTGTCCTCTACAACTTGTTTTGTTCTTTACTAGCTATTGAAAGGGGTCACCATAGCCAGTGGTGGAGTGTTACCCAATATTCACCCAGAGCTGTTGGCAAAGAAGAGAGGATCAAAAGGAAAACTGGAAGCCATCATCACTCCACCTCCAGCCAAGAAGGCAAAGTCTCCATCACAGAAAAAAACTGTCACAAAGAAAACAGGTGGCAAGAAAGGGGCAAGGAAATCCAAGGTAGAGTAATCCATTTCTTTTCTACTCAATCAAGCTTGCTAGCAGTAGCTGTAGGGAGCATCACTTTTTTTTGCTGCTCCATGTGTTGTTAACAATAGTGATTTCAGTAGCAGCATAAGCAAATGTTTTGATCCAGCTTAGTATAAGATTCCTGATGAAATCCAAGGAGTGTAAAATACTCCTTTTGAAGTAGGATGCAATTCTGCTAGAACATAGAATCATGGAATAGCCTGGGTTGGAAGGGACCTTAAAGATCATCTAGCTCCAACCCCTCTGTCATAAGCAGGGATGGCACCCAATAGACCAGGTTGCCCAGGGCCACATCCAACCTGGCCAAGCTTGAACACTGCCAGGGATGGAGCATCCACAGCCTCTCTGGACAACCTGTTCCAGTGCCTTACCACCCTCTGGGTAAGGAATTTTTTCCTAACATCCAGTCTAAATCTCCCTTGCAGTGTGAAACTATTCCTCCTTGTCCTACTGCCTTCTAACTGGGTAAAGAGTCTCTCTCCCTCCTTTTTATAAGCCCCTCTTAGGTACTGGAAGGCCACTATGAGGTCTCCCCAAAGCCTTCTCTTCTCCAGGCTGAACAATCCTAACTCCCTCACATAGCTGAGTCTCTTGCAGCATCAAACAAATTGTGCTGTGGCTACACACAACATCTTTAGCTAAGCTAAAGACTCCCACATGTCTCCTCTGTTATTAGTATGTTACAGATGAGAGACTTCCATGTTTAGGCTTCTTTTTAACTCCTGATAATTAGTCAAACTCATACTAAATTAAGTGTGGAGGTGAGGGGAAGAATAAAGGACCAAAATATGATTTTTTCTTTTTCTTATGCTAGGAAACTAAGAGTAACATCTTTTTTTAAGCTAAAGGGAACATTCCTTCCTTTAGTTTCAGTTTGTGGGTGTAGGGAATCTTTCTAATGTGTGTATGTGTAAACAAGGATCTTTTGGGCTATTGCTCACTTGGTCTCTCTTCAATTGTTTCACTTGCTTGTTTTTTCAAACTGTTGAATTTTGTTTTCTTTAGAACACCTATAGCTGACATTTCAAGTGCAGTGCTTCTAATAACCATGCACTAATAATTCCCTTAAATCTGGATCTTTTTCCCCCCCACCACCACTTGATTACAAAAGCAGGAAATCTGTTGTGGGGTTCTGTTTTTCTTCCACACAATAAACTGTATTGTCTGCTTACTATATTGGTATTTGGCTAACAGCAAACTCCTGGGGAATTGAAATAGGACCCATGAAAATCTAATTTCCCAAACATTTGGGGAAAGTAAAGCATGGTTACAGCTTCTTGAAGCACCAAGATACCCTTGCATCTAAGTTCTTTTACTTGCTCAGCCATAGATTTGTTTTATATACTTTGGAAAGGGAGAAGAGGAGAACAGTGGCTTGCTCAACATGCCAGGTCTGCTTTTTAGCTTCAGCATAGGTATTGCTGAGGTATTACCAAATATTTGCAGGAAATAGCAAGTAGTAATTTTATTGCAAATATGAAATGACTTTTGGCACCTGCTGAGTTTATAAGCCCAGCAGTCAATTCACTATCTCCCTGAAAGATCCTCTTTTTCAGAAGGTTCCTAATTCTTTTATTCAGGAAGGCAATTCATTCCTGAAAACTGTTATTTTCCTTCAGTAGTACAGTTGAAAAAGGAATGGTGGTTGAAGGGAACTCCTTCTCCCCTGACATTTTTACTGGAGATAAAGGAACATTGAAGGTGTTAAACATGACAGAGAAAACTGTTCAGCCCATTTCCTCTTACTAGACAGACAGAAAGGAAATGTGTTCTTCTGGCTCTAAGGACAAGCAGATTTCAAAGCAATATTTCTCAAGATAAGTTTGTGGGAGCACCTCCCTTCCAGAGAGAGAAATCTGTACTCTGACAAACCCATTTTGATTTCAGAATGACTGCCTGCCCACGTGTTTAAATAGATCCATTCTCTTTTTCCACACCAACTCTTAACAGTTTAGAGCTGTTAATCTGTTTCCCTGTAAGACTCAAGCCAACTGTCATCTGCATTGTGCACTGTCCTAGAAAAGGTTTGTTTTGTATTGGCATTTTATTGCCTGGTAAGCATTTACAGCATATCATATATCTTAAGTGTGATTCAACTGTGTTTCTCTCAGCCTTGTGTGAACTAATTAACTGTATTTTTGGAAGAAGAAGCAGGGAGAAGTGAGCAAATCAGCCAGTGCTGACAGTACAACAGAGGGAACTCCTGCAGATGGTTTCACAGTCCTGTCCACCAAAAGTCTGTTTCTTGGCCAGAAGGTATGCTCCTGCATTTTTATAACTGAATACCTATTTTTCAGTGCTTAGGAATATCCCCTCCCACCAGCCCCCTTTCCCCAAAATATCTAGGTACAATGGACATTTCCCCACTGAGCACTTGTGGAGGTATAAGATAATAATCATTTTGGAAGAAAGAAATTCTCTGAAACAACTTCTAGAACATTTTAAAGATACATAAATAAGTCTTGCTATGACTACCTAATTAACTACACAGAAGGAAAGGCTGTGTGCTTGTAATCTGTCTTGCCTTCTTCACCAACAGCAAAATTGTTACAGCTAAGCTTCTGCCAAAGATAAGTTTATTCTAAGAGTAAAATGTCTTTTCCAAGGGGCAGCCCACTTCATTGCTGCTGGAAATGATTCACAGGTTTTTATCAAAACCTATCCTAATAGTGGTTTTATGTTTTATTCTGCTCTGTTATATACAAAAGTGAATGCTGTGTAACAATGAATGATGCTCTTCTGGAAAGCTAGAAGTCAACAAGCCTTTTTTTTTTCCCCCCTGTGAATATGCTTTGGGACAATGGGTGGTTTAATACAAATAGATATGTACTTAAAGAGAGGATACATTTAAAGAGACAATTCATTAAATGAATTTGGTCTTTTATCTTGAAACCTGCCTTTAGTTCATGATAACAACATTTTGTTAAGCAAAACTGCATCTATCTACTATCATTCAGTAATCAGATCATTGTGTTGTAAGTCATAAAAGATGAGCCATTGTCCATTGTGGAATGTATCTCCTCTGAGTCATTTTTATTTCATACTGAGGTTGTTCTCCATTTATCCTTTCACAGTTTGTTTGCTAAGTTTAACATGCATGAGAGTAATGTTATTTTTGTGCAAGACTTCTGATTTCCCTTAATTTTACAGCTAGGGCTAAATTGCTGCTTTGCTGGGGTTTGTTATTTGACTATACTAGGGGAATGGTTTTGAGCATATTGTTAAAAACATTTTGATGACTAAATTAGAACCCCAAATTTCTAAACTTCATTACTGTTTCAAGAAAGCAAGTGAGGTCAGACTTTGGGACCTGATTCTGAACTCCTTTTAGTTACCATAGGAAATCTGTAATAAGACCTAAACATTGTGTTCCAGCAAGAGTGACCCAGAAAATGAGTGAGGCTTTGTTGTTGGGCTCAGTGGAGGAGAATCATGAACTCCATGACTGCTTTAAGCTATGGTGAGGAAAGTCAGTGTCCATTGTACATCTTTCCAGTGAGTACCACATACTGGGAATTGGACTTTCTGGCTTTCTCATTCACTTGGAGTGCAGCCTTCTGAAAAAATTACTGGTCTGACATGTCCATCCCCATAGTGGTTCATAGTTAGTTAGTGAGAGAGGGGAGGTATTAACCTTCATCTGTAACACAGTACACAGAGTTAAAATAAACATGAAAAGAAAAAAAACCTCATTTTCCTCCTGTGAGGGAACACTCCAAATGAAATGGATTCTTTTCTGAGGGGTAGAGGTGCTGTTGAGATGTGTCTAGCACAGGTTATATTTAGCTTTTGATTCTCTGTGAGGGAATATCTTGAGAAGCAGTGAATGGTTAGTGTAAAAAGCTAAGAAAAGTAGGCTGTGTCTAATAAATATACAAATTTGGCAAAGATAAGTGAAAAAATTATAGAATTAATGGGAGTTGGATGCTTCCTCTCTCCTAAACTTGAGGTGTGTTTTGCATGAGCCAGGAAGCTCCTGGGTGTGACAGGATGTCTGCTGCTGTGTGCAGCTTTAGCCAACTGTCATCTCATTGAAGGTGTTGGTTGTTAATGATTGCAGTGACACATGGAGGCTCAAGTAATTGCTATTTATTCTGAATATTTACAAATGAAATGCAACAATTATCTATAAAAACCTCTAGTGAATTGGAATCAGTTAAATGCTTCTGCTTAGCTTATTTCTACATGCAATTGCTGTTTAAAAATTTAAGTTGGTACTTAACAAAAAAAAACCAGTTTTGTTACAGTTGTCTTAAATTAGTGCCACGTGGTATTGATAAATATAATGAACAAGGAATTTTCTTCAGTAGCTTTACTGATCAATAGTGTTACAGTTTGGTTTCTTAGACTTGTGAGTGTTGCTTTTTGCCAACACATGTGAGGACAAAAAGTGTGTGCCTGTTTGGAGGAGGACTTGTCTTCCATTCAGCATAGCCTCACTCCTTAAAGAGCATTTTGAGGGAAGGAGAAGTCTTCTGATTTCTTAGGCAGGGAGGACAGTGTGTTCAGATGGTTCAGCTGGAGGCCTGGAAGCCATGACTCCTGGCTCCTGCTATGGACTGACTCAGAGATACTGTAAATCACCTTTTCTCTCTGTTGCCTTCCCCATTCTTCACATGGATAAGAGGAAGGCTTAATATGTTAGAACATTTTGAGTTTTTCCATTTGTAAAGCAAAAATACTTCCATTAATCACAGTTAATTGATTTTTCTTGATTTTATACATACAAATTTTCAGGTCTGTGGCTTCTTAATAAACTATAGCCCAACACAGAAACCTGAAATCAAAAACCCCAAACAAACAGCTGATATCTTTCAAACCTCCAGTGACATCCTTGAACACCTTTACAGCATGTGTCTTTGATCTGCAAAACCACCATCTGCTAGATAAGGAAATCATTTCCTAGATCCAGAGAAGGAAGAAAATAATCCTGGTGTTAGCATCACATCATTCCTAAGTATTTAATGGGAGAAACCTTTTTCTTGGCTCAGAGCTTGCAGAAGGGAAAGGGAAAGGTTTTATTTGCAGGAAGGCTCTTCTTCCTTCTCATATCCCCAGAGTTCATTACTGAAAACACAAATGAGTGTTGCAAATCTGGGTATTGTTTAAATGTGCTGTTATTGCATGAAATCTTTAGGTAACTGCTGCCATTCAGCTAGAAATGGCAAAGAATCCTTCAGTTATATCTGTAGAAGAGTATTAGTGCTACACTAATTGAGTGTTAAAATCTAGTTAATACGTAAATAATTGCACATCCTACAAGTGACATCCTAATGGAAGTGTGGTATTCTGCACAGGAACTAGTTTGTTTTTTTCCTGAGACAAATAAAGAGTAGAGGCAGAGCTCTAAGACCTCAGGCCTAAGAGTTAGGATTTGGACTTTCAGAGAGACCTCAGCTTGTTGTCTGCAACAGGGCACCTTCAGTTTACTCTATGAAACTCATACCAGAAACAGTGCCAAGACTTTGTCTAAAGTCTAGAACAAGAAATGCAAGGCTTGGCTCAGAAACAATTCACTGATGTGCTGAGTGCCATCTGCATTTTATCTAACAAACATTGAATCTGAATGTTACCTAAAGTTATGTCCATTCTTTGTTACAGATGAATATGCAAGTTGTGCCTATTTATTTTCTTGAAGTGACCCTTTAGGGCATCACTACTTCTGTCTAATACATGCATCTTATTATTGGCTAGTTAAATTGAGCAATTACTCATTGGAGGATTTAATTCTATGGGAAAACTTCTGATTTTTTTCAATAATCATTTTTGGCAACCTGATAGTTAACAATGCATTGAACAGTAAATGCAGAATATTAGCTGCCAGCTCATACTGTTGTGATATGCAGCTTTTTAAGCATTTTATTGTTGCTATTATATTGCAACTTTCATTACCAGCGGGTTGCTCTGTAAATCCCATGTGTGAGCAGCTTTGGTTGAAACCAAAAAAGGTCTGCAGCCAAGAAGTCTGAGGCAAAAACCTCTAGAACACAGAATTAGGAAGAGAGACACCTATAAAGTGAAGAAAATAGGCTTAGGAACATACCAAAATCTCCACAAAACAGTCTTTTGGTGTGTGCATGTGTTTTGTTGTTGTTTTTTTTTAATTTCAAAATTCATGAAGTTTCTTTTAACATTTTTGGTTGGATTTGATTTGACTTTTTTTTTAGTTGTTAAACAGCAGTTACTTGTAGTCAAACTCAAGACTCAAACTCAAGTAGGAATAACTTACCACATGTGAAGTATGAAAAGATTCTGAGCTATTTGGAAAACGAGCTTGCTTAGATCTTATTACAAATTCCCACACAGATCCATGCTTCAAATAGAGCTGAACTACACCTTTTTAGCCAAAATAGCCCTACTTGGAGAGAACATGGTGTACTCAAGCAACATATGCAAATCACATGAATTTGCAGGCTTTTAAAAAGAGAAAGAAGGTCAATTCATGTAATCACATGAATGAAATAGAAATAATTTGTTAATAATACTTCAGTATAAGGACAGTGACCTCCTTAAGTGACACATTCACTTGTATTGGTGACATGAATTAATGACCTCGCATACACAAGGATTTGAAGAGTTGAGTTTACAGAAGGTGGATTACAAACCAAGAGACAAAATTCAGTTATTGATGAGAGAAATTGCCATGCCTGAATGTATATATGTTATGCTTCATAGGTTGGGCTTTGGACTAGAAGGAAAGCCTGGCTTAGCTGCAGCTGGCTTCAGGACTTCCTGAAAGGAAGGAGAACTTTCTCTTTTGTTACTTTCCATATTGCCTAATCAGCTACTGAAATGATTCTTTTAAATGCATGTTGTTAGATAGAAACATAATTGATGATGTAGATAATTGATTTCCCCATATGAAAGAGTCTGGAAAATGTTGCTACACTTTGAAATAGTTGGAGTTTTGGCAGTAGCAAACTTGGTCCATGGGTACTTAGTTCTCTCAACACTAGCTACAAGCAGTGTCACAAACCTCTGGTTACCTGCTTCCTCCCACACCCATCAGCATATTTTTGGTCTGATTTCTTGGCTGACTTATTATTTTATATAGTAGTTTGTAAGTCTTGCTCAAAATATATTGCTAGAAGTTAAAATCTGCACTTCCTCATATTTCATGAGTTCTTTTTATTCTTTAAAGAACACATAGTGCAGATATGAGGTTAATCTCTAGGTATCTGTGCTACCTTCCTCAGTTTACTGTGTGCCCATGAGAAATCCTTCTGGTTTAGTAACAATTAAGACAGAAATTGAAAGACACGATTGAAATGCATGGGTGTTAATGAGAGGAGGGAGAGCATTAACAAATGGGGTTAAAAACAAATCTCTCTCTTCATAAATGACAAAGGAAGTCAAGCAAATAAAACCTAGAAGCAATAAGCACATTATAGTGCCTGCTTACAGTGCACAAAGGCAGCAGAAGCACATGAAGACTAAACTAAACTAAAAAGGAAGGGAAAAGTCCCACATCCCCTTGTTAGGATGAAGGAATCACTGGAGCCAAATATGTGCATTCTCAAAGATAAGCTCACCTTTGCTGGCTCAAAAGGAGCAGGAGCAGCAGCTTTTTTTATCCAGCTAAAGTGCTGAAGAGTAACAGCACATTCCTGTAATTAATAGTTAAGAAATGATTAGGCTGTCCATCTATACTATGAGGAGAAATAAATATTCTCTTTTAATCCCAAAGAGTGGTCAGCATAAAGCCAACCCAGAGCCTATGAGTAGGTCCATTCACATCCTCCCAGTGTGCACACTGTTTGAGTCTTGTGTTTGAAATGATCTTTTGGTTTGGATAATTACTTTCCTTTATGACCTGCCTTTTATTTTGCATATTTGTTTGCAGTGATGCTATCTCCATCTGTGTTGCAAAGCTCACTTTTCTGCAGCTTCTCTGTGATTTCCCAGCTGTCCTGTTATTTCCCACCTCATGCTTTTCTTTTCAGCTGAACCTTATTCACAGTGAAATCAGTAATTTAGCCGGCTTCGAGGTGGAGGCCATTATCAATCCTACCAATGCTGACATTGACCTTAAAGATGACCTAGGTAAATGGGGCATGGGTTGACACAACTAATGGTCACATGGAAATTATGGAATCCAGAATTTATTCTCTGAAGGGCTTCATGCATTTAGGAAGAGCAGAAATTCAAATCATCCAGCTTCTCTTTTGATTGAAAACTAAATTCCAAAGACCAAATCTGAATACTTGTGGCTATTGCTAGTCTTCAAGTTGATGGCTGTTGAAACAAATTGTTTAAATTCTTTTCCATAATGATCATATGTGACTGTTAGCTATTTTGGGGGGTTTCTTATTTGGATACTTTGAGGACTAAAATACTTTTTTGTCAGGTTGTTTTCAAAATAAGCAGTTTCTCCATTCTAACTGCAATCTCTTTTTTTTTTTTTCCCCTGATATTCAGAGTAGGCATAAAACTTTTCAAGAGGAATGATTTAATAATTAGCTGCCCCCAAACTTTTCCTACCTTGATTTCATGTTTAATTCAGTCAAATAATTTATTTCCATTATGCTTCAGTTACTCTTTTTCACTTCCATATTCAGCTGAAAACAAATACTGATATTATACCAGCACTGAATGTGTAGATACTCTTGTAGATGGTGAATTGCTTTCAAAGCTTTCATCTTGTTCCAGATTGGAAAAATAAAAGTAAAAAATCCTTCTTCAGCAGAAGTAAAAGAAAAACTAGCTTTCCTGCATTATGTGCTACATTCCCTTCCCATTTGATTACACCTACTGCTGTTTCTTTGTGAACTTCCTTAATGGAATACAACCCAGAATTCACTATGACTGCATATCCTATGGGAATGTACACGAGTAATTGAACAGGAAAAAGAATTAAGAAGGCTAATGTTTAAATCAGAAATATATATATATATTTAGCAGTATCTCAGCCATTCCAACACACAATTAGAAAATCTGCCTTACCTTGGTAAAAACCACAAGATTGATCCTTTCTGTGTTTTAAAGCAAATTCAGTGCAACTCTATCTGCAAACAGATAGTTTCCTCCATATGGAGACTGTCAGCTTTAGAAACCAAACGATGAATTGCTATACATCTGAAGATTAGTGTCTGTCAGCTTATTGATGCTGACAAAATGGAGAAACTAGTTATTTTGTTTACCTTGATGATCCTGAATTTCTTTTTTTTTTTAAACAGATTCCATATTGTAGTGTCATGCTCTGTGGGGAACTGATTGTTCTAGGTTTCTGCCAAGTGACATGGGGTATTAGCTGATTTTTAAACCCTTTGGAAATGATCTCATGTGATTGCTCTGCCTTGTCATTTTAACATCGATTTGATCATGTCATCCTCAATATCGCTCCTCCTCTTCCCTCTTACACCACCCCCTTTCTCTACACACACCTGCACACACAACTCAGCATACTCCTTGGAGATGGCAAGGTAGGAAAATATGGACCTTGGTACATGTGTAAATGTAGAGCCTGTGCTTGGGTCTCTGTCCAACGTGGTTGATATCCATCTGTTTACCTGTTGTAGTTGCAAGTTGTACAGGCTGACATTGCCACCATCGACAGTGATGCTGTCGTTCACCCGACAAACTCTGACTTCTACACCGGTGGTGAAGTAGGTAATGGCAAGTTCAGTGCTGCCCAGTTTGTATGTGTGTGCATGGTCAATCAGCAGCCACAAGCTTGTTGTAGCTATGCAGATTTGCATTCCTTTCTCACTTCCAGCAGTCCTGACTGATCCTAAAACAAAACAAAACAAAAACGAAAGAAAGGAATAATTGCAAGCTCAGTAGGCATTTTTCTTTTTATCACCAAAGCAGAAGAGACAATAAGAAGGCACCACCAAAATTTGAAGTGTGCAAACAGCACATTCAATGCAGGCATGGGCCCAAGGACAATGAATTGCTGTATTGTTTGGTTGACATGTTAAATGCCTGTCTTGAATGTGGTTTGGAGTCTTGATCTTTAGATTTCTAACTAGTTCCAGTATACCCTGTCCATGCCAAGTTTCAGATGTTCACATCTGATATTCTGGATCTAGCCCATCTCTTTTTAAGATTGATTAGTTTTTTCATACTTCACCTGGTGGACCAGTGACCTTTGTAGCCCTGCTCAAGGGTCCTCAGGCCCCCAGACACATGACTAGTGACACTACATCTGTTTGTCAGGTCACCTAAGCTACACTGATGAGAGAAGGCTCAATAGAAAACATGATGGATATCTTAATTCAGTATCTTAAGTGTCCCCTGAGTTACTCCTACCTCAGTAACACCCCTCTCTGCATCCAGTGTTTTGAAGGATTTTGTGAAGGGTAGCAGTACTTTAATGACCTGCCTTGGTAATTTGAGAAGGCAAATCAGAATTTGGGCTCTATACTGAAGTTGCTGGTAAGGATGATTCTCTGATGACCCACCATGCTTAAAAAGAAAAGGCCACCTGATCCTAGCATGTTCTACATCTCATTGTAACCCCATCATCACTGTGTGAATAGTTTTCCTCTTTCAGTCCTGGCTGGGAGGGACACACGTCCTGCTATAGAGCCAGCATGTCCCACACCACCTGCTTTTGCTGAAGGAGCTACTTGGAGTAAGATGCAGGCAAATGTAGCTCTGTGCAGGCTGTTGGGCAGGAACAGCTGTGACTTGGCTGGCTAAAAGTTATGCAGAGACACTAAAAGAAGTGTCACCATAGCCTTTATGTGAGGAATATGCTTCTAAAGTCTGTCAGACCCATTTAGCTAACGTGCTGGTCTCCTACCCTTTGACAAAGAAGTGCTTTGCTACCCTACACAGAAAATGGTGTCTCAAAGCTGCACTGCTCATTCCTTAGCATAGGTTCCTGTTGCCTCTGACTGCTGTAAGAAAGAACAGAAGTGCACAAATGCTTAGCTTCCAATGATTAACTTTTACCCATCTAAATTTATTTTTTTATTTGTTGGTTTCTTTTTTCCCTAACAATTTCAATGTCCTGGGGGCTTATCCTGAGAATTTGAGAGCCTAAATTTCTGCT
Source organism: Bucco capensis (assembly GCA_013396975.1). Taxonomy (NCBI): domain Eukaryota; kingdom Metazoa; phylum Chordata; class Aves; order Piciformes; family Bucconidae; genus Bucco; species Bucco capensis. The sequence goes on along the minus strand of VWZO01019668.1, from coordinate 284,632 downwards.
AACGCTGTTTTCAACACTGATCCCAATGCCTGCTTGAAAAGCATGAGATAATGATCTTCTTCTCATGGGAGTGACACATATTGATGCCTGTGAGCAAATAAGCTACAAACCTTGAAGCTGTGAAGCAAGACTTCCATCAAGAAGCTTGCTAATGTAGTGGAAAATGGTTAAATCCACTCTGTCCTTTCCCAGATGAAGCTAATTTACAACATAGGTCTGAAGTATCATTTCAATAGAAACCCTCATTGTTAATCAGAGGAAGAATGTAATTGAGGAGTAAATGCAGAAAACCTCACCTATTCATACCAAATACCCCTGTTTGCTCTTCTTTGTACCAGATCTGCTAGAAGAGAGCTCAGTGAAATAAAATGACAGGGTTGTTCATTGCTTTTAATTATAAATTAATTCCCAGTAGAAGGGAAAAAGCTGATCCTTCTGGATTGAATTAAACCAAACTAGGCTAAATTCCATTAAATGTACAACAGCTTTGCAATGGCAAAGAAATGACCTACTTAATAGATCTTTTCTGTTCCTAGGTTCTGCACAAGGCTTAATTATGTTTCCCCTTGAAACAAGAGAAATTAAGGATTACAAATGTCATGGGTTTTAGGACTGAAGTGAGTTCATGGACTCAAGGGGATTATAACTGGAATATAGATGAGTATAAATAGAAATGATATGGAAATACATACAAAAAGAATATAACTAGAATGGAAGACTCTTTCCTTCCCTCCCCATCCTTCTCTGTCAGAGTGGTTTTACAAGACCCTAGTGTCAGCTACAGCTGGTTCAGCAAAGGGCACAGTGTCTCTTGCTGTCTGGTGAGTTGCTGCTGTTGAAGGGCAGCACATTCCCAAAGCATCTCAGTTCTGGCATGGATCTCCTTTCCTAGCACACTCTCCTAAAACACCTTGCTGCCATAAATAAAGCCATCACTAGCTTCTTTAAGAGATCTATAAGGTGGTGCCTTCCACTCAAGTTGCACAGGGATAGGTAACTTTGAATTTCACAGCATTCTTAACAAAGGAGTTGGTCTGAATAAACTTAGACCTAAAATATTGATATATGAAAAGCTTAAATGAGCACAAAGAGCAAATTACACTCTGACCTACACAGTCTGACCTTGCAATCCAGCTTTTGGCAACCCCTCCTTGTGAATGGATTGTGAATAAAAGCAAAAGACAAGACATAGACTTTTGAATTGTCCTCAGCTTTTGTACCCCAAAAACAATCAACTGCTAATAGACAGGGTCCTAGAGTCACTTTTTGAATCAACAAATGCATTGTTGTTTTCAACTTTTAATCTTCATTTTGGAAACAATTTAGCAACGGTGTCAAAACAAAAGCATCTTGCAGTCCTTTTAGATCTTAGTAAACTGTATCTTGGAGGAGGAGCTCTGCTTCCCTGAGCATGTAGTATGTGCACTTCCATCAGAAAATGCATTTTTTTCTTTCTTCATCAGTGAAAGTAAGGAGTTTCACCAAATAAATATCTATAGATTTTAGAGTTCCTAGTTCCGAATTTTTGGAAATGAGTTGTCAAAGTAATAAATCAGAGCCTTTGATATCACTGCTTTTTACTTCTCTACTTTCGTAATGAATGTGCACAGTGCAAAATGATGTGGGATGCTTATGTAGTCAGGAAAATGCTTTCTTGGGCTGTTTTTTTTTTTATATGTTAATGTTTAAAACTAGAGCTGCAAAATAAGATCTAAACCATTTAGTGATGGACTGCCTTTGTAAACAGCATACCTTTGGGTTGCCCTGAAACACACTGCACAGCTCTTCTCCTCCTAGAATGACTTTGTCCAGCTCCTTAGCTGTAGTTAGAGCTAAGTTCATTGGAGGAATATGTTCCTTAGAGATTCTCCTTATTTCTGAGGCTCTTCCTCTTGGTTAAAGGTGGCTCAACAAGCTGGGCAGTTACCAAGTAAAGCAGCCCGCTGCACTCACGAGACTGTTTCATTCCTGGTGCCACCTGTTGGGGTCAGGGACCAAGATCAGGTGAGTTTCAAATTCTTATTGTGGCAAATGGCTCTTTAAAACAATTTGTAAGAGAGAGGGGAAATGAATCTTAGGGGAAGGACTTCTAAACCTTCAACCACTCCTGAGCTAGCACATTCTTACTGGAACATTTCCCACTGACAGCTGCTCATGCTAAGGAAGGAGGTAGGGATGTCATGTCAGATGGTTTGACCTTAAAGTCAAGAGTCTGAGAATGTTAGCAAGGGATACCAGTGTGAGGTTTTTGGGTTGTTAGGGTTGTCTTCTTTTGGTTTTTTCCTTTCTGTTATTGTTGTTGTTGTTTTTCATGACTAGCTAATTCTCAAGTCCCAAAAGGTTTAGATCTTACTTTGCAGTCCCCAAAAAACAAAACGTTTGGGCAGAAAACTCTAGAGTGCTGTAATAAAAAAAAAATATAATAATGATGAGTCACATGTTTGCTGTGGAAAACTTGGGATCAGAGGAGTAAAATGACAATTCTCTGTTCAGGGAGCACTTTGGAAAAGAAAGGAGGCAAGGAGTTTGTGGAAGCTGTCATTGAGCTTCGCAAAAAGAACGGACCCTTGGACATAGCTGGAGGTGAGCTGCTGCGCACCGGGAACACACATACACACACACACAACCCTGCAGGCACCAGCCTGGCTGGCTGCAGCAGCTCCTTCTGCTGCAATGCTTGGCTTCATGTGTCTGCAGGCAACTTACAGGATGTTTGTATTCTCCAAAACACACACATATTGCTTCGCCAAAGCATCTGGGAGATGGGGGAGTGGTGTGATATCAGGGAGGTGCATACACTGTGAATGTTAATTAGCAAGGGCACAGTTCAGAAAAGCAATTAATGAGATGCTTATTCTTCACAACAGTTGAGTCCAGCTCTGTTCCAACATCTGCTGAATTTCCTTCAACTTAAGCACATGCTTAAAGTTAAGCATCTGCTTGGGTACTTTGTTTAATCAGTGCCAAAATCAGCACTATAAAAGCTTACGACTTTTTGATGCCTAGTTATCAAAATTTATGTCATATCTGAGGGGGAAAAAAAATATCTACTCTGTGAGTAATAAAGTTTGGTAATGGTGAGATATAATTTTACACCATCTGTGAAATTGCTGATACATGTTGTTCATATAGAAGGCTGATTCTGCCATCTGTGTTTATGCTGTAAAAATAAATACAGTGTGCAGAGTTTTGTAAACCAATTCTAACTAAAGCTGAAGGGGAGATGTAAGGTTTCAGCTCTGACAGGAAAAATTACAACAGTTTATTTCTGGTGCTTAATAATTTTTCTTTCCCTCCTTTGCTTTTAAAAATTTTTAATAAGTTTTTCTTGGAATTCTTGGTCTGCAAAAATATGTAGAATCAATTAACTTTTTTTGCCTTACCTCTGTATAGAATTCCTTATCAGCCCAGACTAAACTGCTCACAAATAGGTTACAAGTTGGAGCTCCATACTACACCTTTAGAAACTTGACTGTTAGGGGCTTGTTGGAGGACTAGAGAAGAATTGATACACATTAACTTCTCAGTCAGATGGATATCCAGTTTTCAGATTTCTCAGTTACATGGATATCCCTTTAATCTACCAACAACCAGGATCCTCACCTGGAATACAACTGTAACTGGCACAGAACATATCCATGTTTCTATAGCAAAACTTCCCCTTTCAGAGTATTTGCATTTGAAGTAAGGAACAACTGCTCTTGGTAATTAACAGTTGTCCTCAACAGAATCCTAGTGAGTTAATTAATGACTAGCCTAGAAAACACTCCCTGAGAAACACTAAAGTTGCTGATGGGTATCAACACAGTATTTTATTCTTTCAGGATGAAGATATTCTCCACATTTCACATCTTTCCCATTTCACATATGTCAGCTGCTTTTAATAGGTTTTTCTTGGATTTATGATGTATTCTGAATCTGCCAACATCTTAGTTGCACATTAAGACAAATTAGCATTGCCTAACAGGCTATTCAACATGTTAAGACTCTGCAAACCCATAAGAACATAAATGCTTGTGCTTCCATTGTCTTTTATAATGTGCTCTTCTGATTAACCTCTGGTCAGAGTGCCATATGGCAAAGTCTATTTTCTCTTTCCTGCAGCAGCAGCTACAGGATAGCATCCATATGTGATGCTTGTGCTCCAAGAGTTAGTTCTACTATACTTAAATAACAAAATGCCTCATAAACATTCCAGAATGGAGCAGATGATTTCTGGCCTTTGAGCACCTTTACAAACCTAATTTTTTTTTTTTTTAATTGATATTTTTATTACTGTTTTTGAAGATAGAAACTGCCACTTTATACCTACCCTTTCGTGGCTGCTTGTGATTATATCCCAAAGGATGTGTGTTAGGAGGCTGGCTCTCTGAAGGTTCAGTGTCTACTCTTGTGGGATATCATCCAGGTGTTTTTCTTCCCTCAGTTTTAATTAAGGTATTTTTCTCCCCTCTTTTTCCTTTGTTTCTTTGACAAACCAAAGTTACAAGTTTTTAATTACAACCCCAGACCTGTGAGCTCAGAAAAGGCAATGATCCTCTTACTGTGTTTTCTGACAAGCAGAGCACAGTCTCTTGTTGCTCTGTGATAAGAAGTGGTGTGCTCAGAATGTGTTCTCCTGCTGAGAGAAGTCTCTTGACTGGAGATTCCCTGACTCAGTAGTCCCCACATGTCCACAGTAGTATTGTGGTGATAATATACAATTAGGATGGTAAAAATTCTTCTCTAGTTCTTTGTGCATACAAGGCCTTGCCTGTTAGTATATAAACAGCGTGAATCAAACATCCTGTCCAACCATCTGTCAAGAATGGGATGAAAGAGGTAAAGTAAAAACAGTTTTAAGTGGTCTTGGATGACCC
>VWZO01019668.1:248291-279709 GCA_013396975.1 Bucco capensis | reverse complement strand
TTCACGAAGCCTAGCCACGACGAAGAGCTTTGTTCAGTTTGGGCTGCAGAGTGATCAGAAGGTACTCAAGCAAACTGCGTGTAGTAAGAGCAGCTGAAGGTCACACAAGTCAGAACTCTGTGCGACTGCCCAGCATCCTGACGTTTGCTGTAGCTCTGCAACAAACTGAACCCAAGCACTATCATGCCTTGAACTGCTTTATGTTCTATCAGATTACTGCCTTTTTCCTCACAGGTTACACTGGTTTGCACACTCCACATATCAAGAGTGTTTCCTTTGATGTCAGCCATCAATTCTTGCCCTCTCTCAACTGAGCTCGATTATAGCTATAATCTATAAATTACCACAAAAAATCTCTGTAATCAGGGTGTTATGTTTTAAAGCTTTGTGATTTGTAATCTAAAACATTCACAGGGGCTAAAGGAATGTCTGTAAGTTCTTTGCTGTTTTAATCACATGTGCACTCTCTTAATCCTAAGGAGAGGAAAGCAATTACCTTTCCCTTTCCTTTCTTACTAGCTGTTGTCAGCGCTGGCCACGGACTGCCTGCAAAGTTTGTGATCCACTGTAACAGCCCAGGTTGGGGCTCAGACAAGTGTGAGGAGCTGCTGGAAAAGACAGTGAAGAACTGCTTGGCTCTGGCTGATGAAAAGAAGCTGAAATCAATTGCCTTTCCTTCAATTGGCAGTGGCAGGTAAAGCTGTGACACAAACCCAATGCCAAATAGGTCACACTTTCAAAGTGCCATCTCAGATCTTCCAGTCCCTTCTCATGTGCAAAACCCATTGCTACAGGGCTGCCTTTTTTCTTCTTCTTCATTTAAATCAGGTTCCCAAATGAAATGTTTCTTCTAGGTTTGTTCAAGCTGTGCCTGGAGCCTGCAATAGTATCCTGGATACTAGCTTTAGCAGGTCTCCTAGTGATCCCTGCACTAAAATGAACTTGTTAGTAGGATATTAATAGGCTTTTTCAGACTGTCAATTTCTTCATATAAATTAGGGCTATGGAGGAAAACATGAAGGAAAGAGATCTATTTTACCTAATTTTGGCACGTAGTTAAACTCTCTACAATACCTGTGTTAGGATGGCCAAGAAGACACGGCTTAGTGTTTGATTAAGCAGCAAACCTGAAGTGCCTTGATTCTCAGGATTTGCAGAGTCACTTCAAGCTTTCTCCCCAAATCTATAAGCTGAATTCCATGCAGTTTCCATCATGGCACTCTTTCAGGGATTAAAAAAAAAAGGCCTTAAAAGCCTTTACCCATGTCTTTGAAAGCCAAAGTCTGTAGGTAAGGCCCTCTGGCTTTGTACAGGGTGCTCAGTGCCTTTGAAAGTTTGATTACATCCTGAATGCAGACTATACAATGAATCTGAGGCTTCTGGTTTTGGGGTGAGGAGGAAGGTGTGGAACGCTTGGACCATAATGATGGCTCAGTCTGATGACAAAGGGCCAAATCTAGGCTGAATTACACAGTTGTGTGTTTAATCCTGAACAATTGCCCCTTCAGAATTTGCCATGAAAGAAGTTAGCTGATGTACCACAAGAATATTCTTCCCACTGTGCTGTGTTGCAACACTAGGTTAATTCCTGTGTTTTCTGTTGGTTAGGGCAGGAAGTGCTGTTTGAATGACAACAAAGAAATAGACGTTTTACTAGGATAATAAATTTAAGCCACTTGCATCAGGAAAAAGCTCCAGCTAAGGTTAATTTGCATGGGTGTCAATGTAAGGAGCTAACATGAGCCAACTGAACAGTGGAGAAATATGGCAGAGGGTTCATACTAACCTGAGATAACATGAGCAAATGGAACAGTAGAGAAATACAGCAGAGGGTTCATACTAAGCTGTTGAATCATCTGTCAGGTTCACAGGGTAATGAGTAGAAAGAGAAGCTCTGAATTGCTCTTTGGGAGAAGCTGTCTTCTTCCCCAGACTGTGGAATTAGTTGTGTAAAAGTGAAACTATGTAAAGTATCTTCCACAGAGCCCTTTGTTTCCTGGCTAGCTCCCAGCAAAGAACCATTCCCACTCCTTGTTGTGAAGTAGTTGACTGGTGTTGGAAGATGATGAAACCCTGAATAATCATGAGATTCACATTCTGGTGTGAAATCTGGTTACTGACAGGCATGATCTATGGCTGAGATCTCAACTTGGCATGTGCACATCTCTCTCACTCCAGCCAGCTGAAGTGGTGCTTTTGAAAGATGGAGAGAGAGATCAACAGGCCTTGAGAAGTAGATGAGGTTGTGTATTTCCCCTTTTTCCTCTTAATTAAGTCAAGCATCAATTAGTTTTGGAGAGAGCAGAATATATTCTGACAATACTCTTTCCTTGTTTTGATGAAGTCAGAAGCATTGAAAAAAAACCTGAAGCTTTTCAAGACAGCAAATGCCAAAGACACCACATGTATGCAGCTGTTGTAGTACAGACATCTGTCAAGCAGACATCACCCAATAAACCCACATAAACAGTTTCATTCTCTTTTATAGTTGAGGAATGGGATTACAGGAGGGCAGTTCAAATAAATCATAGGGGGAAATAAAATAGCATACTTCCAGTGTTCAGTGGGCCAGATGCTCAGCTACAGCCAGCTTGGGGAAAGCACAAAGTTGGGTGTTGTACAGAGGTAGCCTGGAGTTCAAGCTGGTAGGGCCTGCAGGAGAACAGGGAAAGGAGTTTAGAGCTTGAACATTAAAGTCATCCTTAGAGCAGGGATTTCATTCTGGAGGCTCTGACTTTGATCTGAGTTGACAATGGAAGCTAAAGTCTCAAACTGCCTTTTGACAAGAGTTTAACTCTGACCAGTAGATGATGCAAGAGGCTTCTGTTTCATGCAGCCCACACATGGCCATTGGGTCAGCACCTTTCTTCTACTCTGTCTCTCTCTCTCTTTTGGGAGAGTGATTCTAACCAGTTGACTGTAATTGGCTCCCCTGTGTGCCTCCCTCCCTTGGACCAGGCTGCTTGTCTTGCATTTGCTCTGTGGTGATCAACCTGCTGGAACATCACTGAGGTGGAAGTTGTATGACTTCAGAGTCCCCTGTGAGCAAGTCACAAATGGTGTATACCCTGATTTTAATGCTGGCCTGCATGACAGTTCCTGCTAAGGAGCAAAATTCCTCAAAGATCTGCTCAGTCTATGCCAGGATGCAGCATTCCTAAGTATCTGGCAAGTGACTCAACGTGGAGACATGCTGAGCCTGTGTCTTTTTCTCTATGTAAGCAACAGTGGGAAGTAGCTTCTGTGTCAAAACTATGCCCTCAGTTGATTAACTTGTCACACAGCTGATTGTCCCTGACCAGCTTATTTGGCTTTGTAAGAGTACAATGTCTTTTTCTTCAGTAAAAGAAAGAAAGGAACAGCATGAGCTATTTCATGGTATCATTTTTGATCTATCACACCCATTTTCTTCAGGCAGCATGTGTAATATCACATTAGAGGCAGCACTAAGAGTGTGTTTCATGGCAAGGTAACGTGCAATAAACAGACCAGGACACAGACAGTTGCCTTTCTCATTTTGTGTCTTGCAGCATGTAATGAGAGGGAATGTGCAACAGCATTTTGTTATTAGAATGCTTCAGTGAGCAGATGCTAAGTGATGTTGCACTTATTGGTGCCAGTGGTGAATTTAGCCAACTTCTTGGAATTGCTGAGGAAACTGAGAACCTCAGCCATTGTGTAATCTGTACATTATTAGTAGTGTTCATGTGTACACACTTTATAACAGGGAGTATTGGCCATTGGAGCTCTGTTAAGTGCATGTCAGGGAACCAGGTGATGTACAATGGGCTCTTTCAAACTCTGTTTGGGTCTGGCTCTTAATAGTGATCACTCATCACTGAAGGTCACTTCATTGGTGCTTGGGGAGTGCTCAGGCTTTGACTAGGGCAAAACCCACAGCTTGAGTGAGTAGCTGTACTTCATGAGTAATGCACCAGCAAAGCTTAGTCCATGTTCAGAGTGGTTAGCCAGTGTCATCTCAGGAGTTGGCCGTGACCTATAAAAGAGAATTCAGACTTTGTTCAGGCCCTTCTACTTGGGCTTGACCTGGTTTAAGATTAGATGAAACTTCTAGACAAGGGCTGCTAGATAAGAATGTGAAAAAACTTGTAAGAAGGGTTCCAGTTACAAACCTAATGCTTTGAAATTCAGTCATGCAGAGTTTTGTCATCTGAGAAAGCAGCAAGGCTTGTTCTGTTTGTCTGTGGCTTCCCCAGGTGAAAAGGGCATGAGCCTCTTCTTTAGGCATTGCTAGAGGAGTAGAAAGGCCTCTGGTTTTTACATCTCTCCAGCTGATAATGTCTCTCAAACTGTTTTTCTTAGGCCTCTACTTAGATTGAATCAGCCTGTAACTAAAAAGGATGTAAGGAGTGTTTGGAAGTGTTGCTGAGGATGGCTTAGAAAAGCCATCAAGTTCTTGACATCTGCCCTGAGCCTTGACACAGCTACTTTGACTTCCCAAGCCCGGTGACATTAGGCTGGCCCCATCCAGACATGCTCCCTGTGACCCAGCAGAGCAATTTCTGTGCTGTGTTATTGCCCATTAATACTGGTAAAACTATTTTGTGCTTTGTGCCTTTTCATCCTTCATTTTTCTACATCAAGTTATTTCTCTTTACTGGTTGGTTTGCTTTCAGGACAAGGTTGACTCTGCTTCCCTGACCGCTTTAGGCTGTTGGTTTAGTTATCTGTTAAATGAGAGTAACTGACCCAGCAGATATTGTAAGGTTCAACCCATTAAGGTGTGTGGGTTCTAGTCATATTTTTGGGAATGTTTTTCTTCTGTTTGATCACTTTTAACTCTCACCTAAACTAACAAGTTTGTAGCTTCTAATGCAGACTCTAAACTCTGCCTTTATATCTTTATTCACCGTGCTGCCGTGGAGAAGAGACAGAGCATTGCCAGCCAGCTTATACCACCCACAACTTGTTCAACATGTCTCAGTTTTCTTTCTTTCTTTGGTCTCTCCTCCTAGAAATGGCTTCCCAAAGCAAACAGCTGCTCAGCTGATCCTGAAAGCCATCTCCAGCTATTTTGTGTCCACGATGTCCTCTTCAATCAAGACGGTGTACTTCGTGCTCTTTGACAGTGAGAGTATAGGGATCTACGTGCAGGAAATGGCCAAACTAGATGCCAACTAAGCCTAGAAAGCTACAGTACCAGCCCCCTTCTCCTCCCCATCATCCTCCCTAACTCCCTGTGAAGCAGAGCATCCCTTATTTGAAAATTTTGCTCATCTAGGGGGAAATAAAGGTGGGGTTTTTGTTGGGTTTCTTTGTTTTGAAGGGGTTATTTTGGTTTCCTTTTGACTTTCTAAACCGTTTTCTGTTGGCACTGATAGTTGGCATTACTGCTGTTAATGCACTGTATCCCAGGCATTGTCTGAACTTAGTGTAATCTAGGAGATTTTATAGTTTTATTTTAATGATGTATGAACTGAAGCAGAAAAAGCTGTTAGGAGTATGTAGTCTTTTACTTGTGACTGAATGAGGCTGACCCTCTTTTGTAACTGTGTTTGTGGTGCTTTTATCATACATCAAGTGGTGTTTTCCATTCAGTTTTTCCTTTTTTTTTTTTTTTTTTTAAAAAAAAAGAGATGCTATAAACCTAATTTGTGTTTGTTTATTGTCTTAATGATAAATCTGGAAGGAGAAAAATCAAATACAGAAAAAACCCTGTTGTCTTTAATTATATTTACAATTTTGAAATGGTGTGAATTGATTTAGTAAAATGTTTGAACTGTTGGTGTCCTTGAATTAATTTTTCCCCTTAATTTTCTCTCTGTGAGAGGGCTGATAAAACACTAGACCTGAATTAGGGACTTGGAAATAGATTTGGAGATGCTGGTTGGATATGCTTGTGCCCAGTGGCTATCACTGTCAGGGCTTTGGATTTTCCAGCTGGTGCTTCAGATCCTCCTGCTCAGACTCTAACTTAACTCTTTAGCTTGGGAGACTGAAGCCTTTTAGATCAAGCAAAACCTAAGAGTTTTTGGAACTAGTTCCAATCATTTCATGTTAGCCTGTTTGATGCTTTGATGCAATTTCTGTATTTATTTGTGAGCCCACTTTGCATTGATTGCCATTCCATTTGCACAGCTGAAATCCATCCTGCCATAAACCTTTTACAGAAGCCACTTGAGTTTATACTTGGAGAAAGAAAGTTTACACTTTCAAAAGCCATTGCATCCAAATGCTCACGCTGAAGTGGAAGCTCTGCCTTTGAAGTCTTGAACCTCCTCTCTAGAAGCAGGCAGACGTTTTCCAGCTCTGTTAAAAACTTCATTTGCTGATGGAAGGCCTGCAGATCCACTCTGGATTGAGCCAGAGCAGGGAGTGAATCCCAGCTGATATCCTGAATACCATATATTAATGTGGAGCTTAGCTCCTGCAAGAGTTTGGGGGTTTTCTGTCTAGAAGTCCAGAAAGGTAGGGACTGCAATACAATAACACTATTTTAAATTATCTTCTTAGAACACACCCAAAGAGTAAATGAATTTGTGCCTCTAATAAAAAAGGTGTTTAACCAGGCTAGGGGTTCAAATTGGAAATGTTTTTAAATGGCCAAAACGTGTATGGTATCATTCATCAAAAGGCAGCAGCTCAAGTGGGAAGAGATCATAGAATCATAGAAGGGACCTTCAGGCTCATTTAGGCCCAAACCCCCTGTGCCATGGGCAGGGACACCTGGCACTAGAGCAGCTTGCTCCCAGCCCCAGCCAGCCTGGCCTGCAACACTGCCAGGGCTGGGGCTGCCACCACCTCTCTGGGCAACCTGGCACAGTGGCTCACCAACTTCCNGGGCTAGTGATTGGCATCCCTGCTCAGTGCGGGGAGGTTGGAACTAGATGATCTTTCGGGTCCCTTCCAACCTGGCCAGTCTAGGATTCTATGAACATCCAACCTAAATCTCCCCTCCTCTACTTTGTATCCATTCCCCCTAGTCCTAGCAAGTCCTTCCCCAGCCCTCTTGTAGCCCCTGGAGATGAAACAAGAAGCTGCAGTACCTTCAGGATTTCATTGTGAGATGTGTTCCTGCAGTTGCAGGGATTCCATCTCCTAAAGCAAACTAAACGTGCACTTCCCGCAATGGCCACTAGGTGTCACTAAAAGGACTAAGAACTAAAGCTTCAGTGAGCAGGTACCTGAGGAGACATGGAGTGCGCGAAGAGCAAAGAGGAGCTTGAACATAGCAGGAATGTGCACATCAAACTGAGTGAACACACAGCTCCGTGGGTTTTTTGCACTGTAATATATATACAAAATCTTAGGGGTTTTTCTTAAGGATCAAAATTTTCACATCAGTAATAAAAATATGTGGTTGTCCACAAATATTTTCTCTTAATTAAGAGTACAGCCTGCCATGGCAGTTAATAAATCTGTCTTTTACAGTATTACACCATGTGGGGAGGGTCAGCTTTTGTCTTTCAACTAAGGAAATCCCAAAGCAAAACTCCTGTTAATTTAAATCACATGGACTCACATGAAGCTCATCTGCTTGTTTAGCTCCATGAAGAGCTCTGTTGATTTCCTTAGGGTTGCTGGAGATGTGCCATTGGCTTTATCCTAATTCAGGTCCTTTCACAAGGCACTGTGCCCAAATGTGCCCAAAAAAGCTTATTGCTTGTTGCAGAACAACACCTCAGACATCACACACATAGAATGTTAACTTCCCAAGCCCACATTCAGTTGTTCCTTCATTATTGACCATTCTTCCCCCCCAGACTAGATTAATTAACACTCTGATCATTTATTGAACCAGCTCTGTCCTCTGCTATGAGCTGAGAGGACATTGCTTAGGCTCCTTCTAAACTATCACATTGCAGAAATATGATGTGGAGCAGAGGAATGAATGCACTGTTGGGACATCTGTTCTCCAGAGATTTGTCACAACCAAATGCTGCCATGTCCAACATTTCATCATCATTATAAAGTGTCATTCCAGGCCTCATTAGAAGCAGCATGATAAGGATATGAAAATACAAAAAGGGAGGTTATTCATTGCTGGATAAGAGAGCTTGTTATCAATCAATCATTCAACCCCCAAATGTACTAAGGAAGAGTCAGTGAAATGGCTGTGGTTTTGTACAAGTGTGGGAAATACTGGAATTGGACTCATTAGGGTGAGCAATGCACTTTTAGAAATGTTATCTCTCATTAAAAAAGGAGAATTAGGAACCTTTTCATTTGTAAATGCCAAAAAAAACACCCAACCCCAGAGTACCTCCATCCCCTAACCTGAGAGATTAAGAATAGAGAGAAAGCACCCCAAAAAAGAACAATAACACCACACAGACAAAACACAGGGACCATATGCAGGCTGGAAGAGTGATAGGCAGTAAAATAAGGCTCCAATTTTCCAGCCTTCATTATCCAGGAGCTCCCTTCTCCTTGATCCTAGCTAAAATTGGGGTTTCTCATCTGCAAACCAGCACTGACAGGAGCTGCAGGTGCCCAGGTACTTGAAGATCAGGTCTGTAACCTGTGGTAACTAGTCACCTACTCTCTGCTCTGCAATGGTTTTAGAGAGGACAGTAATACCTCAAGTTGTAACAGCAACTCAGAGCCAGCAGCATAATTGATAGGGCTGAAGAGTGCAGGTAAGTAAAAGGATTGCATTTATATCCCTGCTACAAAACCCAATGGGAACCAGGCTAGTGCAGACTGGCTAAAGTGCTTCAAAATTGCCACCAATTCCTTTTTGTGTCAAGTTCTTCAGAGATTTAGCTCATTCCTCCCTCGAATCCTACTTAATGCCTTCCCAACTCATGTTTAACCATTATCACTAGCAACGTGCTCCTAACTGCCTCTTCTTCCTTGGCAGCTTCCAGCAGCAGGAATCAAGGGGAGATGATGCTGCTGCTGCTTCCTAATCAAAAGGAAAAGAGCAACAGCATTTCACAGCCTAGCCTATGAAATCCCAACCCTTCCACACTACTTTTCCACACACACACACACACACACCCCAGGCCTGGTTAACAGGAGAAATCTGAGCTTTTTGTACCTTGAAATGCCTTGCCTTCTTAGGCTTAGGAGAATAAATTAAAGTGGAGCCAAAGTATGCCTCAGCTGCAGCAATGGGCAGATTGATTTGCTTTCCATCTGGGAGATTAAATTCCACTGCCAAAAGAAAAAAAAAATAAAAAGAATAAAAAAAAAGAAGAAAAAGAAAAAAACTACCACTAAAAATGGCCCTAGCATAATTAGCTGTCAGTCAAGCTGCAAAGAGACAGACTCTCTGGGATAATTGAAAGCCCTGCAGCTTCTCATTACATACTACAGTAGCCCTATTTGCAAATTTCCACCTTGAGGAAGCTTCTCTGAACATGGTCAGGGATTGTTCTGATTCCTCCTGGCACATTCTTGTCAAGTGAAAAGGGGAGGAGTGGGCAGGGATGGATTAAATTTTAAGTAACTTTCACTTAAGCTAAGTTGCTTCTAATATATTTGTCAACAGCCCCTGATGGTTCCACTAGGCTTTATTTGCAAGGCAATCTGAACAGCTAGAAGGAAATGGTAGAGCTTTAACTCTGCTTCTAATCTGAAGACATCTTTATAGGCATAAAAATCACCTCTCCCCCCTTCTTTCTTTCTTTTCTCTCCATGCACTATCCTTCCCTCATGCATCCTCATAGTCTGCAAAGTGTAATTCATCATGAACCTATGAGTAAATGATATTTTAAACATAAAAACAACCAACTCTCTTCTTTCCTCCCCTGTTTCAGGAGGCTTGAGCTTGCTTCAGTGATTGCACAGGAAAGGTTAGGAGACAGACAAGTAGCTCTGCTGACCAGCCCAAGCTTTGTGGGGCTCATCTTGGCAACAGAAAAAGAGGCAAAAAGAACCCTAAAATGAAAATATAGGACAGCTTTCATCCTAAATCTATAGGGAATATGTCAACCAGATTTTTCTGTGTGTAATGGGAGCCAGCACTGCCTGCAGTCTTCCTGATGCACTTTCTGTCACTCTTCCCCAGTGCTTTCCTCACTCATCAATAAACCAAAGAGAATAAGATCATCACATTCCCCAGTTTTTAACAAGAAAAAAAAACCATCACTACCAGCTCTGGTTGAACTCCTTAGTCATCCTGTACTCCCTAGGGAAGGAGGCAACTGTGTCCTTCCCTTCCAGCTGAGGGTTACCTGGGTACACCTGCACTAGCTATGCTGGGAGAAGATCTAGTGAGCTTCACCTGCTCTGCTTGGCACCTTCCAAGTTCTCCAAAGCACAAAAGTTTCTGCTTCCCACAGAAGAGGGAGCCAGTGTCACACCTCCCACACAGCTCCAAAGCCCCTCAGCTAATAAAGCTCAGCCTAACACACTAATAACTCTTCTTAAACCAGAGCTTTCATTAGGAAGAGTAATTTACGTTCACCTTCAAGAGCACCACAAAACTGAGCCCTCTTACAGGCACAGATTTGCCTCTTGCCTCCCTTGCAGCATTTCCTCCAAGCTGCCAGGCTTTCCAGCCCTGACAGGACTCACTGGTGTGAACTGGGAGCCAAACTGGGAACAGAAACAGGTGCTTGATGAAAAAAAAATTACTTAAGCTGAAGGAACCAACTCGCTGCTGTGATGTGGTAGGAGATTGGCTTGGCACAAAAGAGCAAGGCAGAAAATGGTGTGAAAGTCTTGCTGATTATTCAGGCTCCACCAGAAATACAAACACAGCAAGCTCCTCCTGTGTCTAGAGGGAGCAAGCTAGGCTTTAGGACACAGCCAGCTCTCACACACTGCCTTATCCTCCTGGATTTTAGGGAAGGGAAAATTGCTCCTCTTGTCTGCAGCACAATGTCCCTTTATGATTTATTTGACAGTCCTCTTCTTTGTTTTCCCCTCCCCTTCAATTACTCACTTCAAAAGGAGGATGGAAATGGGACATTCCTAGCTCTAATACTAAATGCATATAGTCAATAAAAGAGGAAAAAACACACTGAAAAAAATGTTTCAAGGGAGGGTGCTTAAGTTATTGCAGCCCTTGGGAGCATTAATGTATGTGCCAACAAGTTACTGTATGTGGCTTTAACATGCTTATTTATTCTGCTGGGCAATAAAACTCTGTCTTAAACAGTGCCAAAACCTGTTTACCATGGCAACCTCTCAGCACACATATGTTCCAATAGGACTTACAAGCATCTTCTTGAAATACACAGCAGGATGAAGAGTTTGTGACCTTCAGGGCATTTGATAAACTTTTAAGCATCCAAGCAAATATTACTTTAGACTGAAAGATTTCTTCCAGGTATTCCCCCCCCCTCCCTTTTTATCCCCCTCCTCATTTGAGTAACATCAAGCAGTGAAACAAAAGCCTGTTCCTTCCTCACTTGTCTCCAAGTGAAGCTCTAATAACTTGGACAAAACCCAGAGCCTGCTTTTTATACCTGGCAGGTCTCAGGTGTTCCCAGCTGGCTGGGATAGCATGGTTAGGAATCAGCTGGGCTTCTATAGTTTCCAAGTGCACTGCAGCTGTTCCTGGGGTAATTAGTCATCCTTTGTACTGGCACAAGAAAAAAAGATGTTTTTCCCTCCTCCCATTCACACTCTTTGCTGAGTCTAGCCCCTGGCCTTTCAATGCAAGCATGCATGTGGCCACAATCAAGCCACATAATGCTAATGTTGCACTTACTCTGCATCAATTCTACAAGTGTCCAACCCAGTAAAAGGCTTTGATTCTGTGGGGGGTTTTTTTCCCCCACTAGTTATTTTACTGCTGTGCCTTTAAATTGGAGAAAGAAGCTCATTTCACATAGCACTGAGACATGCATCCATGGATCCTAGCAGCAAATTGCATGAAATGGAGTAGGTACCTGTCAGCTTGCTCAACAATCCTCCAGCTGCACGACTCTGCAATGTGGGAAATCATGGAAGGATTCCAGGGGATGCTCCTTGAGCTGCTCCCCTCTTAGCTGTCTGACCACCTAGACACAGTACTAAAAGGGAGACCAGTTCCCCAGCCTTTCCAGCCACAGATTCCCAGTGGCTCAACAAGCATAGCCTGGTTGATAGTGGCTGTTTTTACTGTGCCAATGCATCTGCTGTTCACAATCAGCAGGAGTGGAAGGAGCAGACAGGCAGGTTCTGCTCAGGGGCTGAGGTTGCCTCCAGGAAGGTTTGATTGCCACAAGTTAACCATCAGCACTTCCCTCCTGCCTTCCTTCTCACCTACTTCCTTCACACTCCTCTTCCCTTTTCATTTCAAATGGAATCATTCCAGATTTCCCAACCTCACCACAGGTCTAGCGATAATGATGCTACCCCTTTTGTCACCAGGTTTAGAGAGGGCAGGGCTGCCTCTGCAGCACTCCACAAGCTCAAGTGGCTCAGNGGGCACAGGAGAGGGGAGAATAACCTCTCTGGCTCTGCTGGCCACGCTCCTCTTAATGCATCCTAGGATGCCATTGGCCTCTTGGCCACAAGGGCACATTGCTGCCTCATGGGCATCCTCCTAGCCACCAGCACTCCGAGAGCTTTTTCCCCAGGGCTGTTTTCTAACAGATCAGTTCCCAGTCTGTACTGATCCATGGGCTTGTTTTTTTCTGGAGGAGGCTCCAGGACCCAACACATCAGCAGAGCCTCAAAAGCCCTCTCAGCCCTCAAGGAGGATTCCCAGGAGACCTCCACCATCATCACCTAGATGGGAGTCCATGCTTAGGACATCCCTACCTCTCTGGACTCTACTAATAGGATTGCTGCAGGGAGATATTTTAGTGTTCTGGCATCATGTCATGAATTTCTCCACCAGAATGTTCAGTTTAATCCTTACAGAATGAACTTAGTGACCATTATAAACCTCTCCTGGGCCATGTGCTTTCCCTGGAGAGGACAAACATCCCTCACTCCATCACCTACCTAAATCCACATCCTAGGCTCTGCTGCAGGACATGGTGGGAGGCAGAGGACTGGTCCCAGATAGGCACAGGAAACACTACTGTAGAGCCTCCTCACAGCCAGGACCAGGGAAAAGATCTTTCCAGCATCGAGGAAAGAAATCCTAGAAAGCACCAAAAGAGAATTTTAAACCCAAAAAGATGTATATAAAGCAAGCAAAGCAAACAGTGTCTCCTTAATGCTCCATTATTAACGGTGCTCAGGAAGGGATTTTCTGCTTTGCTGGAGCATGTAAAAAGGCTTAAATAAGAATCCCTATCAGAGTTAGAAGTTGGTAATTATGCAGATAACATTTTGTTCTTCTAATGACAACAGAACTGCTCCCAAACTACATTGCTTGCACCCAGAGACATCTCTCAGCTTGTACTTCAAGGCCAGCCACGAGCACATCACCTTGACACACTCCTAACCATTTAAGACTCTGGGGATTTAAGTGTTGTCCTGTTGGGTTTAGGGAGGTTTTTAGCTCCTGGTTCCTGGCATGAGTCCTGAAAGTAGTTGTGCCAGGGATGAATAGTGATTTGCTGCTATTTATTAACCATTTCAGCACTGCTCAGGTGCATCCTTCTGCTGCTCAGTGAAACGTGAAGAGCAAGCTGTGCTGGGAAATGCTTTCAAACACCTCAGAGTTTTGCTCTTTATCTCCCCCAAAACAATAACACTTCAAGAACAAGCTTGCAGGTTAAATATCCTGCTTCTTTTTCTTTCTTTTCTCAGTGACTAATCATGTTGGTGACCTCAGTGATCAACACAGCACCTACATGTCTACGAAATGCAAGTGACAGGACACAACTCCAAAAGTAGAGAAATAAAAGTGTAACAGCTCTGAGCAGTAAATAATTCCTTCTGGTAAACTGTGAGCTGCTTCTGTGCTATTGCAACAAGTGTATGTTTTCCTGCTCTGGCAGTAGGATCTATCCCTTCCCTACTAAGTGGTGTAAACAGATCCATTCCTTGCTGGAAAGATGATTTTATTTTTTTCTGTTTGGATCAACTCTCTACAAGTTAACAATTTGTGCTGAAATGTCCTATTAGGAACACTTCTGTCATGTCTTACAGCTTCCTAAATCCCAACTGGAAAACATCTTGATGTTGTAGTGGTGTCATCAGTTTAGAAGAACACATAAAGTGAACTTTATTGAGCTGCAATTTTGCAGTGCATTTGCAAAACTCAGGAAATCTGTTAGTGTTATTCCTCCTCAAAAGCAGGCACTGAAAAAAATAAAACCAACCCAACAACCAACCACACCATACTGATCTACTTCTGCATGTGTTTACAATTATTTCTGTACATTACTGTGTCCAAAGAGCTGTTAGAAGAAAAATTTCCAAGCTAGTGTGGCTGTTTAGTTTTACTCCAATTCCCAGCAATGCATCAGAAATCTCTGCTGCCTAGAGATTTTGGAAAACAGAGTTGTCACTGGAATCAAATAGCATGAGTGATACCTATGACCACATCCCTACCTCCCTTCTCTTCCATTAGAACTTGGAGGCATCACAAGGTTTTATGTCATGACATAGTGCTGGAAGCATGAAAACTCTCCAGGCTCGATTAGCAGCTGAAATTTTCTCACACTCCAGCACCTAATCTCTGCTGGATTTTGGCTGATCACTCATTTGTCTCATTCAAACCCTAGGACTCCATTTTTAAGAGCTTTTTTATAGACTCATATAAAAGGAGAAAGTGAACTTTTTCACATGTTTGCACTCCACTAAGTCAATACACATAAAAAGAAATACAACTAGGCTTCCCTATATGGATATATGGCCCAGAAGTGCTAAGCTGGTAAAGAGATACAGCTACTAGTTAGGCAAGAGATTAGCTTTTTTGGATGGCCTTGTTTTCAGTTTGCTAAATTCATCCTGGAAGCATCCAGGAATGTGACAGGAGGCTCAGCCAGATCCCAGACTCTCCAGACAGATGTTTTACCCCCAGAATTTATATATGCTTCCCCCTCCCCCCCTTTAAATTCTCTTGGAATCATCTGATGATTGTTTTGCTGTTGCTCCTCTGTCCCAACCCAACAGGACTGAGCAGGATTCCCATTGCTATCTCTAGAAGGTTTTATTGGTCAAGGAAAAAGAAGTCACCTCTGTCCCAATTGGTTAGACTTGATGACCTTAAGGTTCTCTTCTAACCACAACAATTCTGTTGATATTGGAATAGTTATTTACCTGGTAGGTAGGTCACAAAGCAAAGATTAAGAGGATGCATTTAGCTATCCTGCCTACTCTCTTTGTAAAGCACAGTGGAATTTCTAACCATCTTATGTGTGCATTATGGAGCATCTTTTCTCCTGGAGCACTTAACCAGCTCCTTCCCACATCAATACAAAGAGCTGAGGCATGGGAGAAGGAATCAAATCCATTCATCTTGAAGGCACTGAGATGGTAAGAGAATCTTCAAGGAAGCAAGACAAAAATCTCAGCAGCTTCAAGATGCTGGGGAAAATGGTTTGAAATGGAAACCATCAGTACCCAGTACAGCTGTCAACTGTGCTTTGCCCAAAAAGTGAATTTTTATTAAGCTCTGTAAAAAAAAAACAAACAACAAAGCTTCTAAATCTGAAACTTTAAAAGCATTTTTTCCATTTAAAATGAAAGTTTAGAATGGCAGAGCTTTATTAAAAGCTAATGTTCAAGCAAACCTTTTGCCAAGAGAATCGCTGAGATGAATACTGTTATTAATTATCATTTAAACATCTACATCTTCAACAGTCTTGCCCAAAACTGTCTGAAGTAGTACAAGCAGGATCTTCCAAGCCAGATGGATAATGAAATCCTCCTTCAGAGTCTGTAACTTGCAGAATGTCCACATCACTGACAACATTCAAGGAAAATAATAAGGTTTAACCCAAAGTTAATGCCATTAGTCTAGTGCCATGGACTGTTCAGTTTGCAGAGCCCTGAGTGGCATTTGGGAAGTAGTAAAAGAAACAAAGCTCAAAGGATAGCCTGAGGCCATAGAAATTGATGCAGTTCTTCACTGTCTTTAGATCTGAAGAACATTTTGTTGCTTAAAAATCCAGAGCTGAACTTTGCAGCCAAGAGGTAAGGATAGAGGGGAAGAGACAGCACAGGCAAGCAATGGATTTACCAAGGAGAATAATTTAAGCACAAAAGGCAAAGAGAAAATCTCAGGACTTGAGTCATCCCTCACAACAGTTAATCCTCCATCTCTACAAGTAGTTTCTGGTGCTTCTTGTCATCCCCTGACATTGTGGGGTGTCCAGAAGGCACGAGAGAAGGGATCAACACAAACCTGGCATGAGGAAGAAATCACCTCCATTTCCAGCTTCCTCAGCAAAACACTGACCTGAGCCACAAGCCAGTGGGAATCAGCCAAAAACCTTCAGAAAGTGCTTGGTAAAGACCTCTCTGCTCCTGCCTTCATAGGCTCAATCAATACCCCAAGCCCAGCTAGCTTTTAAGGTAATAAAATCCAGGCCTTGAGCTCATACATCCTACAAGTTGGAAGCACACAGACTCATCTTCTGGTTCTAGAAGGTCTGAAACGTTATGCTGTGTTTTCTGCAGGGTTTCTTCCAGCTCTTGTTCACACCTCATCATCCTCCCTTGGCTGTTGACATCCCTGTGGAAATGAGCATGAACTAAAAAGCACAGGTCCTGGGACTTTCCATGGCACAATTCTCCAAGCTTTCCTGCCACCTTCTCTTCTCCAACCTTTCTTTAACATTGTCCCTTTTCATCTAGGCACCTCTGGGATCAGATGTGATCCCAACATTAGCTCAAGAGCATAATTTGGCCTTGACATAGAGCTGATGTGCCAGGACTGGTTGGAACAGTTTAAGGCAAGGGTATTTTGAACTGGGAAGGGAAGCAGCAAGAGGAATAAAACAGTGGGAGGGATAGAGAAAAGGATGAATGAGTGAGCAGAAAGGAAGAAAAAAAAACACAAAGGAAACTATAAAATAGGACAAAATACCAAGGGATTCAGAAAGTCCAGTTATACTCAGGGAAAAAGAAAAACCTTCACACCAGGCAGCACAAAGGAGAAAGTGTGGCTTGTCTTGGATGGTGTTTCAACCAAAACTTTCAAGTTGTTTTCTTTTTTTGTTATATTCTTGAAAAGTATACACATGAATCCAAGCAGCCTGAAGGGCAGTGAAAGCCATAGAATCCTCAGCCATCCCCAAGCATCATCTTTGCCTAAAAAGACTGTTCTAGGCTGTTATTTCTTTGAAGAAAAAAAATAAGGTTGAGAACATTTAAGCCAGAGGGAACCACAGGCTAGAAAAAGTGGTTATTAAAGCCAGCCTCAAATGATAGGTATAGTTTGATGCTGGGTTTTTAAAGCTATATAAAAATAATCCATCTCTTTCAATAGTTAGGTTATGCTGCCTGGCAAAACCCTCTGGACAAAGGCAATGTTTCCATAGGAGAGATTTTCTGATCTCTAACAGCATATTGTATGCTTTCTTTGGATCACCCTACACCTTATGTACACCAGAAAACAGCAAGGATTGCCACATCCTTGCCAAAAAATAAAGGAAGCTTATTCCAGGGAGGGATGAGTTTTCCTCTCCAAACAATACTTTGTGCCTACACATTGACTGCTTGAATAAGGCTGTGCCCATGGGCTTGTTTGAAAGGCTTTGCTTCCAAAAGAAGGGTGTAAAAAAACACCATGATGATCTTTTGCTGGAAGTGAGGGGAGGAATTTATGCTGTTCTCTCCTTTGACACTGCAGTGAGAATCATAAAGGTTGGAAGAGACCTCTAAGAGCATCAAGTCCAACCACACGTATCACTCATCCTGGCCAGGCTTTGTGAACACAGCTCCGGGGAGGGCTCCATCCATGCTCTGCACAAGAGCTTTTTCCAAGCATTGCTGGCTGCAAAGGCCAATTTGGGACAGACAAGAGTGGTTGCAAAAGGCACAGCACAAGGACTCCTCAGGAGGTAGAAGCTGCAAGACACGATTCTTTCTACGCTGTCTTTTCTCCTCCAGAGTGATCCTGTGTGCCTGCTNTCTGAATCACCAATGATGATATGAGGATGATGAAAAACTTCCTGAGGTGCAGGTTGATGTTAAACTTCTGTTTTCTTTAAACTAACTTCCAGTCCAAAAAGCTGAGCAGTGGCTGCAAAGCAGGACATTAAACATTGCAGAGCTACTTCTGTCTGGGCAACAAGGGCAGCGTCAGCAGCATAAAGCAGCTCCCTATCACATCCCTATCACTACCATGCCACTAACCCATGGCCCTAAGGAGAGCATCTAGACGTTTCTTAATCCCCTCCAGGGCTGGTGACTCCAGCACCTCCCTGGGGAGCCTGGGCCAAGACTTAACAACTCTTTCAGTAAAGAAATTCCTCCTTATATCTACAAGAAAGGCTCTAGAAGCTCCTACTTTATTACCATGAAGTGAGGTGTATCAAGACAAGTAGGCACTTACACAGTTTGATGTACTTGGACCTTAACTTCTTGATGGCAACCTTGCCATTTTGTGAAATAAGGATAAACACAACTCTTGCCTCCCAAAAAAATCCCCATACAACACATCAGTTATTTTATTCTCTTCTTCCTGGGAGCCACCAAATTCTCTATTGAGCTATGCCTACTAACAGACAAGATTCCTGGACATGGGCAGGAGGATTAGAGGTGAACAGTGGCCAGCTTTAGAGACTGAATGACAGACATTGTGAGAGCCACATTAGCACAGCCTCCCAGTGCCTATAATATCATGTTCAAACACATTCAAATCAGCTGTTGGATGGAAGAGGGGGTTGAGAGCACTGGCATGCAGAGTATGTTCTCCAAGCCTACACCAAGCTAAGGTTTTGCAGGGAAATCTTGATTTATGTATCCAGAGAGTGCTTTCATCACCCAGGGATTAAGGGAATCTTGAAATAATTGCAAGCATCTTATATAACTGAAGATTTTCTTTTTTAACATACAAATCTCCTTTCACCCTGTCTCCCCCTCCCAAAAGAGTTCTGGAAGCTTTTGTTTCCTCAGGATCCACAGACCCTTCCTAATAACTGGCTTATTAGCTCTTGATTCCAAAAGCATGTTAAGAATAAAAGGACATCAAGATCTTGACATGAATGAGTGCAGGATGGGAAGCCAGATGCAAGCAAAGTGTTTCAGTGTTTCTCCTGTTACCCTAACTCCTAATATTCTTTGGAAGGCCTGGTGGAGGCTTCAATGATGATGGACAATGTGACAACCATCTGAAATATGCCATCCCCAAAAGACACAACACACAGGCCAAGGCAGCAAACACAATGCTTGCCCCATGTGTTAGGAGTTTGAACATGTTGGAGTAGCATAAAAACAACAAGAAAATGAGTATTTGAAATGCTTTAGAGTTTAGCTTTATTCCTTCACTCAGTGCCTTGGTAATTAGGCCTAATTTTAATCAGCCAACTGTCCCTATTAGCAGGATTATCTTCTAAGGGATGTTGGGAACTCCATGTCATCACCACATTCAAGGAGCAACATTTCTGAGGTGTTTGTCATTCTAAATGGCTTTGTTTCAGAAGCAACAGGTAATATAAATTTATCCAGCTCTGCTGACAGTTGTGTGATCCACTTAATCCTGTTTGCCATAAGAACAGCATCCTCAGAGATCCCAAGTTCTTAAACTGTTCACTTGAACATGATCACCATGATTCTTGAAAGGAAATCAGGAGAAAGCCATCTCTTGGGTCAAAAATCATAGAACCATTAAGGTTGGAGAAGAATAAGATCAAGTTCAACCCTTAACCTAATCATTGGACCTTTCCACATTAGGACAGTTCTTCAAAAGATCTCTAACTTTCCTTTACTCTAAAATAGAAAGGTTTTCAAACAGGTTTTTTTCTCTCCTTTTTGAGGACAACCTGTTTCTTTTTTAATTAAAAAGCCAGTGCCTTCCTGAGAGAGAAACAAAAGGGAAGGAGAAGAACAGCCAAGTGAACAGGATCCACTCTCTGATATGCAGTTTGTGCATGGTTAATGGATGTTGGGCATTAATATTTCTTACCCTTTTGTCTGTGCTCACTGTAATAGAAACCCCTGTCTAGACTGAGTGGCTACTACAAGTAATCCCAGTAATATCCAGTAAAATCACTCTGAAATGTGATAGCTATAGTTATCAAGGAGCACCAGGATTAACTTGATTGATTGAACAATGGACTTCTGGTTTTTAACATGATCTATATGTATGTGTGTGTGTGTGTGTCCCCCACCAAAAAAAATATCAAGAAATATACATGTAGTTGTAAACCTTTCAAATGCAGGGCAACTTATCAGAGTCTGTAAATGGCCTGACACAGCCTAAAAGGAGAGAGATTAGTGCTGCTCCAGAATGAAAGGAGAAATGGTCATGGCCATAAAGAACTACTTTCACTCAAGCAGCCTCTGCAAGGACAGGACACATCAACCTCTCTACTGACAATCCCTGAGAAACAAGACATACTTGGATCAAGCTCTTCTTCAAAAGCCTCTCCCAAAACCACATCACAAATAAAGGTATTTTTGGCAGTAAGGTCCAACCAAGAAAGCCACCTTCTTCTCCTAGAGTGAGCTCTGCAGTGTCTGTAAAGAACTATTTCATTGAACAAGGTTCTACCAAGAGGTGTGAGATCATAGCATGGTCCAGGTTGGAAGGGACTTTAAAGAGCATCTAGTTTCAACCTCAATGCCATGGGCAGGGATGCTAATCACTAGACCAGGTTGTGCAGGGCCACATCCAGCCTGGCCTTGAACACTGCCAGGGATGGAGCATCCACAACCTCTCTGGGCAACCTGTGCCAGTGCCTAACCACTCTCCAGCTAAAGAACTTCCTTCTAATCTCCAATCNTCCTCACCCAGTCTGTACTCATACCCAGATACAGGACCTTAATTTTGACTTATTAAACTCCTCATGAGCCCCACTCTGAGTTTATCCAGGTCCCTCTGGATGGCATCCTGCCCTTCTGGACCATCAACCACACCACTCAGCTTCCTGTCATCTGCAAACTTGCTGACACAAGATCCCTTGAATGCATTTGCTGAGTAGTAAAACTACTCAGTGTAAAGGATCTCTTAAAGGATCAGTGTAAAGGATCACTCATTTCTCCACCTGACAGCTATCCTGCTGACCAAGGTCTGCAAGTGTCTACCCAAAACCTTTACTCTGAGCTGAGTTAATGTGTAGTGAGCATGGCTGGATCTTTCTGATGACTAATTCATACTAGTGAATGATGAGGCAGAGAGAGAAACTCTGGAACCAGAACCATTAATTTCTAGCTCTGCTCATAGACCTCTTTGTGAGCTTGGTCAAACCTTCGAGTTCTTTAACAGGCTGAGAGGAGCTTGGAAATGAGAAAAATACTATTATCCACTAAATACTATTATCTACTAAATATTATTCTCTGGCACAAGGGAGCTAACACACAAGAGCTATATGCATGGTTAGGTAGGAGGTGAACCACATCTCAAGCTAGGCAAGTATCAAACTTTAGGGAAGTTACACGATAAATTAGTTACAAGCAAGGAATCACCAAGTGAATTTTATCCCTAGATTTCAATTTAGTGGGAATTAATTATGAAAGAGAACTATCTTGGCTCTGTAGCAGCATCTAGATACAAGAAAGGTGACCAAAATATAACTACATAGTCACCAAGAGTTTTAGCACAGTGACATTGTCTTTAGGAATGGGTTCTGGAATTACCTAAGCAGGGAGGTTGACTGGCTTTTTTTTGCTCCTCTATAGCATCCTGAGAGACAACAGGATTACAAATGAATGGAAAAACTACTAACCTTAGCAAGTTCTTCTGATGTTCTGCTTATTTCTGCTCCAATGACATCAGTTATTCAGCCACTGCAACAGCAAAGCAACTGTCTGCCTTCCCTTTTATAATGCACCTGTGACTCTTGCCTTAAAATGGCACAACAGGTGGTTCAGGTTTGATTGAAAAAACAATTAAGAGAGCTCTCCCTACATTGCTAAGTGTTAAGGAGCTCAAACTGATTCAGCTGGGACTAGTGTGCTATAACAAGGCTGCTCCTTGTTCCCCTTGTTTCTGTAAGTAATCCAATTTGAGCAAGGGAGGACAGAGAACTCCATAGCAAAGCCTTCAATTATCATTATTATTTCTTTTCCTGCTAGAAAAACTTTTATTTCTGGAAGCTTAAGGTTGTACTCATTGCCCAAACTTTCCCCACATGCTGACCAAACCCAACATTTAAAAGGAGCAAGAGGTGAATGATTTCAATCACTTCCATTCCACCAGCTGTTATAGAGCTGTAAAAATATCTTAGGTAAAAAGATGGTCCATGTCTAGCAAAATGTGGTTAAAGAGCTCCCTGAGCTGACCTGACATTGAACCTTTGGCTGAGCTCTTCTCAGTGCAGGAAAATATTTGTTTTATTAGAGCCCTGCAGAGCTCATCCCAAGTCCAGGCATTCAGATTAAGACCAAATGTGTTGAGCTTGTGTT
The DNA here is from genome assembly GCA_013396975.1 of Bucco capensis. Lineage (NCBI taxonomy): Eukaryota > Metazoa > Chordata > Aves > Piciformes > Bucconidae > Bucco > Bucco capensis. The sequence goes on along the minus strand of VWZO01019668.1, from coordinate 257,392 downwards.
AGGTGAAGTTGTGAGATATCTGTCATTTGGGATTTTCTCTGGCTTCTTTTGTAGATGCCAGGGATGCTGAACTAGCCCAAAAATAAAAGAGTTGCAATAATCATAGTGCTCATGGCAAGTTCTACTGGGGATTTCATAAAGAGGATAGCCCTATCCTGTGTCAAACATGGTTTTCAAAGGATGATGTAACACAAGCCTGCCTGAATCCGAAGAAATTCCTTTTACAAGGAAATTCATGAGGCTGAGCATCATCAAGCCTTCAAGTCTTGGGTTACATCCCTTCCCTACACATGCCAGGGCCTGCAGACATCTCCAGGTCTTGCTCAGGAGCAGCACTAACCATCCCAGCAACAAGAAGGAGATGAAAGAGGGAACTTCTCTCCAGCCAAAAATAGCAATATGTGGATCTGTGGACAGTACATAGTGGATATTTATCTCCCAGATCTGATCTTGGGCAACCTGAAATGTGATAGAAAGGTCCATCAGCATCTGACATCTGCTGAGACCTAAGTCTGAGGTGTACAGTAAGATATCAATGCAACACTCCTGCTTTTCATTGCATTAATAGTTATTTCAATAGCAGCAAAAGAGCTGAAATCCCCTGGGGTTGGACACTGATGAAACCATTAAAGAGTTTTTCTCACCAAAGTTTCTAAGTAATCCATGTTCTCATGGTAACAGCAAAATCCCTGTTAAAATATAGTTGCAAAGATCCTGTTTCTTTTTATTGCTGAGCTGATATATCAGACCTGGGATAGGAGATATATGATATTTCCATTACAACCATAATGTCTCCTTGGGACCTATATGGTGTCACCAGACTTCAGGAGTGATCCTGAAGACAAGGATTTTATTTACTAAAATATTACATACACCAGGTCCTGATCCATCTACTGTAACACAAAGAAAAAGGAAAAATCTAGTGAAAAAGAAAAGCTCATTCCAATATTTTCAAGCCCAAATGTCAACTTCAAACTCAGAAAGTGTAACAGGGGAAAAGTGTGAAAGTAAAAGTTCTTTTATCTGAACATGATCACAAGAGAAATGCCAAATAAATACCAGGAGGTTTTATTAGTGACTCTGGGCTTGTTCCTGTGACTCTGTGAAAGAAACCATTAGAAAAGAGGAATTCTTTGGAGACAGTTCTCACACAGTTTCCTGCAAGCATAATGATGCATCACTCAGAGAGAACCTGAGCTCTGCCACAGTATTCTCTCTCCAATCCATTTGGAAGTAGCCTGAGACACAAGGAAGGGTGCTGAGGTGCACATGTTATCAATTAGCCAAAGAAGTTAACCAAACAACTTCAAACCACAACAGTTGTTCCAGCTGAGAAGGCTGAAGTGGGTATGTAGCTGCTGCTGTAGGCTCACTTCTTTTGTGTGTGCTGATAGGAAAGCAGTCAGACCACAGCTGTGAAATCCCAGCTTTGGGAACCAGATCCTTCCCCAGCAAATCCAAAGGGCAAGAGGCAAGGCTTGCACTGCAAGGGATGCTCATGACTAAAACACAACAGGTCTTGTAAAACAGTTAGTGAGGAACAAAGTGAGTGCTAAAGAGAAGCAAACTCACCTCTGGCAGTGGTCAAACCAGCAGTGACACAAAGGTTATGTGAGTAGCTATGAAAAAGAATTCCTCCCAATCACAGCAAAGGCAAATGGGTGGGAAAAGATGGTTAAGTCTTAAAATAGAAGGAAATATGCTTGTTCTGTGCCCTGAGATGCCACCACCTGAGTGAGCTGTGCAGGAGCATGTGGGGGTTTGCAAGTACTTCATCTTTGGACCATGCTGAATGCTCAGCATCATCCATTGATCACTAGGTAGAACAGGCAAACTACAGCTGAAGGAAAAGAAGGGATTTCAAAATGCAGATGTCCAGAGCACAGGAGAGACTACCAAGCTGGTAGTATGGGCTCCCAAGCTGCTAAAGGGCTTAGAACATAAGCCTGAGGAGGAAAGACTGAGGGATCTGGGCCTGTTTAGCCTGGAAAAGAGGAGATTGAGGGGAGAGCTCCTGGCTCTCTAGAACTACCTGAAGGGAGGTTGTAGAGAGGCAGGGACTGCTCTGTTCTCCCTAGTGGAGACTGATAGGACAAGGGGAAATGGATGGAAATTGCTCCAGGGGAGGTTCAGGTTAGACATTAGGAGGAATTTCTTTGCTGCAAGGGTTGTGAGCCATTGGAACAGGCTGCCCAGGGAGGTGCTGGAGTCCCCATCCCTGGAGGGGTTTAAGAGACAGGGAGATGTTGCGTTGGGGAGCATCATAGGGCTAGGAAAAAGGCTGGACTCGATGATCTTCAAGGTCTCTTCCAGCTGGAACTGTTCTATGATTCTGTTCTATGACTAAAGATCTTCCTTCCCAGCCTCTGTCTCTCTCTGGCTTGTCTAGTGCAGCCTCTGCCCACCTTGGCAGGCCCATCATGTCCAACTAAACCTGCTAGTGAAAGGCAGCCTGCAGATACATCCAGGAGGACAAATGTGACTCTTCTTTCAGCCACTGAAGATACTGTAGGTTCAAGAGCAGCCTGGAGGATTATTAGGACAGTGTCTAAATGTGGTAGGTGCAAGCAGAACCTGTGATGCTTTCTCTGGAGCCTATGTGAGCTGATCAGAAGCTACTTATCACCTGTCTGAGTAAAACTCACCCAAAATGTCCTACCTCTGGAAAAGTCAGAGTAAGCTCAAGGTAATTACAGCTTGCTTGCAATGGCAACAAGACCCCTGGTGATGTCCATGGCCCAAAACCTTGGATGGGAGACAGAAGCATACCACAGTGTTCAGCCAACAAAACTCTTTGGTGAGAAGCCCACAATACAGAGCAAACCAGGGTGAGATAGTGGGTTGTATCATTTGAAGCATTAGGAGACCAGAACAACCAAGGAGAGCTGAGCAATTGTATTTATCACAGTTAATTAAAATGTGATTCAGCAGAGTGCAGCCAGGGGCTTCTAAACCAAAATGTGGTGTGGAGGCTGTGTGTTGGCATGCTTGAAAAGAAATAGCTCCAAGAAAACACTACATTCTCTGATGCTGAAGTGATGCTGTACCTGCAGTTTGTCAGTGGAACTCCACAACAAGCTGAAGGCAAATAGGAGTGAAGCACTTGGAGCAAAAAGCCATCCCTTTCCTACCATGCATGACATGGCCACTGGCCCAGAGCTGCTGTGCTCCACGGTGTGTCAGTTGGATTGCATCTGCTAGAGGCTTGGCTAAGGTAAAACACTAACTTCATTGAGCTCCTTGGCAAGTGAAGCACACGAGCAGTTGCAACAAGGTCTGAGTCATGCAGCAGTGGCACCTGGTGCTGCAGCCCTTGCAAACCAAACCAGACTGAGAGAGGCCTCCTGAGTCACTGAGCCTTGTCTCCTGCTATCACAGGCACCATGTCCTATAATCCCCTTCATAAACACAGCAGCAGCTGTGGCAGAAAAGCCTGGAATGGCTAAGGATGCTTGAATGTGAGGTGTGAGAGGGTTCTGAGTCAGGGGGGAGTTGGAATATGCCAAGAATGCAGCTTTGTGCTGTTTAGAAGAGCAATATAATCTGTTATTAATGAAGCTGGCAAGTCCTATACCCAGGGAAACACCCAGGACCTTAATTATGCCAGAAAGGCATCAGTGTGATGCAGTACTTGCTTTCTACTTCTGGCCTTGAGTTTAGAGAATCATTTCTTCTCTTTCAACATTTAGCTGAGCACAACATGCCAGCAGGAGAGAGAGAGAGAGAGAGGAAAAAAAATGCACTGGTTTCCATTCCTGCAAGTCCTGTGTCTGTTTTAAATCATGAGAGAAGGAGGCTTCTAATGAGGCTGATTCATCTAATGATGTATTTTACAAGCTATTCTCAGCAGATTCACTGCAATATGTCATTCTTTATGTGCCATGAGAGATATATGAGCACACGAGCTTACAAAGGGTGGGGAAGGCTCTGAAGAACTGACTAGTTTTTTTGCACTTCATGTGCTGGAGAAGGAGAGAAAAGCTTGGAAGTTCCCATAGGCTCTTGCTTCCAAACCCTGCAGCCCTCAGCTCAGCTGTGAACTGCACTCCAATAAATGTGAACATTACAAGACTCCTGTCTTAAAACTGATTTCCAAGGAAGTGTCTCATTTTATTGCTACACGAATAAGAGACTCTAAGGTAGTATTTACTTTGTTTTATATTTCATAAAGAAAAAAAAAAGAAGAAGAAGAAGACTGTAATTTCATGGAGGCTCTAACAGAAATTCCTCTTGCCATCCAAGCGGAAGAAATCCTGTTCAGGACCTTTCCCTGAGGGCTGGAGGAAAGCACATTGACATGGCAACTCCCACTTTGCTTTATTTGTGAGTTACTCTGGCAGGAGGATGAAGCTGGAATGGAGAGAAGCTCTAACTGGACTAACTGGCCAAAGCCTGTGACATTAAAGGTTAGGCAAGGGTGCCAAGAGGATAATCCCAAAGATTCAGCTCTCCAGCTGATGAAAATCAGAAGAGCCACATAATCACTGAGATTCCTACCTAGCAAGAAGGTAATTGCAGGGGCTTTAAGTAAAAAGGGTGCAGTAGTTCCTCCAGTTTTGCCTGTCACTGCTGACTCTCCCAGCACTGTCTTTTAAGATGCTGGAGGAGGGGCTGAAGCTCTTTTAATGCAGTGGAAGGATGAGCAGGAGGCCTGTCCAGAACACCAGGGGAAAGAGAAAAGACATATGCAGAGAGAGAGCCCAGTGCATGAGGAAAGCAGAGTCTCAGCCTCTTCCAGACACAGGAGCTGCTTGAAGCACAGATGTCTTCAGGAAATCTCCATGCTGAGCCCCAAAAACTTTTGGCTTGGAGGCAGAGTGACTCAATTGTGAGGCTGTGCCAGCATCAGCCTCTGCCACACTCCAGCAAGGATAGCCCAGCAGTGCCTGGCCCCTGAGACTGAAGGCATCTGACTGGTGAGTCCCACCTGGCCTTGGCTTTTCCAACTCCATATCCCAAGGGCATGGTTCCACTTCTTTTCCATGTGTCTCCTTGCAAGCCCCATGCCTGTTGCATGGAAGAGGCCCTGCTTCAGCCTTTTCTCTCCCAGCCAAAGCAGCAACCTGAGTTCTGGCAAGGGGAGCTGGCTGCTGTTCCCTCCCTGGGCTGCCAATATACCTCCACTTTCTAGCCCAAGAGGCCACCAGAGAGTCATATAGGGCTGTTGCCAGCTCTGGCTGCCTGGGAACAAGGGACCCAGCTTGGAGCCCAAAGCCAGATCTCAGTGCTTCCTTGCTGCTAGCCCACAGAGCAGCCCTTCTGGATTTCTTCAAGGCAGGCTGCCCTTACTTACTAATTTTCTTCATTTTTTTTTTTAGTGTGGCTTTGTTGGTGACTTAGTCATAACACCAGGGTCAGGCACCAGCTGCTGCCTATTCCCACGGTATAACCTGCCCATTTCACTGTCTTCCCTTAAATGTAATATGTGGTGCATTTGTGTCTGCTACTTTCTCTTGTTTCTGCAATTGAAATGTTATCCCTTCCTGGAGTGCCCCAAATTCTGCAGAGACACTTGGCCTGAATTGCTCATTTCATTGCTGAAAGCCAATCCTGCTTTAACAGATGCAGTAAACTGGTGAGAATCTCAAGTTCACTTCTCCTGCTGTAGCTAACACAGATGAAAAGAAGTCTACTCCACAGAGCTGAAGGTTTCTCTTGCCTGCTAGCACCTTAGCTTGAAAGGTGTTCTGGTAGTTTTCAGTTCTCTATGTTGCCTAAATCCTTCACTGGAGGAGGTGGATGCAGCCACACTGCAGTCAGCAGAGCTGGGCTCATTTCTACCACCAGACCTGCTTCTTTTTTCACATCCTTAGAATGTAATCACCAGGCTCCCTCATGCTGATTCCACATGACTTGCAACTGTACTTTCAAAAGCAAAGCTGTTCCTGAAGCTTCAGCATCCCTCACAACATGTTCCCACACTGCACAGGCATCTGGCCAGGGATAAAGGGATCCAGAGCAGCACCAGTGGCACACTCCCAACCTCCACTCCAAGTATTGTTCATCCTCAGACATGCTTGACTGTCTAATTATTGTATTGCCTTGCACAATTTCAAACAACATTTCAGAATGACACAGAAACCTCCAGGCCAAGCTGCCAAATTATTTTCATTGCCATCATTTAAAAAATAGACAAACCCTGTCATTTCCTCACCTCTGGGAAAGAAAAACAGAGCAAGGCAAAGCATTAGCAGCATACCCTCTGTCTAACCCAATGTCTTTAGCTTCTTTTTCAATCTCACTCCTGGCTTGTGAGTTAGTCCAGTGCAGACCAAGTCCCTTCTGCTTTTGGAGCAGCTGAACACCCTGTGGAGATGTCAGGCTCTGGTTAGTGTCCATTGCTCACAGCCCTGGCTATCTCCATTCAGCTACACAGTCCCTCTGTTCTCCACTGACCTTGCAGGTTTATCACCATTTGAAAACAATTAGTTGCCTCTGACTTGGCATTTTTGGCTTCTACCCAACTCCTTGTGGGCACTTTGGGGTTTATAGTGAGAGCCCCTCAAAGGAATAGTTATCTGGAAAGTTGAAATGACATCCAAAAGTATCTTTCAGCTTCATATGGATCCAGGTAATTCATTTTCCAGTAATGGAGGGGTTGCAGGAATACCTAAGGATAAAGAGGCTGGCTGTCTTTTACCACCAGAGACTTTAAATTAGCTGTCCAATTTGCTTCCCCTTTAGGATGTTTTACATAGTGGAGAACTCTGAATCAGATCTTCCAACCAAAATAACTTCTTCTGAAGAAATAATGTAAAATAAAATCATCTGGCTGGTAAGCACAGCTGATAAAGGTTTTTAATGCTCCTAAGAGAAGGTGAGAGGAAGATCCATGGATTATAGCCAGACCCAGCTCTCATTCAAGTGTTTAGTTTCCAAAGGGGAAGCCCTTACAAATCTAAATACAAAGGTCCTGACCCTGGTAGCTTGTCCTCTACCATTCACCACGAGGTTGTACAACCAGTGGGGACTTTTGGGAGTGAGAGTTCAGCATAAAATTCCATTAACTGTACGTGCCCTCCACACTGGGATCCTGTCAGGTGGGACCTTGATACCCTCAAGGCTCTGTTGTTGGATGAGTCTATTCATTTGGAATGAAATGAACCTCTTCTCTTTCCATTCACAATAATATAACATCCTTGTAGCTATTACAGCCAAAGTGACATATCAAGTAGATATTTAACAGCCTATATTACATTATAACAGGTGGACATGAGGAAGAAAGCCAGCACTACTGGAGAATAAGCTTCCTGTTGCTTGCCAGCTCTCCATGGACTGTGATCTGGAAAAATACTCACTTAGGAAAGTTGATCAGAGACAGGACATGGACATGATATAAGTGAGCACTCAGATCCACAGACCTGAGATGGAACTGAGCCTGAGTGTTGAATAACAGAGCATCCTACACCATGGCTAGTTTTGGCCATACTTCATCCTGGAAAATAATTCCTGGCATTCTCTTTGACTATTTCTCACCACACCAATGCCTAAATGACCTCATAGGATGTGCCATCCTGCCAGGATGCTGCTTTGGCTTATGCCAGTGCTTTCTGCATGCACTGATCCATTGGGAGCATCTGCATTTCCTTGGGGTTCCTCACCCACTTGTCATTAAAAACTGTTAGCAAATTCTGTTTGTAAGTGGTTAATGTGTTTGCTTGAAGGAAAGAGAAACCACAAGCAGGGTAAGAGGGTCAGGGGAAAATTCCTAACACCTGGAATCTGACACACTTTAGAATACAATACAATAAATTTACTCAGGGAGTGACAGCAGCACTTGATAGGAATGCAATCATGAAGCACACCATTGATCAAAGCTGTGTCAGACAGATTGCCTGGCAGAATTTAGCTACATCACCCTCTGAAAAGCTCACATCACAATACAAAACTAGATCTTACCTGCCTTCCCACAACATGCAGTCCCACGACTTGCTCTGGATTCCTGACACTCTCACCCTCCAGCACAAGTTGTAGGTGATATTCAGATTGCTTTCAACACCCAGAGTGCTTAATTCTTCAGGCTGTCTGCAATATATTGGCATCAGTGACGAATAATCCCTCCCGAGTCATCACATCAGGCCTGGTTTAGTCAATCTTTCCACTTGTTATGGACAAATTTAAACCACCCAAATAGGCTTCTTTTTGTAAAGAGTCCTTTAAAAATATTGGGTATGCTTATGAGCCAGAACACACTGCAAAAATACAAGAAAAAGAAGAAAAGTGACACATTTTGGCCTATTTTAAAGTGTCGGCTGGATCCTCTCATCTTGTACCAAGCAATTTGCATATAAGCAGTCAGCAGAGCCCTGCTAGGGTTAAGATGTTGTTTTAATGCTTCATCTGCTTCATTAGCCCATGGCTGAACTGATATCCACACTCCTGAACAGGCAGAGAGGATTTAGAGAGGTACATGTGCAGACCCAGTGATTCCACAGCTCCAGAGGAAGGCAGAAGGTTCCCCTAGACCCAGCTCAACACACATGAGCAACTTGTGCCCTGGTTACACTCATGCCCAGGAGAAGCTGGCCTGACTTAGAGCAGCAGTTAGAGACCCTGAAAGCCTGGTGAATCCCCTGCTGTAGGTTAGGCAAGTTCACATCTGCAATCTTGCCAGACACCAAAGGAGAAAGAAGGCAGGGGACTAGGTGCTTGGAGCAACTTGCAGGCTGGTTCACGTCAGCCCCAGGTAGCAAGCCTCATGGCTGAGCTCTGTATGCTCAGGTTTTAGCCATGCTGTGGGGCCAAAATACTGCAATCTTGGCTAGGAGATAGCAGAAATACTCAGGAGAGTTACTGTAAAATATTAGTGACCTGCAGCTTTATATAACTGAATGCCAAACTTCCTTCAGAAGCATGCTCATCACTTCCCTCAGGCCAAGATACTGGTGCAAACACCACTTATGCATCAAGGTAGTGTTCTTTGCTGCTGAGATCTACCCTCGCTCATAGGTGTGCAAGAAGAGGTGCTAGTTCAAGCCTGGGTATTCTCACAGTCTGTGGAAACCACAGTGATTTGGTCAGTGTGTTTTTGAATCAATGATCATCATCATCCTGGCCAGGCTTTGTGAACACAGCTCCAGGGAGGGCTCCATCCATGATCT
>VWZO01019668.1:202344-248138 GCA_013396975.1 Bucco capensis | reverse complement strand
CCAAAGCACTCTATGCCTTTGCTAGCCTATTGTCTATCTCTCTGTCAATCTTACCATCCGAGGAGATGAGGCTGCCTAGGGAATTAAACTGTTGGACTGATTTAAGTTCTGAATCACCAATGATGATATGAGGATGATGAAAAAAAACTTCCTGAGGTGCAGGTTGATATAAAACTTGTTTTCTTTAAACTAACTAACTTCCAGCCCAAAAAGCTCAGCAGTGGCTGCAAAGCAGGACGTTAAACACTGCAGAGCTACTTCTGTCTGGGCAACAAGGGCAGTGTCAGCAGCATAAAGCAGCTCCCGGACGAGATGGTTTATGGTCTTAGTACCTAAATCAATGAACCTTTTGAAGAAAGAGACTGCCAATGGATGGAGAATTCATTGGTATTGCAGAAGTGTTTTTAAAGCTATTCCCCTTAGGGCTGGCTTGAAGCTTCTGCTTGACAGGTGTGGGTAACATCCCATGATCCAGGGAGAAATCCTGCCTTGTCAATTCAACTGAAATGAGTCAATGAAGAGAAAGGGCAGAGTCTGTGCTTTCAGATGTGGGTTAATTTACAGCATCTCTAAGTGCCTGCCATTTTAGTACTTGGAAAACCTGGCACATTCTTGGACAATGTAGGAATTATAAAATCCCACTGAAGGCCTCACACATACAGATGTTTCCAGAGTTAGCAGTTGCTTATTTGTCCTTTTCTATGTAACAAAAAAAAAAGAAAAAAGACAAAAGGAATTGCAGAACATTCCAGAGCAATCTATTGCCTAATAGTGACAATACTTCCATATGCTAGTAACAGTGAACACATTTAGGAAGGTATTCTTCTACTTAAAATACAAGTAAACATAAAGCATTTTGTTCTAGTTTCTGTTGAGGCACATCCAGAGCAGCATGGCCAGCAGGGCAAGGGAGGTGATTCTCCTCCTCTACTCACCTCTGGGGACACCTCACCTGGAGTACTGCATCCAGCTCTGGAGCCATCAGGACAAGAAAGAGCTGGAAGGGCTGGAAGGTGTCCAGAGAAGAGCCACAAGGATGCTCAGAGGCTAGAGCACCTCTCCTATGAGGACAGGCTGAGAGAGTTGGGATTGTTCAGTCTGGAGAAGAGAAGGCTCCCAGGAGAACTTCTTGTGGCCTTCCAGGATCTGCAGGGGCTACAAGAGAGCTGGGAAAGGACTTGTTAGGATGTCAGGCAGTGCTAGGACTAGGGGAATGGATCCAAGCTAGAGGAGGGGAGATTTAGGTTGGCTGTTAGGCAGAAGTTGTTGGCCAGAAGGGTGCTGAGCCACTGTGCCAGGTTGGCCAGAGAGGTGGTGGCAGCCCCAGCCCTGGCAGTGTTGCAGGCCAGGCTGGCTGGGGCTGGGAGCAAGCTGCTCTAGTGCCAGGTGTCCCTGCCCATGGCAGGGGATTGGAACTAGATGAGCTTGCAGGTCCCTTCCAACCCTGACCATTCTATGAAAATAAAGCCAGTTTCTATTTTATTCCTAGAGGTACATTCCTCAGCCCAGTTTCCTCCTGCCAGCCCCAGGCTCCACAAGGCTGTCATGGCTCTTATCTGCTCCATGCTCAACTGTCTGACTTCAGAATCCATCTTTTAGTAACAGTTGCTCTTGCTGTGACTCCATCAGTAAGCAGTGATAACAGCACTTGTCTCCAGGGTCACATTAAGCTGCTCCAGGGCAGACTTTTTTATGTCCTCTTTCTCATGCAATTATGCACAGGCTTCATGTCCAAAAAAATAAATAAAAAAAAAAAAAAAATCATCTGTCACTTCCAGTTCCTGCAGCATTATTCTGACAAAAATCAGTCACTAAGCAAGGCCTTGATGTCAGAGGTTTCATCAAAGCAAAGTAATAAATACTGCAGCAGTCAGCTTGTCTTCAGGATCCTGGTGGTTTTGCCAGAAATCTCACTTACTCCTTCAGCACTGTGTTGTCAAAAGGATTTCATTTGTTGGAGTATCTCTTTCTTTCCACTCCTTTTTCTCCCCTATTCCTTTTCTTCTCTTCCCAAGGAAATAAGGGGTAAATACAAGTGAGATACGGCAGCATCTTTATCACTCTCCCATCTGCAAATGGTTTCATTCCTCTGCTATTTTCACCTGCAACCTTATAAAAAGACCTGGCTCACTTTTGCTGCTAACTTCAGAGATGTACAAGGCTGTGCTGGACCAGGCAGTGTTTGTGGAACAGATCATAAGAGGCTGTGTTGGATTTCTCTGACAATCTATCTGTGTGTCAAATGGCTAATGGGAGAGAAAACATTGCTTCCTGTTGTAGAGCTCAATCCTCCTTCAAAATCAAGACAGACAACAAATTAATGGCCAAGTGAGGTTAAGAAACCCTAAAAGTAAGGAAGGAACATCCCTTTATACTTCAGAGAAGGCCATGAAAGCTCTAGGCATCCATGGAGTCCATGGTTCAATGCAAAACTTTTGCACCTGACAGAAGGACAAACAGAAATGAGTCTTTTCTGCCTCTTTGCTAAAATCACCTTTCTGGCTATTCCAGTAGCTGCTTTCTTCACATAAGCAGTTTTCTATCTGTTAGAGGAGGTCATGACACCATATTTTGCCCTGTGGACATTTTAAACAAAAATAAAGCTATTTTGATGTTCATTTCCAGTTCCTCTGAATATCAAGGGAATGTACATTAGCCCCATTTCTTCCAGAATGACTTTTTAATGAGAACATGATTTTTCCCAACACTAAAGACATGATGGCTTTCTGTTCTCTTGGACTTGCTCGGTTTTGCTTTTAATAGTTCTGATTAAAATTACTTTGGTTCTCTTTTATTAGTGTTCTACCACGTGGCAAGGCAGAACATTGCCTTGAGATGAAGAAAACATTTCTCTGACTTAAATCTCTTTATTAAAAGCCTTACTTTTTTTCCCCTCTGTCTCATTGCTCATATTTTAAAACGCAATTATCTAGTAGATGAGAAGAAAATCCTGAGTATTTCTTTTCTGCTCCCTGCTCAAACTGAAGGGTTTTTTTTTTATTCTCCTTGGCTCTTCCCAAGCCCAAAGGATTTTTTTTTATATACTTTTTAAGCCTCTCTAGAAAGTGCAACTTTTTCTCTGGGGACAGGTTCTAAAAGAAACAAATCAGAGAGGAGGAATTTTAGTCGTCAGTTCCCTCTCTGCCTCATTCCTTTGTCTCTCTCTTGTCAAGACACTTTGATTCTGCAGCCCCCACATAGCTCAGCCTTTTGAGGCATTTATGAATTATAGAAGTATTTATTATTGTGGGGAAAATATGATCATTGACTGAACTCAGGGTGAACTTTCCAAGCATGCTCACTCCTTTGCTCCTGAGGTTTTTTTTTTCATTGCAAGCAATTCCCCTTGCTTCAAGTCTGCAGACTCACTTCCAAGGCTGAGAGCTTGGCAGGTGTTTTCAGGCTCATACTGAAGGATCTGAAGTAAGAGCAAGATGCTCTAAATATCTACTGGATCCTGCTCTTGTCTTAACCAAATCTACCACTTTCCTTCATGTTTCTTTGTCCAGTTTATCATACAAATTCAGCAAGCACCATATCTATGTGTAAATGTCTGGACCCATCCTCCCATATAGCTTTACGGAGAAATTCTGGTGAGCTTTTCAGTTCCTCTTGGTGCTAAAAATGTATGTTGCTGAGCATGGGAAAAATTGTTGAATGCAATGAAACTGTAAAATTACACTTTCTCTGGTAAATAACAGAAGGATCAGCTGTTAGATATTGAACAGAGATCTTGTTATCCCTCTTTCCCAGATCTTCATTTGCCAAGCCTAGCCATGATGATGTTATCCCTCTGCTCTTCCAACACTGTTCAATATAGAGGAAGGAGGATGTGGGATATCTAAGTGGGAGACAGACTGATAATTCCTAATCTGTGGGATCTATTCCACTGTTGATTATAGAAATAGATGATAAGATCATGTCTCCTTCCATAAAGTTCTCTTGCAGCTCTCTTTGGATAGAGACACTCTGGATTTGAATTGAAGCTCCCAGAGCAGACCACTTAATCCTCAGCAACACCTCCAGTAGTCTCCTTCAAGACTCCTCACTTACTATGTCTTGTGTGATATCTTCCATTAAGGCTACCAGGGACTCCTATTCTGCCTGATCACGAAAGGATCTGTTCTCCACAAGGCCAGAAAATGAAGGCATTTAATAAGGATTAACCCCTGCTGGCACTGGGGAGCAATAAATATCCTAGCACCAGCATTTGTAACGCTGTAGTTATCATTGTGTCAGCATTTCTGGTATAAACCAGGGGTTGGGGGGGATTAGAACTCAGCCATAAAATTTTCTCCAGGCTGAAACTTGGCATAAAAAAAAGAAATATCAGTCTATGATTGTTTGGGGTTGTTGTTTTTTTAATGTTTAAAAAAATAATCTGTTCGAGTCTATTTTAAGTTGTAAAAGGGAAGAATATGAGATTCTTCCCAAATTCTTTAACTCAACAACCAGAGCTCTGGGAATAAAGCAAGGTTCTGGTTGTGGCTGCATTTTAGGGGTGAGTTTTCATTGGGGTATCAGAAGTTCAGGGATTAAAGAGGTCTTTTGGTATTTCTGAAAAGCCAAAAGCTTTGTCATACTATATGAAAGAGCTCAATTCTTTAGCAATGGGGCTTTACAGATATTTCTAACACTCTTTTTTGTTCAGAAAAGTACATCTTTTTAAACTCTCAGGACCTCCAAACCCCAGGTAAGTAGTCCCACTACACTCCCTTTTTGTGCCAGGCTGCAGTGGGACAGGGGACAGACTGGGATAACTGGAAGCAAGACTTGTGTGACATTTTATTCTGGGCTCAGACTTGAGGTTTTGAGCTGAATTAGTTCCCTCTCAGAAAGCACTTTGATGGCTGAGGGGGCTGACATGCAGGAAAGACATAGAATCCTAGACTGNCAGAGGAGGTGTGAGCAGAGCAGAGTAAAGCAGCAGAATCACCTCTCTCAACATCCTAACATTGCTGCTGGTGGAAGGCATGGAGGAAGAGCAGGCAGAGCCCTTTGCTAAGGGAATGTCACACCTGAGTCTGAGGCAGCTGGGGACATCCATGCCCTTGCTCCTGACTTCTTGCTATATGACAGCATCACAAGGGTTTCACTCTTTCTCAAGAGCTGCTGTTGGGAGGAAAGCCTGAGTTACCCTGCAGTGTACAAGCACACACTAGCAAAAGGGTCACCACTGTTTTCTGTAGACCTCAAGAGGAGAACATGAATTAATTTGTTCCCCCCCCCCCAAAAAAAAAGAAGGTTTTCTTTTAGAAACAGGAGTGCTATTTTTTCTCCTTGGGCAGTCTGAGGTATGATATTGAGTCCCAGTTTCCCTTAAGAGCTGAACTTCATCCTCCTGCTAGGATGGTTTTATTTTAGTTACCAAATATTTGAGGTTAAAGTGAATAGTTCATCTTTAATGGGATTATCTCTTCCAATGTTTGCTTTCATTACAGTTTGAATTGCTCTGAGCATGAGAATCTAACCTCACCAAAAGCCTATTTTTGTAATTTGATACAAACTAAATGTAACCTTTGACTCCCATCTATAAAGACATTACTTTTTTTTTTCCCCCCTTGAAAAGCAGAATGTTAAAGATCTGCCAGTTTCAATTTCCAGGTTGCTAACCTTCCTGTGGAAAGCTCTGTGTTTAGTAAAGGTATTTAATATTAATAGGAACAGTCAAAATGATCTTATACCTGCTACTTACAAGAGCTAAATGGAGATTCTCCACTGACTTCTTCAATAGAGAATCATTTCCTTAACCTACACTGTACAGCACAGTAGAACTCTTTGGCTAGAGACATTTAAAACCAAATCTTCCCTTTGAGATGCTTTACCAAGTCATCACAGTGCTTTTGTTAAACAATTTGTGTCCAAATGCTTTGGATTATTAAGCCTGTGCTTAGGAAAAAACCAGATTCATCTTCTCTCTCCTGAGGGCTAGCTTTAAACGTGAGACAGAAAGGGAAAAATTAGCTTTCTGGATTAGTCTATATTTTCCCCAGTAAATCATCAGGAAAAATTGTAAAGGAGGGGTTGCTTTTTTGGAAAAAACTTTATATCCTCATTCTCTGCTGGGAGGATCCTTCTAAATCTGGGGAGGTTTTTCACTTGTGCTCTGATAAGATGAAGTGTGGAAGCTTTCACTGAAAAAGCTTTGTAAGGTATTTGTCAGGCATTGAAGATTGGTTTAGGATAATTTTTCACTCACACTTAATTTGGGTTTTTTTTTAATGTTTCCAGACCTGCAAAGAGTAGATCAAGAGGAGATCAGCTGTAAAAGCTCTGGTGAAGGCAATGATCCTTCTTGTGTGCAGTAAGGAAGGAAAGGGAGGAATGGCTCATTGCCTACGTCAGGATAAGATGGGGAATGTAGGGGGAGATATTTATTGATTTAACCCAGGCAAATTCACTCTGAATACTACAAAATCCTTCCACTGCATACATTTCCTATGGCTCTATTTTTGTACAGCTCCTAGGGAAGCTTTTGTGTTCATTTACTTACTCAGGACTGATTTAGACATAAAAATGATCCTCTTCAATCCATTCTGTAGAGGAAAGCAAGCAGGAAGGGAAATCAAAAAGAGGAACACACCTTCTATTTCAGCTCTGGAGATACCAGAAAAGGATAGTGCAGCTAAAAGATCCAAATTGTAGTTTGAACACATACTGTGCTAATAAATGGTCAGCTTAGAAGCATTTCCTGTTTATACACTGTGCTAATAAGCATCCATCAGGCCTGTCACATATAGGGGATACCAAATTCAAATGTCAAACAAAATGTAAGAGGTCACACATTTTCCTTTGCTAACTAAAAGTGTGATTCATAAATATTAGTGCTACCAAACTCTCCATCTACAGCCCTTGTTTAGAAATATGCACATGTAATATAAATTGTGATTAAGTTAAATGGGTATATTATTTCCTGTTGTAAAGGGGAGCAGCAGCATGAATTATGCTTTGCTCAATAGGCATTTCAATAAAAAGCCTAATCTAGCAAGCTGCTCTCATGCAGTTCAGATATTTAAGTTGTTTCTCTGGCTGTTCTTTCTGCTGATGCATAGAAAAAACCACATTTCATTAGCTCAAAAGCTCCACTTTTTGTTATGAAAACAAAGCCTGGTTGATTGTAAGAGGCTTCTACAAGCAGAATAAATAAGATAAATACAATCAGCTAAGCTCAATCTTATTTTTACTAACTGAAGAAATGCAGGACTGGAAGAAATTTCCCTGTGAAATTAATCCAGAACTCCCTTATTTTTGAAATTACCCATTTCAGTTGGTAGAAATCAAATGCTCAAAGAAGAAAATAAAATGAAAATGTTTAGAAATGGCTTTAAATAGATTTTGGGAACTGGGAAATGTACTTTCAGGCTCATGAAGTCAATAGATGTAGTAGAATTTTTTGATCAGCCTTCTGCTGTGTTGGGTTTTGGGGTTTTTTCAGTTAATTTGAAGCATTTTAGGGCCTGAGCTAGAATTCTCTGAAGTCATCTTAAAGACTTGCAAAGCAAGAAGTAAATTGAATTTAAATGGATAAGTGGAAACTCTAATATTACAAGTAATGATGTTGTACTGACAAGATGCTCTCCCTTCAGAGATCTTCAATTGAAGATCTTCCTCACAAAGAAACACAATGAAAACCTTAAAGCTGAATTCAAGCCACTGTTCTATAAAACCTGCCAGAGTTCCTTAGCTTGAAAGCACAATGAAGCAATAGGAGCAAAAGCATATTTTGCTAAAGTAAAGAGTTATTCACTACACAGCCCAAGATAAGCCCAGTTACTGCTTGTCTTGAACAACTGTGTACAAAATGTGGCTGCAAATGTTGTCAAATCAAAGGCTTTCAAGGCAAATAAGAATGCCACACATTCCCAAGTTATCTCCTCTCCTTTTTTTTTTCCCCTCTCTGAAGCTTTGGTGGTGAAGAGATTTTACCACGTCACTGGAGTCTGGTGTTCTTTTAAAAGCTTGTAAAATGGGAGTCTGAATATTTTCTTTTATTAGGAGGAGCAGAGCAAAGCAGATTACTGAAAAGGAAGGGGTGCTAAGTCCTCTAAGAGACTCAGAAATGAAAATAAGTTCCATATTCTGAAAAAAATCATAGGAAAACAGAGTACATTACTATAATTCAGGCTATTTGACACTAGTATAAAATCATTGATGTGTCCCTGTATGAAGTGAAGGAGACCCTGAGGAAGATGCTGTTAAAAAGAGGGAAACACCATTCCATTGATGTATTCCAGGAATGGGACAAGTGTCTTATGCATTAGAATTCCCACACTAATCAATAACTAATTGTGTTAATCTTACTCTCCATAGTTTGGCCACTGAATTTCACTAGTTAAACACATGATAAATTGAGTGGAGTGACTGTCATTCAGTAATAGAAATACAAAACAATCCCAAAACACAGTATCCCAGTATGTTAGGGGTTGGAAGGGCCCTAGAAAGATCATCTAGTCCAACCCCCCTGCCAGAGCAGGATCACCTAGACCAGCTCACCTATGTTCATAAATCCCTGTGTTGAATTTGTTTTGTTGTGGGGTTCTCTTGCTTATTTTTCCACAACTCTTTAGCTTTTTGGTATTCCTGAGCAATTCCCAGAAAGAATTCCCCAGATGGGGTCTGGTTTTTCACTTTAGCACCTGTACTCTCTTCCCATCCCTGGGGTGGAAAGAGACACTCTGAGGTGGTCCAGGAAGCAACCTCTGGTATTCACCTCCAAAGGAAGAAGATGCTGCAGCATCAAGGTTCTAAAGGTGATCTGGAGGAAAAGGTCTCCTGTGGGAGCAACCAGACCTTTCTGGATCCCAGGGTGTCCCTGGAGCTTGTGAACCAAAGCTCAGTCCATGAGAGAAGGAAAAATAGAGGTGGAAGAAAGGCAGAAACTACTGTCCTCTAAACTGGATGATGTATGGGAAAATCCACAGGGAAAACCCACTCCTGGGATTTAAGAGGGAAGAGGTGGGGATGTGATCCAGCACCAAGTTAGGAACATTTGTATGTTCAAAGGAAAGCTTTTATGAGTAAAGACAATGTCCTTACATGAGTGAAGATCAAACCCTTCCTAATCTTCTGTTGCAACAGGCAAATGACTTAATAACTGTCTGCATATTCTCCACAGAAGCTTTTAAAAAATAACTGGAAAAGTCAGTAGAATTGATATCCCTAACTGTGGAAAACCAGAGACTGCAGTAAGAAAGAACATATTTTCTTTTCTCTCCAAGAAGTCAGGTCAGATCTTTGGGTTTTTTTCCCTTCCTCACACAAGCAGTACCATTTTCTTGGGAGATAAGCATTTTTCTGAGGGGAAAATAGACATAATACAACACATTTTTCTGGTCCAAAATTGCCCATACATGCTCCAGCTGATTCCATTTAGCTGGTAGATCTTCCACAAAAAAATCTATCCTTTTTTTTCCCCTCTATGCTATGAAGAGCAAGGACATGGGAAATTCCTTATAGCTCACAATCAGTGGCCTCCTTTAGGCCTCAAACCAAAAGGACAGATGATCTGGAGTACAGCAACACTTCAACAATAAATAGATATAGTGAAAAACACTATTTTCTCTTGGTGAAGAAGGGTTTGATTAGTATTATTTCTCCCCAGTAATGCTGTTTCAAGACACAAAGGCTGAACTGGAATAAAACTGACAAGAGGCCACCTCCAAAAAGGAGCAAGTTTTGCCCTTTCTCCAGTAACATTGCAGCTCCTCCTGTGTGTCAGAGTCAGATGATGGATTCTGCTGGGAGGAAGGCTGTGGGACACAAATTGTACAGTAAAAGCCAAATGATATTGTTTCCTGTTTATAACTGCAGAACTTTGGCTCAGCAGAGCACCAACTCCTCCCCAGCACTTGAGCATGTGTAGAGCAGAAAGCTAAATCTGCACTAAGCCCTTCGATGGTAAATGTAACACAACTGGCAGGTAACAAGAGAAATTTTATCCATCCATGGTCAATTAAGCTAATTTAATTCCCCAGCAACTCAGTGTCTAATGTTTAGCTCCTTCCATGGTTTGTTTTGTTCCACTGACATTTAATCACTGGTTTATCTCTGTTGCCAAAGGGCCACACCTGAGCTCTGATTTATAGAGCAAGGGAAGAGCATCCTGTTCTACTTTGATTATCACATTTCTGCTTTGTGACTAACAGGTTCAACTTGCACCTCTCACTTGGAGGGAAATTGGCAATTGAGGCTTCAATCCTTCCACCTGCCCTGCTTTTCTTTGAAGGAACAAGTTTTGCTTCTTGCCTGTGCAGATTTTTCATGCACTGCTGGGTTAATTTGCACTATTTCTTTCCAGGTACCAAATGAATGTTTTCTACTTTTTAGGTATATTTAATGAGTCTAACATATCTAGGAAGACTCAGTCCTTCTGTGCATGAAGTGGTACAGTTAACCCAATGTGTTTATCACTAGTGCAGGCTCCATCCACAGCTCCCAAGCACTACATCTGACTACCCCCAAAGCATTTATCTCACAGCACGTTTTGTGTTTGCTTTGATCTAATCAAAGGCAATGCACAGAGCTGAGATTTCAGGGTGGTCAACAGTATAACTAGCACAACAACCTCGATGGATTGCCAAACATCTGGATATCCACCTCTAAAAATGTAAAAACAAATATCCCAAATTACACTCAGACAAAATGTCCAGGAGAAAAGAGAAAAATATGTCCAGGAAAATCCAGATGCAGGAGTAGCTCTAAACTGGATGAGGTTTAGATTGGTGATGGGGGGGGAGTGGGGACAATTAGTATTACTTTAAGAGGAAAACAAGGTTCTAAACCAACACAAACTAGCAGTAGGCTTCAGGAATAAATGTAGATTTCTGGCCCTGTTCACTGGGGTTCTGAGCATTCACAAGGCAAACAGAGCTTCAGATGTTCAGCTATGTTCAAGTCCTTGAAGTCTGCTGTGTCCCTTGGACCCCGAGACATTGCAGCCTTTCAACTGCAACTTCCTGTGGCTCATTTCCAGTACAGAAACATAAACATGGGAGGTCTGCTGACTCTCTATCTCCATTTAGGCTCTGGGAACTTGATAAATGCAAAACATTTGCTTACCTTATGAGAAGAGGAAGTCATGCTCTCTATTGCAAAAGTTGGATGGCAGAATGAAGAACTCGCTGCTGTAAACCAAGAAAAATAATGTTAGAAAACTGCTTTTTCAGACAGATTGGGTGGATTATTCTTTATGATTTCTGCCTGGTTGGGCTTGGCAGAGCAGGAGTCTAACAAAACAAGTGATGAAGGCTCCTGGCATGTGACTTCTCAAATATTTAGCAAGTATTTGTAAGCTTTATTAAGTCAAGATGACTCACCCATCTTGATTTGCTTACATGTATGTTTCATGTACAATGCTCTGTAGATCAATAGAAAGTGTTAGTCATTTGGTTTATTGCTACAGGGTGACATTTCAGCAAAACCATCTAGTTTTGATGCTGTTTCTTTTCAGAAGAGCTCAAGGTGAGGTTTGTAGGTCTGCAAAGCCACTGGCCTGTCTAACTTTTATTCTTGGCAGAGGAAACCTAGAAAAGCGAAGCAGAATCTCAATTTTCAGTATAAAATTGAAAGAATAAGTTGCTTTCTCTTTTCTTTGGGGACTATGTTCTTGGAAATACAACTCTGATCAAGGCAAAACAATTACTTTTGCCAAAACTCACTCACTGCTCTTTGTGCAACTCCAGGTCTTTTGCAGCCAGAAAGAAACCCATAACCAGAGCTATTTTGATTTTGGGAAAGCCTCCATGTGAGGTAAAGTTTAGAAAAGGTAGTGACAACAGCACAGATATTTACCACAAGGTGTATAGGCATTTTAATCCATTTTTTTGACTTCAACTTCTCCTGCTTAAATGCATTTAGTCTCTTCAGAGCTATAGCAGCCAGTAGCTGCCAAAAAGACCAATGAGTTTGCACAGGTCACCTTGAGGTATGTACTTGGTAAAACCAAGTCCAAGACAGAAATATGTTATTTCTCAGCCTATAATCATATCATAACTCTGTCATATTATTGTACAACTGTCAAAATAGGAGTTATATCCAACCCCACTATAGCTGCACAAAGTTACTACTTCCATAACTAATAAATGAGGTGAGTCCTTTGCTTATCACAAGTGGGCTGAGCAATGTTTTGACCACTGAAGATGGTGTCATAACCTAATGAGCTGTTATCAGTCTGACAAAGGGAGAATATTGTGCTGGGGAAACATTACCAAGGCAATAATTTGGGATATGAGTCTTCAACATACAACCTTAATCTAACTGAAGTTTGTTCATTTAGCCCAGATATTAGTTGAAGCCAGTTCTGGAGTTGTTGTCTGAAGCCAAAAATCCACACAGCTATGCTACATTTCTTCAGTCATGTCTCCATCCTATAAACAGGCATTTTTATCAAGTTATTTGACAGGTTCTTGAACTGGAAGAGATTTCAGTTGTAAATGCATACATCTAAACTCATGTATATATATATTTATATAGATATGAGCACACAGGCACGTGTGTATGCACAGATACACATGCACACACAAACAGCAGCTACATGCTGCAAAGCAAACAAATGCAGATGGAAGCAGATTCATGTTTCATAGTCAAATGCACTAAACATTATCCAAATAAAACCTGAGAAAGATGTTGTAGGACTATAGAGTATCTGCAATAGCAATCTACCTAAGCTATCCTGGACCTGATAGTTTTTTGGCTGATGTCTCAGGGTGTTGTGATGTTGCCAGTTGTGCAGTCAATCTGCTGGGTCATATTACTAGAAATGTTATACTGTTCAAAGCACAAATGAGCCATCAGCAGACAGCAAACACCAATATAGACTATTTGTTAAGGGGGGGAAAAAAGACAAAAAGAAGCAGGAGTGTCCTTCCTTACAGCCATATGAGTGAAAAATGTGTTAAAATGAACATATCTACACCACATAATGCAAGTCCTGGAAAGCAGTTAGAGCTTAGTAAAGCAAGCTCACAATCAGAACTTCTCCCTGCATCCACCATCCAGGAATATCATCATCCTGGCCAGGCTTGGTGAACGCAGCTCTGGGGAGGGCTCCATCTACGCTCTTCCCAAGAGCTTTTTCCAAGCACTGCTGGCTGCAAAGGCCAATTTGGGACAGACGAGAGCAGTTGCAAAAGGCACAGCACAAGGACTCCTCAGGAGGTAGAAGCTGCAAGACNTTGTCTAGCTCTCTGTCAATCTTACCATCTGAGGAGATGAGGCTGCCTAGGGAATTAAACATTATATATATATATAAGTGCAACAATCCAACCCAAAACAGCTCAGACCAGACACCTCTTTGCCCAGGTGTTCTTCTGATGACAAAAATAAAGCAGTAACATAGTTCAGTGCTCAAGGTGTTTTGGGGAAAACCTAGCTATACTTGCTTCCCAACTGAGTGTGACAGACAAGTGCTAACATAGAGAGAGGAGTCACCCATTTTGAAGGCTGTAGGGAACACAGCAATAACAGGAGTTGCTCTTCTCTTTGTTCAGATCAATTGTTCCTGCATCAAGGTTCAACCCCACAGGGCTGAACCACTGGATGTATTTGAAGAGGCACATTCTGTGAGGAAAGGAGATGCATCTTCATTAGACCTAATGTTCTTGGAAAAGAACAGGGCATTTTGGGGGGGCACAAAAGCTGTGGTAGCAGCAGTCAACATCAAGAAAACCTCTGCATGGTGTCATTATGTTAGTCAACTGTTTAATCTGAGCCAAAAGGCTGATTTTTTTCAGCTGAGGAAGGTGATTAGATTGTAACCCTGTGGGACAAAGAGCTGGAGTTGAGGGTTAGCTGAAGAAGTGGGTCATGTGAGGAAAATCATAACAGGCAATAAGCCTAGAATTCAAGCTATGGAGACTATCCCATCCCTTGGGAAGCTGTTTCATTAATAACTTACATTCAAAAGTTTAACTCTTACTTCTAGTTTTGATTTTTCCATCTTTGTCTTTGAGCCAGGTTTGTTGGGTTGGGTTTTTTTCTGCCAACCTTAAGCAGATTTTTATTTGTGATATTTAAGGATTGGTAGTACAACCCAGAATTTCATTTCCATTTACAGAGCTTCCTTTCCACTTCAAGGTCTTTCTAACCCCTTTATTTTTTTATCCAGTTTCTTCTTTAATATCAGGAGTCACTAATTTCACTGTTTGGGGATCACACAATGGAGCTCAGAGTGCACAGAGAGGTAATTCCAAAATGCATTGGAAAGGTCTAGAGAGATCCTGACAAAGCTATAAAGCTCTGCAAGGAACACAAACCAGAACTGGTTCCTGCAGGCTTCTAAAAGAAAACTGCTGCCTTATTAAAAATGAACATTTTAAACCTAAATCTCAGTTTGAGTGGCAAATACAGAACAAATCAAGCAGGGATGAGAAGTAAATTGGTTTCTAGAGAGCTGGTCCTGCATGGTCAGTCCATTGGTGGAGTGACTGTGGATTTATGCTGTTGTAAATAACAGAATTGTTCTTCTTATCAGCAGGTTTAACTACATTGTCCCTTGCCCTCTTGTTATTCTTTGGAAGGCCTTTATGTAACATTACTGGTTGTCCTGAAAAAATTGGGATTAACTTGGAAGACATATATTGCAGATCAGATTAGACTTCAAAGAGGTGTTGCCAAAGAGCACTTTTAAAAGGCTTTAAAACAAAAATGAATTGTACTAATATAGGCTCTTTCCCTTTGAACATGAAGAAAAAAAAGGCAAAGTTTAATATTACTTAAATATGCTCCACACTCAAGTTGCTTGATATTCCAACAAACCACAGTAGGAGCTTTTCAAAGGAAAGGGGATATTTTAGTGACTTATCAATGGCTTCACTTCTCCCCATTAAGGAACCAGGACATGCTTACCAGAGGAGAATATGGTATGGAAAAAGGCAACATGGCCAGCCTCTCCTCCACAGGGCACTGAGCAAATACTGAAGTGTAGGAATAACCTTCAAAAGTCAGCCAGAGAGGCTAGTGAATGTTAAACCTTTGCAGGAGGAGGCAGAGCCAGAGGGAATAGACAGGCAGGCCTCAGGCTCACCTCAGCCTGAGGATCAACTCATTTCTAGCTTTCCATCCCAGTCCTGCAAAAGGTCACTTTGGCAAACCACTCTCTCAGGAGCTGGGGAAGAGATATGAGCTCCCACTAATCCTCCTAATTGCACTCTACCTTGGTTTTTCAAGGTGTTAATCAGCAGCCAACAAATCCTGGCTTTCCAAACTCAATTATCAACCTACTCCATACCCTCTTCTCTCCCTTTGCATACATATTCTGCACATCCCTCTTGGCTTAAAAATTCTCCAGGTTGTCTTCTGCATCTTTTTTGGTGCCCAATCCTAAAGAACTTTTGAATGTAGGTCAAGTATAAATAACTGGGGTTCTGCTGCACATAAAGATGAGGAAGAAGCAGAACAGAATGAGTACTGGTGGCCAGCTTCATTCCTGCAGGGAGCTTTAAAATCCACTCTGGGTTCCAGAAAATCTCTGCCAATGGAAACTCTGCCCAAACCCAACACTTCATCACTGTATCTCTCCTGGCTGGGTCAGCCTTACCCAACTTTAGGATTAGACAGCATTTTTACTAATGGAAGCTGAGGTAAATTTTTCACAATCTACAAATTAAAAGGTAGTTTGAATTTTCTCCAAGCTTTCTTCTCCCTTCCCTTCAGAGTAGATCTGGCAATTTTCAGCTCTAATGAATTTTCCAAATCCCAGTTAAAAAAAAAGGGAAACTGCCTGCAAACTTGCCTACAAGCTTCCAAATCTGCCAGCTCCTCAAAGCTCAGCAGCACTTTCCACTGTAATGCTTCTTTGTGGGCTGTGCAGTAGAGGTCTAAATTTCCCCTGGACTTTATTCTCCTTCCTCATTTTTGGTTGCAGTCTGTCTCAAACACAAACATACACACAGAGAGGATTAGAAGTAGAGTATGGCTGAAGAACAATGCCATCTGTTCCAGCAACAGGTGACTGCTATTTTTTGAGGGGTTTGTGACAATAACATGACTTAAGAGCATGACTAGATGAGAACCATGTCCCATCTCCATCCTGGGGATTCTTGCTCTAAGACTGGGGAAGCTGTGAAAAATCCATTTTCTGCAGCTTCTTCAGAAGCATGGATTCATTTTAGAAGAAGACTCAACTATTTTATCAGCTGTTTCAGATCAAGTATCCACTAGTATCCAGAGGAGCTGTGGCTACTTAACTTCCTCCTCAACTCTCTGGAATTATATTCTTAAGGAAAATAGAAACTAACAGTAGTCATTGTTAACTAACCATAGCCCATATGTTTGAGTTTGTCTTACAAAGGCCATGAAATGTCAACCTTTGCTTTTCTTTTAGTGTCTGGACATTATGCTTAGGCAGCATATACAAGAGTTAACCTAAAATGAGGTCAAAACAGCATGACAGCAAGATTTAAGGGGATTTTGTTCATCAGGACTCAAACCCCTTGATTGCATGAGCTTGTGGCACAGCTGCATTGTCATACTCAGATAAAGAGAATGGACATGGCTGAATTTCTTGGGGCTTTATAAGTCACCTGCATGGTCTGCAAGAAGACTTTGGCACCACAGAGTTAGATATTAGGGGATAGCATGCTCCAGTTTATCCTTAGAAAGAAGGTGATAGGATTCCCTCAGGTGTTGAGCATCTACAAACTCACACAGATGTATTGACAAAAGGGAAATATGAGGCAGTATTTGGAAGCAGGTGTTTTTCCTTCACCATTCCTAAGCAGCCACAGACACTGCAGTCCCTCTGCTACAATCCAGGTTTATGTGCATGGAGTCCTATAGTGACACAATACCCAGATCTCCTCACCAGACTTGGCTGTAATTCCTCCCAGAGACTGTTCAATCCAGATCCCCTCCACCTAGAAAGCTTCTCTTCCTTCCTGCACATGGAGGCTGAAATAAATAGCCACCTGCAGCAGGATTCACTGAGCATCTCCCAGAAGAACCTATAATATTACATTCTGGATGTTCAGAAACACTCCTGCAAATTTAAGCACAGTAACATTCCCTTTTTTGTATGGATCAGAAAGGCCACATTGCCATATGTCCAGAGCAAAGCAAATCCTCCTCCATCTTTCCTGCACAAGAGCTGACCTCACTCATCTCAGGTTTCCTTCATTTTGCCTCAGTGTTAGCACTTTCTCAAGGTGCAGGTAGAAATCTGACTGGACTGATCCAAAGCATCTGCATGCCTCCTCTAACTGAAGAGCCTTAAGCCCTTTTGCCTATCTTTTGTTGAGGAGTTGCCACAAACAGAAAACTACCCTTGTCCATCACTTCTTTTTGAAGCCTGGAGGCCTTGTCACTTGTCATCTAGTTTCTTCACCAACATCTGTTTGCACCACCAGCTCTCAGCTCTCACCATATCACATGAACTGCAGGCTCTGCAGCACAGGAATTAGGTAGAGCTCGTGGCAGCCATGATTTATGTTGCAATACAAATTGCTATTGTAAGTTATGCTGCCCTCAAAGGCAAGGGATGCTGACAAGAGCACCTGTTGTCCAGATTCCTCCTTTCTTCCCAGACCAGTCTCCTTCAAGGTCAAGTCATGGCCAACATGGTTTAAGATTCAGGATTCTTCAAGCTGAGGGCACTGGGGATTGTTGCTTACCCAAATATCCCTCAAAGAGGATAATTTAAGGATGTTTTATATACAGGAACAGAGGAATTTAAGTCAAATTAGTAAAGACAAATAATGTCTAGAACTAGCCTGGTATTCTAGCCTAAATGTCTGTAATAACACATATCCAGCAAGCAAATAAGACAAGTGACCTGTACACAGGAGTGACTTACTTTAATTGTTCTTTTTCTTAGTTGCCAACACATGCTGATGTACATTAGCAAAGCTGACAAGGCAGAATTAAAGGTATTTTCACTTTCACACTTCATCTTTTCAGTCTTCCAACAGTGTCAAGCTATGTTTGTGTCAGCCAGTGCTGGTGACCAGCTCAAATCAGCAAACTAGAGATGAGCCATGGTCAGCCATGCAAGGGAGTAGATATTCTGGTTTAATCAATCAACATCTTCCCTTTTCTCCATCACTTTATGGGATTGTTTAGTTCCCATCAGGCTGTCAATAAAGACAGTTTCTCTTTCATTTAGTTGTCTTACATCTCACCTACATCACCTGCCAAGTGAGATGACCTGGTGTGATGTTCCAGTGCTAGCATGGCCCTACAAACCAACATCTCCCATTCAGGCCAGGACAGCAAAGCCATCTGCTGGATTTTTCCACATCATATCTTATTTCTTCCCCACACACACACACAGAGAACTTTTTGCTTGGGCAGAATCTGAGGAACTTCCCTGCCATACCCAGTCAATTGACCTACTGTGCTCCCAGAACCACTCATCATGGTTACTGCATGCACCCAAAGCAATGATTCAGAGCTTTTCAGTACAGCTAAAGCAACCTGGCCTGAATATATGGAGCTTTGCAGTGCACATACAAACATTTCTGCCTTGTCTACAGCCCCCAGAAGGACATGACACCACAGAAGAGCTTAGACTCAGCATGAACAACTGCACTGAGGCAGGTTGATCTTAGACTTCAACCTTCACCAGTGTCCTTTGGACTCTTCCTTCATAACACGCCTGGTGTTGCGATGCACAGAGACTCCTATCTTCCAGAGGAACCCTAGGGAAAAGGTGTGCCTTATTTGTTCAAAAATTAATTATTGATGTCAGTCAAACTCCCCAGCCTTGAAGGTGTGAAGGGGAAAACATTAAAGCTGTGCAAAGGTCAGATTTACCAGGAGCTGCCTACTCAACAAAAGGGACTAAGGCAGAATGATGAATTGCCAACGAGTTCCTGTGTGTTCAAGCAAAGGACAAACTATTAACCTGTAAAACTGAACATTGCAAGAGAGGAATTCAGCTTTTGGGATGGAGTCTTCACTGAAGTAGGAAGTTTTGCGAGTTGCAGATCATATCTGTTGATTCCTTCCTCTATATTTTAATCTTACCGAGGACCAAACATGGAGGAAAAAAATAATGCAATAAAGTAGAAGTGGTTTAGAGAAAAATTGTGACTCCCCAGCTATACACAAAGTAGACAACAGAATAACTTGACTTCTGGTGAAAATAGATATTCAGGTGCCTGTGGACTGAACAAGAAAATACTGGTGGTATGTGGAAAGAAGCAGCAGCAAATGGACCTTCCATTGCTGGATACTGGAATCTATCAACATGGAGTCACTTCTTGAACTGGGTAGTAAAGTAGTCCTTTGTTTATTATTATCCTCTTGTTTCAGAAGCAGGCCACTTGTGAAACAGGAAATCTCTGGAGGTCAAGTCTTTCAATGACTTACACATCAAGATTAAGTGCAACTAAGCCCAGTAAATTACACAACCACATATTAGTATGGATGGAAGAGCAAACGAATAAAAAATGGAAGCTTTGACAATTATATACTTCAAAGCCCTGAAACCAGCACTCTTGCCTGTCTCCTTCAGTTACTTGGATAAAGATTGTCATGAATCTGGGTTTTTTCTCCTATAATATTGAAGCACTTGAGAGGACTCAGAGTCTGAAGTGATACACAAGCAGCTGCCACGTTTACATGTGAGTCCCAGCTCACAGAGAGGTTTTAATGTAAAGATTTTGCAGCCTCAAGGCTCCCCCCACTTATCTAACTAAGAATAGACACTCACCCACTTTGCAAGTTAGGAACCTAAACCAGACCAGACAGTTTTTGTTTAGCTTCTTAAAAGTTGTTCCCTCTCTCTTTTTGCTTTCCTTAGTAATCCATGAGTGCTGAACATCTGGGATTCATCATCTGTTTTCTGATGACTATGAGGTATCTCATATTTTGAGCAAGCCCAGCAAATCTCAGTGCATCACCCAGTAGGTTACTAGAGTATGTCAAAAGAGCTCAGTGTACAGTCTCCTGAGTCTCTGCTCATCCAGCTTCATATGAGCAAGGTCTACCTCATCTGGATGGGAAATGACATCTGTTTCTCTCTCTCCTACATGGTTTTGGTATGCAACTGCTAACATGAACTTGATCTAGGACATAAGCTCACACCAAGAGATTCAAAAAAAAAAAAGCCAGGAAGCATTCCATTTCCATGATAAAAATAAATGTTCAAGAAGCTTCTTGGAAATATGCATATATTTTAAAAATAAACCACACCAAAGAAAGCAAACAAAGCCAAAGGCTCTGCTAGTTTCAGATACCAATTTCAGTTCAAAGTGAATTCAGACCTATGACTTGAGCTATGTCTGCACTAAACCTTGAGGTCTGCCAATAGGCCAATGCTAGACAAAACTTCCTGTGTGTCCTAAGAGAGAACTCCCAAACATAGCTTTCTGTAGAGCTACAGAGTAATTCTGCATTATGCCCGAGTATGCAAAGACCTCAATCCTCTGCCAGTGCTATGTGTACAGGAGGTGAGTGCTCAGTCACCTTCCACACACCACACACAATCCTTGAGGATGTTCTCTGCATCCCTCACCTTCCACACACACACACACACCACAGAGTCCTTGAGGATGTTCTGTCTATCCATCACCTTCCACACACACACACACCACAGAGTCCTTGAGGATGTTCTGTCTATCCATCACCTTCCACACACACACACACCACAGAGTCCTTGAGGATGTTCTGTCTATCCATCACCTTCCACACACACACACACCACAGAGTCCTTGAGGATGTTCTGTCTATCCATCACCTTCCACACACACACACACCACAGAGTCCTTGAGGATGTTCTGTCTATCCATCACCTTCCACACACACACACACCACAGAGTCCTTGAGGATGTTCTGTCTATCCATCACCTTCCACACACACACACACCACAGAGTCCTTGAGGATGTTCTGTCTATCCATCACCTTCCACACACACACACACCACAGAGTCCTTGAGGATGTTCTGTGCATCCCTCACCTTCCACACACACACACACACCACAGAGTCCTTGAGGATGTTCTGTGCATCCATCACCTTCCACACACACACACACCACAGAGACCTTGAGGATGTTCTCTGCATCCCTCACCTTCCACACACACACACACACACACCCCACAATCCTTGAGGATGTTCTCTGCATCCCTCACCTTCCACACACACACACACACCACACAGTCCTTGAGGATGTTCTCTGCATCCATCACCTTCCACACACACACCACACAGTCCTTGAGGATGTTCTCTGCATCCATCACCTTCCACACACACACCACACAATCCTTGAGGATGTTCTCTGCATCCATCACCTTCCACACACACACCACAATCCTTGAGGAT
Source organism: Bucco capensis (assembly GCA_013396975.1). Classification (NCBI taxonomy): domain Eukaryota; kingdom Metazoa; phylum Chordata; class Aves; order Piciformes; family Bucconidae; genus Bucco; species Bucco capensis. Next base: position 226,881 of record VWZO01019668.1, on the reverse strand, counting down.
GTTCTCTGCATCCATCACTGACACATGCAACAGTCCCTGGGAGGCAGAGATACTCATGCAACACCAAGCCTGCAGGATTTGAAGGGAACTTGAAGGTACTCACCACCTTGTTTAACAGAGTCCAAGATGATGAAAAACAAGAGGGGAAAAAAAACCCAATTCTTATTAGGGTCTGCAGGCTTGACCTTCCTGAGAACTGAAATAACTTACTGCATTGTGGCTCCACTTGATTTGCATGCACAAGGGAATATTTAGACCCACACTTTTATTTCACATCCTTTGCAGGTTCTGAAGCTGCTGAAGATCAGCTCTGTTTGGCTGTAGTAATAAACAGCAGAGCTGACTGAACAGATGCAAACACACCTGGCTAATGCCTCTTCAACTTAGTGTTCAGCACAGAGAAGGCACCTGAGTTGAAATTTATTCACATGTGTGGTTTTTTTTTCTCCAGACTTCAGTCCTCAAGTGGAGCAACCTAAGCTCAGGCCTGAAGTGCTGACACCCTGAGTGGAAAGACAATTCAGCTGGCTACAAACATCAGCATCTGTCATCACAACTACATTTTGGTTTGAGACAGAGGGAGAAAAGAAAACAAACACAACATTTTCTAGTTAAACAGAAACAGAGTATGGAACCACTGAGACTCTCCAAAGGAGAGTTTATTTAATTTATTCCTCTGTACACACAGCTAGTTTGCAAGGATATTATAACTCGACTCATTTCTCTGGTGACCCATGGCAACCTCTGGATCAAAAGGATTACTTGTGACTCATAACTTACCTTGGCTAAATATAAATATAGGGCTTGAGGTTAAGTAATCTAGGCCTTAATCAATAAAACATTTAAAGTGACAGTACAAGGAGGGATTTCAAAAGTTGTGCTATTGTAATGTTAACTCCTAATAGCTAGAGAGTTTCTGGGCCTCTCCTCCTTTGCTGGTTTGAAGACAGATGTCCTACAGCAAGGATTTTTCCATGTGTTTTGTGCAGACAAGTACAGCTGCATCCAGTTGGAATGTTCTCCTGTTCCTTAACAGATATATGCTCATTTTTCCCCACAGGAAATCCAAGCAATTGCCCCTGTGGGGAATACCACAATTAGCTGACCATAATTGCACGTTTAATGAGCTTGTATATGTTTGGAGTAGCAGTTTCTCAGATGTGGCCACCTAAATGGGTATCTAAAGCTCACTTTTGGGTAGTGAGGTTGAAGAAAACAAAATGTACAAAAGCCTTAGTTCATATACTTAAATTGGACCATTTAAATGCCCAATACTTGCTTAAGTGCCCATGTTTCTACACGAGATGCTACATACAAATCAGCCAGCCCTGTGGGCTACTGTTGCAACTGGAGGTTGGGAAAAGACAAGCTGAATAAAATATGACTCCTTTAAAAGAAGCCTGGAAGCTTTCAAATAGCTATGAGGATATCAAGATGAAAAAACTGTTTCTTCTCAGCCTAGAGAACCTACAAGGTCATTCCTGGCTACAGCCACGAGGGAAGTGGTTGCTAGTCCCTGATCCTAATCCAAACCCTGTGCCTCCAGTGAGCATAGGACAGGACTGGCAAGGGATTTAGGGCTGAGCCAACCACTAATCCAATGATAGACATTCTCTATTATCCCCTTTTCCCCTACTCCAGGAAGGAAAAGGGGAAATTAACAGAGAGAGAGACTTATGAATTGGAAATAAAGCTTAAACTACTGTCATGAAAATAAGAAAATGAAGCATATATATTTATATACATACACACACACACAAAACCAATAGCACATCCAAACCCACCTTGATAGCAACTCCCTCACCACTGATGCTGCAGCAGCCAGGACTCTGGCTCAGGAGGTTGGATCCTGAAACTCAGGAATTCTTGGATTGAGATGGAAGGCAGAACAGGGAGAGTCCTGCAGGAACAGAGCTAGGTTGATGCTTTTCCTAAGGCTCAGGTGTTCAACTGTCAGGCTAGGGAGAGACCCAAACCTCTCCTTATATATACTGGCTGTTAATTAGTTGCTAAATAGCATCATTATACACCTGTTTTGCTTGGGTTTTAGGCCTTATGTAAAAGACCCTAAGGCCCAAGCTTGAGATCAAAGTTTTAAGGACTGCATATGATGTATTTGGCATGGAAAACCATGTTTTGACTCAAAGTAGGACAAGGACTCCTCATTCCTAAGATAATGCAGCTTCTACAATCCATACTTCCTCCCTTCTCTTGCTGGGTGAATTCATGAATTAATTATTTTAGTATTGTTGGCTCACTAGCACTTCACAAACAAATATAAACTACTCTGTCTGCTCTCCATAGTTGCACTGATTTCAATGGAGAAATCCAAACTAACACATCTTCCTCCCAGCTTGTACAGTCTAGTTTATGACTAGGAAGGAACTACTAGTTTCAGATATTAAATAACTGCATTTTTTTTCCTTTCCAAAGGAAAGAGGCAAATTTATATCTGGCTTTTATTCTTGCCCAGGGTAATGGAAAAGAGAAGATAAATGGAAGCCTTAAAAACCTTTCCATGAGTTCTTCAGTATGAATTATTTCCTATAATTCACAGAGAAGGTGACATGATTTACATCACTATATACAGTTAAATCGTTCTCTATTGTAAACCATTAGCAAAGAGGGATGAAAGGCTTACAAAGAGGAGTGGGGAGACTACAGTGTTATGACAGAATGAACAATTTCTGGACATGCAAGAAGACATCACATTGTTTCCATTGGAAGATACTTGTCTATGTTCCCTACAGCAACTCAGAAATCTTTGGTCTGTGCACTAGAGACTATTCTTTGTTTATTTTTATTATATAGCAGAAACTTTCACAGAATCACAGAACATTCATGGCTGGAAATGACCTCTCAGATCACCAAGTCCAACCAAACAAAAACCACCCAAAAAACCAAACAAACCAAACCACCCAAGCCCTGTCCNAGCATTGCCTGGGGTTGTTGTGCCCAAAGTGCAGGACACAGCACTTGGCCTTAGTGAACTTCATCCAATTAGCCTCGGCCCATGGATCCAACCTGTCCAAGTCCCTCTGCAGAGCCTCCCTGCCCTCCAGCACATCAAAACTCCCACACAATTTGGTGTCATCTGCAAACATACTGAGGGTGCTCTCAATCCCCACATCCAGGTGATCAAGAAAGATGCCAAATGAGACTGGCCCCAAAACTGAGCCCTGAGGGACACCACTGATGACTGGCAGCCAGCTAGATTTCACTCCATTGATCACAAGTCTCTGGGAACAGCCATCCAGCCAGTTTGTAACCCGGTGAACAGTACATTTGTCTATACCATGATCTGCCAGTTTCTCCAGGAGAATGCTGTGGGAGACTGTGTGGTGGATTTGCTGTTAGAGGTTCTCACCAGGGAAAAGTGCAGCAAACTCACCAAATGGTTCATTTTAAGAAGCAGAACTTACCCTGGAGAAAAAGGATGGGAATAAAGCAGCACTGGGAAAGGAACTGGAAAGTGACTAACACGGATAACTTGTCCTTTAGTCATCTAGTTTTGCTACAAATCTAGGGAAAGGAGCAGTTTCTAACCCAATACAGATGCTCTCTTCATCTTGGTAGTGGCTGCAGCCTTGCTTATTTGTTGCTATTTTCTGTCTGGTTCTGAAGATTCCTGAGGAAAAACAGTCAATTTTGCTCTTTAACTATTCTTGCAACTGTGTTTCAAGAAACATTCTTGTTTTCTAAGAGGTGTTTAATTTTCCTCCCCTGGGGATCCATGTAACTTTCCTTTCTAATCTCCTAACAATCTGGAATGAGGTCTTTAGTAGTTCTGCTTGTTGTGAAACAGCTTTGGGAGATAACTCCTAGTCCATGTTAACCATACTTCAAATAATCTTTGTGTAACTGTGATGCAAACCTATAATCTCTCAAAGCAAGTTTATAACCATTTTAACAGGGGAGATATAAGGAGGTTATTGCAGGATGGGCAGGGAGAGAGAGAGGTGAAGAACTGACCAAGGAAGCACAGTTCAGTTTGTCCTCCAAATAGCTCCATATCTCTTACAGCTTTACAAGGATGAAGTGACTGGTGAACAAACAAGGAGGCCTAATCTCAAGTAAAGAAAGGAGGTCCCATTCTGACCAGCAGCCTTCTTCTGGAAGGTCACATAAGCACATGCTTGTTTCTTTCCAATCAGACAGATGCTTGGGTTTCATAGGACTCAACACCTTCAAACATAAATGAAATGTACCCTTGGGATAATGAATATGCCAACCTCTGACATCTGAAAGGACACACAGCAGCTGTGTGCTGCCCTTGGGGACATCCATGGGGAGTGAAAAGAGAGGTGAAAAACTTGGTATTTGAACACTGGAGAATATATTGCATTAAAATGTGCCCTAGACAAAGTCTATCTCTGACCACTCCCTTTGGATCTGCCTTTTTGGTAAAGGAAACCCTGCACCTATCAAGGACTGAAAGCAGATTGGTGTTTCAATATAAGATGGTTTTAACATCCCCTCAAATAAGCCTCCCAAGAGCACAGCAAAACACACAGTAACATACAGGGGCACAACTGCTTTTAGAAGATAAAAGCTTCTTAATATCATTTTTGACTGCTTTTTGTTTGCTCAATTGCTTTTAATTAAGCCTTGCATGCTTTAGGGAGCCAGGCAAAGGTGGAGAACAAAAGAGAAGCAAGAAACCCAACCCCTCAAACCTTTGCTGGCTAGCTGAGTTTTCACAGCTTTAAAACACAGTCTTTCCTCCATGGCAGCAAGATGCTTCTGTCTAAAAGCTGCTTGTGAGAATTTATTATCCCTGTGTGCAAGTCTTTGAACCCATGATTGTAATGGTAATCATTTCTAGGCAGTGAAATTCATGAGAGGCTGTAATGTAATGCCAAGTCTATCCTATTCTGCTTGTAATTGGAATATACATTATACATGTCATTAGATAAATGTTACTGTCCTTCTTATGCTTAATGCCATATGAATGGCTAAAGCCCTCTAATGACCATGTAATTTATTGTCCCTTATAGCTATGGCACTAAGCTACAAGTCACCTAATACTTGCAAACATTGTAAACTCCAATTACAGCTCCACCAGAGATCCTTCTGTCAACTGAGCTGAAAATGACTGGATGATAAGGTTAAGCACTGAGCCACACAACGCACTTATCTGGAGCTCAGCACCTGTACTACAGAGAAATGTCCAATAAACTATAGTTAAATTGTTTTACTTTGCTATCAGATATAAGCCCAGCAAACACAACCAGCTCCCAGAGTGATGCTGAGCACTCTGATGCCACCAATCTTTTAGGTATTTGTCAGCTTTAGCTTCATTTGCTGCTACAGTTGATCGCTGATTCTCAAGAACTTCTGCTCAAGAGATTGTTCTCAGGCACCAGAGTGGATTCTGCCTACCCCTACAGAAACCTTGGGATTTCATGGAAAACTGCCTGCAGTTTCTTTGTAAAGTGGGATGCTCTTTTTATATAGCTACAGCTATCTCAGAAAGTATCAAACTAGCTGACAACAGAATGCAGAGAGTTTGGGAACAGCTTAGACAGCTTTTGAGCTGTAAGTAACAGGAAAAGGTTGCTGTTGGAGGGTAACCTTTACCTAGAAAGCAAGGTCACCTTCAACACCAACTGCAAATTGCCAGAGTACAAAAGTAGATCTGTAATAGATGAAGTTTGGCAACTTCAACCCAGCAGTCAAGAGAAATCCATGCAAAAAGATCCTGTGAAAACCAGCCAGAAAAATCCTTTCCAAATGGAAGACCTCAAACATAATAACTGGAGATATGGCTAATGTCAGAAGATATTTGCAATCCTGATTCTTGCTTGGCTTTTTCTAAACAAGAAGGGTGTAAGTCTTACCTGTAGACCAGAAGAGCAAGTTACATGCATGAAATAAATCACCTCTCTGCAAGGTTGTTACCAGCAAAAATGGCTTTTCAACATCATGAATAATTTTATCTTCAATGAGGTTTTGGTTTTCTTTTGCTCAGCAAGAGGGTGCACAGAAACAAAGGAGCTTTCTAGACTGATGCTCTGCTCCTTCTGAATTCTGCATCCCATTATTTTTTAAGAGCCTCACAGTTACTCCTAGTATTAGCTTTTCAAACAGATTTTTCTCTGTTCCAGAAGTAGAGTTGAAATTCAGCTTCAGAAGTGACTTAGGACTTCAGGTGGGCTCCTAGAAAGAGAGGGTAGCTTCAAAAGTTGATTGCATTTGGGTAATGTGCCACCCTGGTACCATCCATCCCTGCAATCTCTGGTGAAGCTCTCAGTGAAGCACAAACACACAGTCTACCCTGGGGATATTCTGGTTTTTATGGAGTAAAACCATTCCTAAACTATTTTAAATATTCCTGAGCTGTGCTGTTAGGCTGAGAGGGACTTTATCCCCAGTATTGAGTTTCATTTCCATTTTCAAGGTAGAAGTGTATGAGAATTCTCACTTTCCATTGACAATATCGTGTTTATCTCTAGAGTCACTCATGCTGCCCAACTTGCTATTTATCACATGCTTTACAATACCACAGTGCACAAAAGCCCAACTTGCTCTGGTTTAGTTTATTCCCTATCAAAAGACACAGATTATGTTTGTGTCTCTCTATATATATTCCCACAACCTGTAATTTGTATTTATTATGGAGGGCTTTAAGCCACACAAGAGGCAAGAGTTCAAGAAAATTCCAGCACCAATTGCACTGAGAGTATTACAAATGTTAGAGGAAATTGTCTCCTGGATGATCTGTGATGGCTGGCTAATTCCTCTGGCTAAGCAATTCCTTTCCAAAGAGTACATGTAGCAAATCAAGAGCATCAAATGGATAAATCACCTTTCTTCACTCATGATTTGTGGTTGCTCACTTTAAGCCACCTCACGTTTCTGCAGCCCAAGGAGATGAACTAAAACTTGCTCAAGAGGGGGAAAAAAAAAGGCAAATCAGGCATTTCAACTCCCCATTTTGAAAAGGCACGAGCACTCCAGCTACATTTTTGTGACACCCTGGAGATTTGTGGGGCTTCATCCATTTCCCATGACCATCCAAATATTCATGAAGAATTAATAACATGGTCCTGCTTTTAGCAAGTTCCAGTCATTCTTATTGGGATCTGGCTATAATCAGCCCTGAGACCCCCAAATATTGGGTGACTGCATTTGGTTCTTGAGTTCTTTGCTTTTTGTTTATGTCAAAGCAAATTAGCTGGAAGGAGCCTGACGAGGAAATCGAGCAAACTGTGGAAGGTCAGGAGGGCATTTCACTGAAATGTAATATAATAAGTACAATTTAAACAATGACAAATCCCATTCACCTCTTTTTGTTTTCCTGAAATGTTTAGAATTGTTTTGGAACCCTCTTTTTCCCCCTCAATAAAATGTTTCTATGAGTTGGTCATACAGTTGGATTTCATTAATTTGAGAACCTTTTCCAAGCATCGAAAATTCAACAGATGTCATTGGGCTCATTTAGACCTCAAATAACCCTTGCAACCAAACCAATTATTCAAGGGTCAGCTGGAAGTTGGAATTTTATAATAAAGAAAAGTTTAGAAGTTAAAAAAAGAAAAGGAAGAAGAAGGGGAAAAAAAGAAGAAAATGCCAATTCCCTGTCTACACAATTTTTAGTGCAACTACAGGAGATCTGGTTTATTGTTGGGGGAAAGCATAGAGCTAAAGAGTGAAAGTTCAGAAAAGCTGATTTATTCCCTGAATATCCTGATTGTTCCCTTTCCCATGGTGATCATTCAGGAAATCTTTCCTCCAGCTTTCTAGCTCTGTCGTGGGGATGGATTAGAGGACGAAAGGTTTAGTTTTGTTCTGGAAGTTGATCCTGTTGGTCAAAGAAATGTCACAGAATTCTAGCATGGTGGGGACAGGAAGGGACCTCTGGGGATCATCTAGTCCAACCTCCTTGCTAAAGCAGAGTCATCCACAGCAGCTTGCCCAGCATCACCTCCTGCTTGGTGTGGAATCTCTGCACACCAGGAGACTCCCCAAGCTCTCTGGGCAGCCTGGACCAGGGCTCTGGCACTCTCACAACAAAGAAGTTCTCCTGCTGTTCAGATGGAACATCTTGGCTTCCAGTTTGTGCCCATTGCCCCTTGGCCTGGCCCTGGGCACCACTGAAATGATCATGTCTGGGAAAGTGCAATCCAAGGAACCACAGCAGAAAGGACAAAGGCAGAACCTAGGAGCCCTGACTACTACTTCTACTGTAAGAATGAAGGGCTTTCATTTTGCCTGGTAGGCACAAGTTGTACTTTTTTAGGCTGCAGAAAAGCTTTGCATCTCTACTACTAGCCTCCTTGAAACTGTCCTCTATTTGTGATCAGCTAGGACTTAGCTCCATGAGCAGCTGATCTGATGTTTGGCACAGATGAGGAGGCAGCTCTGCAGCAGGAGAGCTGGAGGAGGGAGAAGATGCTGAAGTCAAACCATGGCAAAGACACACTGGAAACTGACTGGAGAACGTGCTGCAGGAGCATTCCCCAGCACAGATCTCAGGGGGCAATGCTGAGCCAGTACAAGATATTTAGGAGAAATAAATGGCTTCTGTTGGCCCTACAGATAGGGAAGCTTAAAAACATGGTAGAAAGCCAATTGCTTTCCCCTTTCCCACACCTTGCCAAAGAGACAACTGGCTTCCCAGCTCTGCAAGCATCTCCAGATTTGCAGGGGTGTGCCTGAGATCAGACACGAAAAATCCAACCATTGTGATTTCTTGCCTGAAAATGAGGAGCTGGGTTTTACTCTGCTGAGCAGGAGGGAGAAGGAAAATTGCTTTCCCTTTGTAACCTGAGAGGCTTGGCTGAGTTCTCCTGCCAGACTGCAAAGATCTTGCTGTGGCCCCTGCCCCAAACTATACCATCCTACTTAGCCCTAGAAACAAAAAATGAATAATGTATTGTATGAAAACTACATTACCATAACCTTCAAATCCTTCTGTTGGAGGCAGAAGAGCTCTCTGAAATACTATCAAGCACAATGGAAAGGGAGTAGAGGGCTAACACCTGAAAAGAAATGTAATCATTGACCTCTGGAAATCATGGTTTAGCTTTATTTTTATTTTTTTTTCAGAGACAGTAGCTGTAATTCTCTATCTGACCCAATATTAACTTTCTACAAATTATAAAAGATGATGTCTAAAAAACCCCTTATCACCTTGAGCTAGCTGATGTCTGCTCTCACCTCCTACACAGCTGTATCCTTTGGTCTCAGTTCTTTGAGCAGACTTTCTGGCTTGTTACTTTGGGACTGAAGTTGGATACTTCAAGTCATACAAGTCATTCCCAGAGAGGCACCACACAGCCCAGCAGAGCTTCTGTCCCCAGCAACATTACCTCTAATGTGAAAAGTGACAAGAACGTGGCAGACTTAGTGGAAAATTCACACTGAGGAGCAATGGATCGAAGTCCCTTGAGCAACCTCTGAGCACAGCTGGGGAAGGAGAGAGTGTTCCTCTTTGAAGATCCTTCCAGAGCAGTGTCAGAGCTCTGACATGCAGCCAGCTGAGATACCACAAGGATCAGTGGCCTAAACAGAGAAGAGTAACTTACAGCAGGGAGAGATGCCAAGTTAGTTGAGAGCTCTCTAAAGCAGCCACATCCCTGCAGAAGCTCTTAGCAGGAGTGAGGACCTTCAGCATCCTCATACTTAAAACTCCCCAGCAGTTGAGAGGGTGCAAGGTCTGCCTTGCCTTCTGGATTCTGCCTACCTTGGGGTTGGTATCTGGGCTTAGGTTTGCAAATGCAAGTGACCCAGACTAATGGCATCAACTGTGAGCTAAGCTAAGTCTTCTGCTAGGGCTCTGCTGTTGGATGAGACAGCACACTGGCTCCAGGGAGACAAGGGGACAGTCAAGACAAGGCCAATATGGATATAAAGTGAAGACAACAGCAATGTGGCAAACATTTGCAGCATTGTTGCTGGGCTTAGGGTGTTTCAGATCTACTCAGCCACCCAAGAAAGTCAAAACACTACCAGAGTAACAATTCCATTTTCAGGCTGTTCCTTCACATACAAATAGAGGAGGAAAACAAAACAACAACAACAAAACACAACCCACCAAACCCAAAGCATGGAATTTGGGGACTTTATTTCTGAGAGGCCAAAAAAGCAGGAGAGGTTTAAAAAAGGATTTCCCAAGTAGGAATCTGAGCTGTGCCAGGCTGCAGAGTTGCACAGGAGCCCTTGTGCCATGAGCTGAGCCAAGGGTGCCTAGATCATGACCCAGTGCCAGAGTTAGAGGAGACTTTGCTTAGCACAGCTCTGCTCAACTCATCAACCTATTGCTTGTAAATAACCTCAGATAACAGACAGCAGCAAACCAATGACTGTGGGGAGTTTGGACTGAGCTTTCCCAGCAATAAGATTACCAGACCTGCCAGGAGTTTGTTTCAGTTAATGCAGCAGATGCTGCTGCAGAAAGAAATGCATTGATTGCAGTTTGAGTTTTCTTTTTGAGTTTGTTTTTGACATTTTCCTCTCCTTTTTTCCTTAGTGCTTTCCAGCTTTAAAAAAAAAGAAAACAAAGGCAGCTGATGGCAGAGGAGCAATAGTGGCTTTCATATTTAATAACTCTTAAATCTCCTTCAACATGTGGCAATTGTTAGGTAGATTTGAGCTGCAATTAAAGAGGCACCCTTCTTTCTCTTCAGCAACAATATAGGCTCTTAATCCGACTAAACCCATCATATTTTAAGAGCTGAGATCATCCTGAGGCAAATGGTATCAAACTGAACATGGATCTGATTTTCAGAGGGAGGTTTCAAAGTTAAAGTTCACTTTGCTGCAAGTCTTCCATTAAAGGAGCTCTGAGGACTCTTTTCAAGTATCCACAGGTATCTCCATCCTACCAACCAACATCTGGGGGATGGTGGGCAGCAGATAATTACTGGAATTCCTTTGTGAATTCCCTTGTTCTCTAAGAGGCTGAGATGGGACTCTAAAGAGAAGCAAAATGAGGGGGGGGGTTGTTGCCTGATGGGACTGTAGATAAAAGTCCTGTTTGTGTGGCTCAGCCCTCATAGGTCTGATGGAAGTAACTGATAAAGGCTCTGAAAGACAGGAATAAACAGTGATAAAACAACTCAGTGGAGTTTGGCTTCCAACCAAAACACAGTGGTGGATGAGGAGACATTTCTCTTCCCTTTTGTGCTGCTAAGGTGGTTGGAAAGATCCATAAGGAATCTGGGCTCCAATTGAGTTTGTACCAGCCTTGTGAGCTGTGGTTTGCCTGGGGTCAGGACACCAGGATGGGAGCTCCACTTAGTTTTGCTGCTTTGGGGTTTACAGTTCAGGGTTGTTTTTTACAGTAGAACATGAGGAAATGCCTGCCAGAAGAGCAAAGCTATGGAGAAGGGCTGGAAGCACAACAGGGTGAAAGAAACCTATCAATAGAGAGAAAATATTTCCTTTCTAGTCTTGTCCATATTTCCTCAGGTGCCTCAAACTCCTGTTTTCCCCTGACAGCTCCCACTAATCAGCTGTTGCTCCTAATGCCTTCCTTTCCCTTTTCCCTTCTCTTTTTCACAGGCCTCACACTCCAGAGCAATTTTAGCCAAAGACATGAGCCCTTGCTCTTATTTACATGTACAAAGGTAAGAAAGACACTCTGGCAGAGGATCTGTACCAAGAGGTATCTATTAATATCCACTAGTCATGCTGCTCAGCCTTTATGTCCTGCTTTGAAAAGGTAATCCTGTGTTGTAAAGGTTCAGCAAATGAGAACACCAAGGGACTTCCCTCATTTATAATACCTGCAAATGACCTGAATGGAAATACCTCCACAAACTACCCAAGTTTTGTGAAGGGTACCAAATTGGAGTGGGAACAAATAACGAGGAACAAGGGATTTGAATCCACTGCTTGCCTGGGCCAGTGAATGGAAAATGCAGTTTAATGTACAGAAACAGAAAATAATAAGTCTGGGGCCAGCAAACCAGACAAGAAGGATATTATCCTGAATGGTGATGCACTGTATTGACCAGTGAAGGGATTTAGAGGTCACTGCAGAAAAATCCTTGAAGCCTTCAACTTGGCATACAGCTAAAATGAAAATAACTCCAGGAAAGCAGCACAGCAGAGGAGGATGCAGCCTTCCCCCTCTGTCTGTGCAGAAAAGCAGCACTGGGACATTGCTCTAATTGGCACAGCAACATCTCCTCCTTGGCAGTGGAACACAGAGACACTCAGGTCACCCAGTGTCCATGTATCCCAGTGCCAACCCATCATGCTGTCCCAGCAGCTTGTTCTCCAACAGACAAGGAGCAAAAGGCAGCCCAAGGTATTCACTTGTTACTGGTAAAGCACAGGGGATGCTGCAAGAGCTCAACCCAAGGCTTAGTGATGCTGTCTGGCACGAATGCAGGAACCCAAATCCTTAGCTCATTTGCTCGTTCTTTGCTTTTGGCCCTGACAAGCAAAAGAGCCAAAGGAGTGAAAAACCAGAGCCCCTGCAGATGCATCAGGTTTGCCCATCTGAGCACAGAACAGCCACCCAAATCCTACACCCATCTTGGGAACTGAAAACCTGCATCTTGATATCTTTCCCTTAGAGACAGGGCTACTGAAGGATGGGAGAAAAGAAGCAAAGGTGATAAGACACTTCATTTTCTTCCATATCTCCCTAAGGAGAAATCTTCTTCAGTTGTTTTCCTTCTTCCTCTGCCAGAGTGCTTCATGCCTCTTCCCTCACAGCTTTCCTGTGAAAACATGAGCCAAGAGAAATCTTAATCTCTGTTCCCCTCCTAGCAGATTCCCTGTTTGGACCAGTATCCTCCCTCAGTCCTTCTACTATTACAAATACAAATATAACAGCTTTAAGCTTTGCTGAGCTGGGCCACTGGTGAGCTGCAGGTAAAGGAATCCATAAGCTCATTAGCAATATCCTTTGAGCATCCTGGTGTCCATAGGGGCTCACCTGGGGAGAAGATGTAGTTGTACATGGTGGAATAGGGTGAGCAAGCTTAGCATGAGTCTGAATCAGCAGTTCACACATACCCCTAGGCTTGTGAGATGGATTTGTCAGAAGGAGCAGATGGGGAAGTGTGTTCTCAGCTCTTGGCTTGCTGGGAAAATGCATCACCTCTGCTGCTGCTGCTGCTGCTCCTGAGTAAATTCTGGGNTGCTGGGAAAATGCATCACCTCTGCTGCTGCTCCTGAGTAAATTCTGGTTTTTCCCACCTGGGGGAGCAGCAGAGATTTAAATCCATCCTGCCAGCACATGTCCTTCCTCCTGGGAGGGCCAGACAGGTAGGACAGGCTAAATGCCCTTGGGGTTAGGATGAGCATCCAGAGGATGCAAGCAAGCACCAGGAGAAGACGTCATTCACCTTCCTCCTCTTCTGTCCCTCTGCAATTCATTCCTCTTCTTCTTCTCCATCCCTTTCTGCCCCTTCTTTTCTTCCACAAGGGTAGGAATGACAGTGGGGAGCAGAGGAGGATCCTATCCTACTACTGAGCTGGCAGGTACTGCAGCTTGTGCCTGGTCCAAGTGGGCAGGATAAAGGTTCTCAACCACATGAGGATCTTGCTAGATAGGTGACATCTGGCAGTCACCAGCACTGGCTGTTCTTTGGCTGGTTTGCCTCTGGCTGTATTCTTGTCTAAAGGGATAGATAATCTGGATGCATTCCAGCTGAATTAGTGTACACGTGGTGCTCAGAATGAATCTGAGGATAGAAATAGTTTAGTGACCTATTCTGATGCCTAAAATACAGGTCTGGGAATTGCTGCCAAGTCCCCAGCCCAGATGCCTGTCCTGGCTGTCTCCCAACAACCATGGCAGGTGAGACAGATGTCAGACCTGCTTCCAGGTTTCCAGGGAGAGTGGGGGGAAAGGGGAGTACAGGGCTTGAAGCCACAGCAAAGCCCTAAAGAATGAATGTGGCCCTGAATTCGAATGCAGAGACTTGCCCACAGCCAAAGTGGAGCCCTAGTGTAACCCCTGAGCTCTAGATTCTACCAGGAGTTTTCATAGATCCCAGTTGATAACCTGCCAGTTTGATCTATGACAATTTCTCATTGAATAAAGGAGATTTTCCTGCTGTCAGTACATTTCCTTTTCAGAGGTAGAATGGCTTGTGAGGCAAATCAAATCTAGTTTGCTGCCTTAATACCCCATCTCTGCCAGCTGCCTCACTTGCTACCCTCTTTCTGCTGCTCACTATACTTGAAATACATCTAGAGCAGCTAAATTCAAGATTCCTTCTTCTTTTTGCTTTGTGTTCAGCAAAGGCTTGAATCTCTAGCCTTTTCCTATATTCTCCACAACAGGCTTTAAAGCAGGAATCAAGCCACACAGAAAGATGAGCTGAATGCAATTTTCTCTGCTTGACTTTGGGAGATTTTCTACTGGAAACAGGCAGAAAAGACTTCTGAGGGGGACAGCTATTTTCTGAGCCTACTCCTGATCCCATCAGGAGCTTAAAACCTAGCCCTGAAGGTGCTTTATTGTCTTAATGAACTCGTTGCAATAGCAGAGCAGAGATGAGCAGTTTTAGCTCCTGCTCTTCCATTAGTGTTCAAACTGTTAAAAGGCAAGGGAAAACTACAACAATAAACACGAGTGAGCTTGCTGCAGCTGTGCTTGTCAGCTCCAGACATTAGTGTGGCTAATTCCAATTGGGAACAGTTCCTGGGCTTGGTGATAAATTAATCCTAACTCTTGATAGTATGTAAAGATTTCTCTCTGCCTAAGTCGAAAGAAAACTTCCCCAAACTGCTTATAAAATCCCCTGTGCAGTTATTTTGGTGACTACACACCAAAATATTTAGTCTGTGTATCTTTTTATGGATACAGTGCAATCTATTAGTTGTTTGTTTTGTTTTTTTTCATTTTGATGAAATGATAGCAGAAGAGGATATGCTTCATCCAACAGAAAAAATCAAATTACTCACAGGCTTGCACTGAAATTGCAGCACGATGAAGTACAACCTATGAGGGTTATGTCTGTTTTCCTGGAGATAAAATACAACTGCTTTATAGGGGGGGGAAAAAAGCAATGATATCAAACTTCTCCTGAGAACAGCCTGATTTTTAGTTCAGATTGCTGTTTTGGGGGGAAAAAAAAACAAAAAACAACAGACCAACAGCTAAAATAAGGAAATCTAACACCATCCACCAATTTATTTGGGGTTTTTTCATCCCTGCTGTGTCAGTGTTGGTCCATTGGCAGAAGGACATGGCCTAAAGGATAAGGAGAAGACCCACAGGCTAGAGGAAAATCCCTAGGGCAATGATTCAGCTTGACTAGTGCTTGGGAGAGACACCAGAGTAAGGATGCTGGGGCAGCAAGGTCCTGGACTACTAGGCACATTCTGCCCTCCACAGTCTCTCTAATTCCTGTGCTTTCTCCACTTGCATTTTGCAGTTGATTTTGGTTGCACTCCTGCAGGAGTTCTGAGTTTCAGGAAACTGTTCACCTGGGCAGTTTCATCTGAGCTCCAATGAATGGCTTCATTCTGGAATAACAAATATAAACAGAGGGAAAGCTGCTGGCCACAAGGATTTCTTTATGCTGCGCTGTGAATTGTTGGCCACTAGCCATTTGAGCATTGAAAGGCAAGAACCACCTGTATCAGGTGTGTTTAAAGTTCATATTGACTCCTGCCCACCACTATTTGCATGATGGGCAACATCAGAGGAAGGTGCATTTAGTCATTCATTTTGGCCTGACACAGGGAACAGCCATGAAAAGGAGCTCTTTTCTTCCAGGCACAGCTTTTGTTTCCCAGCCTGATCACTCAACTCCCAGCTCTGCGTCAGGCAGCATAGACCAAACCCAGGTCTTGAGTGTCAGGGGTATTTTTGGGGTCCCCTCCTGCTCCAGTAGCCCACACCCAGTAAGATTTCACATCCATCTAGCCCTCTGACTCCCTTCTCCCTGCTCCTTTCTCCCTCCTGCCCTTGCTGGATGTTGGGATCTGCTCAGCCTCACACCACGCAGCTTCCTGGGAATGGATTAGAGAGCTTGCTGTGTGGTATATTTGTTATGGCCATGACTTCCATGGTTAAAACTGTGACTTCTAGCAGGTTTTTGTAGATTTTGTAACCTCACCCAGCCTGCTACTGCCTCCTGCATCAATTTTTTACAGCTTTGGCTCTGTTCATGAGCACCATAGCAGGGAACAGGGGGTTTTTTAATGGATTTAAGTTATTAGTTACGTATTAGCAGAGGGTGTAACATTCTTTACATTGTAAAATAAAGTCCATTTGTCTTCTCTCCATTTCCCACAGCACACACACCATGGTTGGGTTTCTCTCTGAAGGTGGCCATAGGGAATTTTGGGCCATGCCAATGCATTAAGCCATAGTTGCAATGATAGCTGTGGTGCAGGAGATTGTACTGGTCACAGCCCATATGAAAGCCTCATTCCATGTGGGAATCTTCATCTCATCAAAAAGAGGGAATGATAAGTGGCACAGTACATGGCATGAGGCAGTGAGGAGAGCTCCAGGCATTTGTCAAAGGTTTTGGAGCTGAAGGCTCAGCAACAGTGTGTGCCATTGGAAGATCTAGAAGGCTTCCTTTCTATTCCCTAAGGGGAAACTTTGAGGGGGGGAAATAAGATCTCTACCCATCCTGGTGTACCTCACTAGTGACCAAAACTTCCCCTTTCCACACACCCCCACATCTCCCAAGAGGGAGATATGTGCAGTGTTTGGCTGCCAACTTGGCCGTGGCCTTTGCACGGATGTGGCAGAGGGCAGAAGTTGCTTGATTAGTCCAAATACCATCTGCATGCCTGCTGCAGGCAAGAGCAGTGTTTTAGAAACAATCCCCTTTGCTTACATAAGGACTAGCAGCACAGCCAAAAGCTGCAGCACGTATCTGCTTTTCTCAAACAATTATTGGTAGGTAGCCAATATTTGTTATTTTTCTCCAGAACAATGAATAAACTACAGCAGAGAGACAACTGGTCACTCTGAACACTGATGTCAGACAAGAAACATTGGGCTTTAAATGACTTCACTCAATTTATCTCCAGTTTAAAAAGCAGAGACAAGCAAGGAAGAGCTATTTAAATTCTGTTTAAAGCCACTCTGAATATATTTTAGCATCATCATCCATTGGAACAGAGAGATAAACCTAATTCCTTTTCATAGGTATTGTAGGTTTATTTTATGATGCAGCTTTGGGATTTTTTTGTTTTGTGTACTTTTCCTGACCTAAAATGTCCTCTTCTGTCTAATAGTTTAAGAGTTAAACAGTTGCTCTAAAAGCCCTTTTCTTTACTTGATAACTCTAAGGGAAGGGCTCTTGCAGCCCTCCTATAGCTTCTCCCTAACCATCATAAACATGAAATCAGGTCAATAGAAAGAGCAAAGCTCAGAGACCTGTAGGCAAAGGGATGATTTTATGGCTGTTGTCTGTCTGTAATGCATGGGATCTTCAGGGACTGACTCTTACACATCATCTGTCACTTAGGAGACTCAAAAGAAACAAAAGAAACCAGGGAAACTTTCTCCCAAATCATTCCAGGCCTGATGCTGCAAACATTTACAACAGGGCTTTGGTGGGATTATTCCCCTGAGCAGTCAGACAGCAGTCCCACCACACTTTGGTATGCATTTAGCATCACACATCTTGGCATCTGCATAACTGGTGTGAAATCCAGGGAGGGGGTTTGCTGCTCACCTGCCTGAGGTTTCCATGTGTGTTCAAGCATGTTCTGGCTCAGGGCACTGAGTGTTTTCAGAGCTGCCCCTCACACTTGGAAGGAATCCACCTAAATATTTACATCTATTTTGCTCCTATAGTAACAAGAATATTGCTGTGCCTCACCTAAACCCACTGGTATATATATTCTAGCATTCTGCCATGATTTACACAGCACCAAGGTGCAGTGCCTTGTTCACAAGCAGCTTGTGGGAAACATCTCTCCAGCATCTGATGGGAGAAAGAAAAAAATCATGACAAGGAGAAAAAGGGAAAAAGCAGGAGAAAGGAGAGGGGTTGCAGAGCTGCAAGATGTTGGGCTGGAAAGCAGCTCTTCTGCCATGGATTTACAGAGCATCCTCTCTCCTGGGGCTCCCTAGGCTTGGGGTAGTTGTGGGGAGAAGTGAGGGGTGGCTGCCATGCCTGAGTGGCTGTGGAGCAATGTCCTCCCTGCTCTGCTCTGCCATCAGAGCTGGAAATCCCAGAGAAATTGGAGGGGGGTTGAAAAATTAAACTTGATCCCATTAGTTCCTGTGCCTGGTCTTTTCAGGAAGAAAAGGCTTGTGACTAAAGGAGATAAGTACATTTCCATATTCCCTCCCAATACTGCCTCCATTTGAGTTAATTTGGAGTTTTAGCCAGCATTGTTAATTGCATTTTTGCTCTGGGTGTCAAGAAGAGAACTGTTCTCTGCAATATTTTGGGTAAATCTTGTGTCTCTGCTAAGAGGAATTTTGCCTGGATTTTACAGTGGTAAAATCAGAGCTTCTGTTAAACTGTGGCATGAAGCAGAGTGAGAAGTGAGAGAAGGAAAATGCCTCCTTTCTCTGTGAAGAGGCTGAGGATTAAGCTGGATGTTTGTTATAAAGTCAAGCAAACCCCACAAAAAACATTCCTCCTTCATCTCTTTGTCAAGTTTACAACAAGTTAATTTGTGAACTTACCCCTCCTACACCTTAGTCCCTTGCTGACTGACACAGTCATGGAAACAAGGAATTGTATGCAAACACTACAGGGGGGGGAAAAAAGCAAAGAAAACAATTTCTGATATCACCTTTGTGCAAAGAAATGAAACCAGCTTAAATTTCCAATAGGAAATGCAAGGAATAAGTCTGTCAGGGGGAGATTGGCATTAAAAAAAAAAGTCATATAATAAATTGATTCAAGAAAATCATCTTTTATACTCACCAAAGTCTAAGCTTATGAAATAACCAATATTGAATTACACCCTGAGCTCTGTTCTTACTATCCTAATATGAGATCAACCCTGCAGTAACAATACAGGATCTAGTCCATCATTCTCCCAGGGACTAAACCCCTTTCCTTTTCAATAGGTGCTTCTAGATCTTGTTTCTACATAAAATTTCATGCTTTTATAAAAGCCAATTCCAAAGCAAAGGGAACTCTTCCCAGGGTTTTATTGCCAGGCTTGTTCACTCTCGGAGTCAACACCGGGACCAGGCACTCTGCTCAGGCTCTTCCTCAGAGGCTAGGAAGATTTATTCTCCAAATAACACTGAAAAGTTGCTCTCTTAGTGAAACTGTAGAGAAAAGAAACAAGTCCTCTGTTTTGGTAGCCTTATCTGGCATTTTACAGGTGTACAGGAGAGTACCAAGAGCCTCACTGTGTCTCAACAAGGGAGTTTTTTGGCTTGGCCAGAAGATAATTGCCGCAGTAGTGAGCTGCCGTTAATCCCAGGGCTGTGTGCTCAGTGCTGACCTGCAGCCCTGCTGTTTACAGCTGAGGGGGAGGGGATTTTTAGGGCCAAATTTTGCAGTTGCCTGCAGCAGTATAAATTTGGATCCTTCCACCTCCCTTTCCCCAGGGTGTGGAGCTCCTTTGGATTTGATGGTGAAATACGGGGCTGATCCCGCAGGCATTGCCGTCGCTGAGCCTTGTCTCGTGGCAAACCACAGGAAAGACCTCGCCTAGGCCCTCTGCCCAAATTTCCTAACAGCAATAAAAGGGAGCAATTAGAGGCTCCCATTACTTAGAGGGGTAAGGACTGCTTTATCTCCTCCTGCCCCAAGCCTGGGGACGGTTGAGCCTGGGTGGGATAGGGAGGTGTCACTGGTAGAAATGCTGTAGAGGGGATTAATGCTGCTCTCAGCTATCTTCTGTCCTGTCAGAAAAGCCTGGGTGGGATGGGGAGGTGTCACTAGTAGAGAGGCTGGAGAGGGGATTAATGCAACTCTCAGCTACCTTCTGTCCTGTCAGAAAGCTTGGCACAAAAAAAAAATACAAGAGCAGGAGCTGGAACTGCAAGCTTTCAGCTTTAAGCCCTGAACTTGGGGCTATCCAGCAAGATGAAAGCGGTGGGGATTTTAAGGTTTTCCCACCACAAAGGGGGAAATCATAGTGAATTTAGTGAATATTTCAGTAACCTGTTGAGTCAGGAGAGCAGTTTGATGACAGTGCTCACCAACTTCCCCTTGAAGTTCTACCCCAGACCGACAGCTGCCGAGTGAGAGGCTAAAAACCCTCAGCAGAAAAGCTCGCTCCCCAGCCCTGAGACCAAGTCCTGCTGCAGATATGACACTTTAGGACTTCTGCAGAGCAAAGTGAATTCTCTAAAGCACTGCAGAAAAGCCTAAGCATCCAGGTCTGGGCTGGAGGAAAGCACGGAGTCAATCGCTCGCTCGCTCGCTCTGAAGTGCAACGAGAAACCCACAGCCAGCCAAGTGATGAAATTATTTGTTAAGAGGAGAGGGGGTTTATTAGCCCTGTGGAATTTCCTAGTTTGTTGGTAAACCTGGTTTTTAGTGGCTCCAGCTTTGCTATCATCCACTGCAAGTTTGGTTGCAAGTGATTTATTCAGCAAACATGCAAATTCTATCCTAAATCCTCTATTCGCCATCAGAGATTTGAGCTGCGTAGGGAAAGAAGCACAGAAAATACAGATTAACTGTTTTCCTCAGCAAATTTTCCACCTAAATCAAACACACTTACCTTTACCTATGCATGATGAAAGAAGAAAACACAAAGGGAAGGCTTCAGCTCTTCCTTACAGCTGGAAGCACAATGCCCATCTCCCCCTGGCTCACATTTGGATGAGCATCAACACAGCACAGAGCAGTGTCACTGCTGTGCTTGGGATCAGCTTTATGTTTCTTTAACACTCAGAAAATGCAGCATTCAGGGGAAAAAAAGTAGCTAGTATTTTGAAAGATTTGGATCAGGTCTTTTTTCTCTATAGGCAGTTGTTATCCTTTTTAATGTATAATTATTCAGTACTAAATTTGCCATTAGGGAGCTATAGAAAGGAAAATTAGAAGTACCTGGTAACAGTGGCAAGCTGATATTTAATTTTTAGCAGGAAAGAGATGAAATTAGCTTTGGTCTGAGAGAAATATCCAGGTTAAAGCCAGAACATTGTATTGCAATTCTCAATTCAAGAAACTATTGTGGGAACAAAGGACAGAAGTGAGGGTGATGAATTCCTCTTTGTGAAAACAGCCTCATGCTCTTTTCTTTCCATTGTATGCTTGCAGAAATTTGGGGCAGGTATTTATTATTTTTAACCATGTTGGACAAGGCTAATGTGTGGATTTTTTCTCCTTTTTATTTTTTCCTTTAAATTACAGAAGTAGCAGACACCTTTTTATTTTCTACATGAAATTTAAGGCACTACCAGGAAGGTTTAGAAGATATAAGAGAGGAATAATTGATCTAAAAATATAGAACAAAACATTCTTTTTCTTTAAAAAAAAAAAGAAAAAGATGATTTTCCTAAAGGCAAATGGACATTGGCATGTGAAGAAGTTAAAATAGGTATGTTAAAGTTATGTGTATATCTATGTCATGTGTTTATGTTAAAGTTAAAATATGTATATATAAAAGATATATAAATATAAAATATGTGTGTCCATTATTAGTGGACATTGCATTTTATATGTATGTTAAGAAGTTACAACTGTAATAAACTGATAGATCCAGGATGAAAATAATGCTATATTATTTGAGCTACTCCTTCTTAACTCACCCTTCCAGGCAGACAGGATGACTTCAGAGAAATCACTTGTGGAGATAAAACACACAAATTGGGCTTATTATTAAGGCATACAGGTACCTGATGCTATTGAGAAATGATGAGGTATTTAGCAGATTTTAACTTAAAGCTGGTGTGCACACACCTAGGAGTATCTGACTGTGCCTTATGTTTAATCATTGGGTGCAAACAGCTCCCAAATGCTAGAAAACTGATTGCCTTCAATTATTTCCTCACCTCTGTCTCAGAAGGTGCTTGCCCTTGCTCCCTTCAGGGCTTCAACAGTAACAAGAACAGCCAAAAAATGTAGTATATTTCTGTGTTACAGACTGCAAGAGTCACCAGGAAAGGCTGCCTGTGTTCTTCTGTCTGTATGCAAGAGGTTTGCTCTGGAGGAAAAAAATATGTGTGTAATTAAACCCAACAAATATAACTTCTATCTGACAATTTTCCTCACCCAAAAATATGTCAAACACCGATAAATGAAGGTTTAATTAACCAAGCAATTAAAGAGGCTCACACTGCCAAGCCCTTTTGTGCTACTATTTACTTTAAGAGAAACTTCTAGTTTCAAAAGGTTTATCATAAGGAAAATCACTGCCTTGAATTCATTTTCCTTTCATCAAAAGTAACTTTAATTTTCCTTTCATCAGCAGTAACTTAAACGACTGAATCCATCATTGTATCCCAATGTCCTCCGTGTTGATTCAGAAAGAAATAACCTCTTCCTTGGGGTATTTTTATTTTTTAAAGCACTGTTTTCAAATCAAGGAAAGAGATTTCTTTAAAGAGAACTTTTTTTCCTCCTCAGAGAAAACTGCTGGAGAAACCACTCACACATTGAGTCTTTGTCTCATCTCGGAGCTGCTAAAGGAGTTTCATCGTCTGCAAGGAGGAGGCTGGAAAACTAACTCTGTTCCCTCACCACTTTTTTGCACAGCAGGTATTTGTTATTTTTAACCATGGCTACTGATTCTTGTTTTCTTTCTCTCTCTTTTTTTTCTTTCTTTCATTAGAGAAGTAGTTTCTTTTTCAGCCTGATTTTTGCACGTGGTGACTCGGAGAGATTCCATCGAGCTCTGAGCTCCTGCTTCTTGCAGGATCAGGAGTTTAAATGAGCTTTCAGCTCCTGATCCTGTTAACACTCACTCAAGTAACTAACTGACTTTGGGTGATGCTGTTTATATGCCTGGAATTACTAGTCAAATTTGAAAATTAATGAGCTGGAATATGAAGCTGAACTTTGCACAAGTTTCCTTAAAAGCAAAAGGAAAAAGAAGAGATAATTAGGGATGGTTGGTAGAGGGAAGCCTTTGGAAATGTGAAGGGGGGTGAAAGCAACTCATCTGAGCACAAACTATTATCAAGAACTTGTAACAGGGAGTGGTGTCCTTTCTGGAAGTAGTTAAGCAGTTGCACAGTTAGTTGATAGTTCTCTTGTCTAATTCCATGGATAGTTTGCATCCCTGCCTTTCAATTTTTTTGAATTAACTGAAGAATTCGCTAGAAAACTGACTTAAAAATCTCCTAATATCTTAAAAATTTTAAATTCTCTTAAAATCTCTCAGGATATATCCCTGGGCTTGTGAAAGGATGTTCCATACAGAAGATTTTTGCTGGAGATGGAGCTTTTTGGATCTCACAAGCCCTTGGTTACCCATGAATTCCATTCTCAAATAATCCTATTTTGTTGTTGGGTGAAGGCTCAGTCCTGCATATAGAGCCCCAAAGTGTGTCTAGGCTCAGCAACTTGCACCCATAATGCTCCTGAGACCTCACTGCAATTTAATACAATTGGACCTTTCCTTGAAGCTTATTTTTCCAAGAGCCCCAGAAGAGTTGGACATAAAACAGAAGCAAGCCATTTCAGGAACCAACTTGCTTCCTTTGGAAAAAAAAAATGAGAGCAGGAGAATGTGGAGTCAGGAAACTATATGTGGCCATCAAAAGTGGATGCACAAAGGAGTTGTCAGTGTGGCATTTCCCACCATTTCCCTTCTCCCAATACAATAGTGCATATTGCCTGACTCTTAACTCACCAGACTCCCATAAATTCAGAGAGTGCATGGAATTAAAATGGAAGCAAAGGACATGCAGAGTGTTAGTCCTTCTCAAAATACTCATTTCATAACTCTCCAAGAAGCCTAGTGGTTTAGGAAAGGCAGCCCACATGGGAAGGTATAAAAGAAAGCTATAAAGTTTCCTTCAAATGTATTTTAATCATGGTTAAATATTTACATTTAATAAGCACTCATTTTTTTTATTGCAAAAGAGATGTAATTGCACTTATCATTCATGGAAAAATGGAGTTTTAATAGTCTGGACACTGATCTGCTAAGATGAAATAGTGTCCTAAAAATATGTTGCTCACTCTCCCCTGGGAATATGATCCACATGGGAATGCAAACCAGATGAGGATATTTTATCAGTGCACAAATTATATCAACTCTGTTACATTCAACACAAACCTTTACCTCTGATATTTTGCTAATTAGAAGCACCTTATCAGGCTTTTACAACTCTTTCTAGGATGGGTTTTTATTACAGGAGGAGTAACAACACCTTGGTATTGACTCTGGGGCAGCTGTTGCTTCAGGTTAGGGCCTCACACAATTTGATCAATATTGGGATAACTACAGAATATGTCTTAAGTAAAGCTTGCCATAGCCTGTGCCATAAGGTAATGCTCTCCCTGAGTGCAATCATCCTGGCCAGGCTTTGTGAACACAGCTCCAGGGAGGGCTCCATCCATGCTCTGCACAAGAGCTTTTTCCAAGCACTGCTGGATGCAAAGGCCAATTTGGGACAGACAAGAGCAGTTGCAAAAGGCACAGCACAAGGACTCCTCAGGAGGTAGAAGCTGCAAGACACGATTCTTTCTACGCTGTCTTTTCTCCTCCAGAGTGATCCTG
>VWZO01019668.1:123437-202239 GCA_013396975.1 Bucco capensis | reverse complement strand
TGAAAGGAGTGGAGCATGTGCCCTAGGAGGACAGGCTGAGAGAGCTGGGTCTCTTCAGTCTGGACAAGAGGAGACTGAGAGGAGACCTCAGCAATGCTTAGAAATATGTTAAGGGTGAGTGTCAGGAGGAGAGAGCCAGGCTCTTCTCAATATCATCCAATGTTTCGGATTGTATGGAGACAGCGCTGCTGGAAGCACTCCAAGAGTCGTAGGTGGTGGGGATAGATGACCCATGATTGGGAACCATAGAAAAGAGTAGACAGCACACTGGCTCTAGAAACACTGAGCTTTGGACTTTTCTTCAAGTGTTTATTTCGCCAAGCTCTGATAGAGTTTTCCAGAAAAAAAAGAGTGCAATACTAAATAGGTAAATACTGGAGCTGAGCATGCAGTGTTCCTTCTGCTTGTTGTAAGATACCATCCTTTGGAAATAGGAACCAAAATGGACTTGTACTCACTCTTAAATGAAGGTTCATTGTCCTTGTAGCCATCACTCACATGTGCTAGCTATTACAGCCTTGTTTTCTCCATATTCCAATGGTGGCTGTTGCAGAGAATGGAGGAACTGCTGCCAGGAAATGTCCTGCTCTAAATGATATAATTAGGGTAGGGGGGAGCCCAGTGAAAGCAGATTAGAGGCATCACTGCTGCTCTGGATGCACATAAGCAAACACTTACAGACTATGGGGATGATTTCATATTGATTAAGCTCTGATAGCTGAGGCTCTGTGGAAGGCAGGTACAGCATGCTGGAAGGGAAAGAAATCACTGACTTCAGATTTTGCTAAAATATGAAGTGATTTCATTGAGCTCACTCATCAGAAATCAAAATAATTGAACCTATTGGCTTGACTAATTCCAATGACTGGACTGATAAAATTGACTGATGGATAGGTCAGGAAACACAAAAGTACTCTTTCTGCTTTATTTAGATGTCCTTGGTTTCTCCTGAAATTGCCTAGTGGTTTGGATAGAGCCATAGATGAGGTGAATCACAGATGTCCTTGTGGAGCTGTGCCCATGCTTTCAGATGTGTTTCCAGGAGGGAGATGCTTTTCCCTCCTTTCCCTAACCAGTCCTCAGCTCTGCAAGGGGTTTTGTTGATGGAAGAACATGGCTGGTTGCCAAGGGAAGGGTTTGGTAATGGCCACACACACACACTCCTCTTCCCTGTTAGCAGGGAGCCACACTGATTTTGCCAAAACACTCTTTTTTTTCATACCTTTATTACTAAGGCAAGAAACATGCATCTTCTTCCTGAAAGGCTGGGTAGAATTCTAGGAGATGTAATTCACTGCTCTGGTGAAACCAACAGATCTGCAGCTATCAGGCACTTGATTCACTCCAGGCTCTTAACTTAGGCTCATTGACTTCAGCAAGATCTGTTTGTATGACCATGAGGTTGTTTGTTTAAGAGTTTACAGGAACAGTGGTAGTGTCTTGGATAAGCACTAACCACCTCCCATCAATCCAGGCAGTAGGGAAGAGTATCTTCTACAACTGTGCAGTGCAAGTGCAATAGCATCTTTGATCCAGGCAAACAGAGCTACAGCAAGTGGCCAAGGAGGTTAATTCCCCCATGAATCCTTGCTTTTCTTTGCATCTTTATCACGTTCCTGGACAGAAGCCACGTTCCTGATGCTTCTTCACCCTTGATTTAACAAGCCAAGAGAAATGGAGAAGCAGCTGTTCTATCCTTGGCAGATACTGCTTTATAGTAGCTCAGTATTTAGAGCATCTCAGTGGCAAGATGGCTGAACCCCTTCAAGCCTTTTGCTTTTGCTCTGGCAGCAGCCAGATGAAGTTCTCTCAGGGTTTGGTTGGTGTTTGCTTCTGCACAATGTCAGCTGAGTGATGTGGGACCTCAGGAGGGAACAACCCTCAGGGCTCTCCAGAAATCCTTTGGCCAGCACATGGGAGCAAGGGGCAGGTTCCACACCAGGAGGAGCTCAGTGGNTCCTTTCTGTGTTGAGGGAATTGGAGCTTACCCAACCCATTTGCTCAGGTAGCAGAAGCTGGTGTTGACTTGAGGACTTGTACATACAGATCCATGTGGGATTGCACACAAAAGAAATGATCAGAAGGAATTCAGCCTCATTGCAATGGTGATTGTGGCATGTGAGCAGCCAGCTGTTGAGTCAAACCTTGACTAGAGCAAGGAGCTGCAGGGCAAATGCTGGCAGAGCTGCCTGCAGAAAGGGCACTGCTGGCTTGGCTTTGCTCTACATCTGCAAGTTTTACTGAGGAGAAGGGTTTTTTTATTATTATTTTTAATTTCTCTGCTATTTGTTGTTCTTTTGAGACATGTTCAAGGCAGAGAATCAAAATATCCTTTTCCAAGGGGAAGCAAATCTCCCAGAGCTTAATTCACCATTTTGAAGTAATACAAAAGCTTAAGATTTGTCTTTGCTGGAGCTGCATACTAAGTATTCAAGCATAAATAAAGAAAATATAAATAAAGTGAGCCTGTGTTATTAAAATTCCATTGTTTGTTCTGCAGGAAAAGACCTCCCAAAATGACAGTGGTAATCTGGGCAAAAAAAGCAGATTTTTGCCAAAGGCTTCAGCTCTTTAAGGGGGGGAAAGCATTTTCAGAACTGCCAAGGAAAATATTTTCATTCATGAGTTCACCCAGCCTAAACATGCATCTAATCCTCCCAAACTGACAGTTCAAAAAGGCAACCACAGTTGAGGCAGGCAAAGTGTTCAGTTCAAAGGCACAAAAATAAAGGACTGAGGGATTATTAGCATTATCACTTTATCACGAACTGACCATCAGCTCTGGAAGCTCCCAGCTCCACCTCCCCAGCACAAACCCAGGCACTCGGTTGATAAAAGGGTATCAAAGTGCTTCACCACACCAAGAGGACCCTTCAGAGGGGTTAGGACTTGCTTTGATTTGAAAATGTCAAGATTGACACAAATGGAAGCAAAATGTCCTGAATCTGCAGAAGAGGAGGAAATTGGGAACCTCCAATGGTGCTGGTGCTCAAGGATCCTCCTTGAAAGTCCTGAAATACTCATTGTAAAGAATGAAAAAGGAAAGAATTACACCCTTACTAGGTATGTATTTAACAGGAGAAACCAGCTCTCTGTCTGCTTTACAGATGCTAGATTGGAGTGTCTTGCCCATGGCTACAAGAGTCAGCAGTAGCAGAGCTACTCTAAATGAAAAAACTCAGATGATTTGCAGATGCAAGAGAATAAGTAGATTGGTAGATGACAGCAAGTCAAAGCCAGAATTGCTCTTTTCCCTTCTCCAGCCTGGGCATCTCCTCTTCTTCCACATTAATTAGATGCTTCAGCCTGAAGTGGACATATTCCCTCCCAAAACTTCCATCATCCTCACTTTTACTACCCAGAAAAGCCAAATGTCACTGCTAAAGCTTGTCAGGATGCTGAGGCTGGACTGAAGAGCTGGACCTAACTCAGATGGGTTCTCCTAGACCTCTTTTGAGGGTGCTTGCCAAAATATGATCAATCTTTCCTCTCTGTGGAGCTACAAAGAAGCCTGGTTAGCTTTCCTCTGCTTTCTAGAGGATTATATACAGTAATGAATCAACACACAACCCTCAAGACCTCCTGCTAAGCACTAGTCTATAGACTGGGCCATTAAAATAAATGAGAAATCACCCTTGCTCTCAGCATGAGAAGGATTTACCCAGATCTGATTGAGATGGAGATGAAATACAGTCATGTATATTAAAGTGAGGTTGCTTGCACAGTGATTTTCCTGGGGATGCCTGTTCAGTTCTCTAACACACTGGTCTTCTTTTCTCCCAGGATCAGTACAGAGAGAAGCAATTTACAGTAAACTCCTTCCCCAAAGCTGACACTGGTAATTATTCCAAATTACAAGATGTGAGAGGAGCCTGAAGAAGTGGCACTTCATTCCACTCTAGCATTAGGTCTTTTTTTTTAGTTGTTGTTTGAATTTCTTCATCCCTTTCCTAAGAGCAGAACAAGGATATGGCACTTTGGGTTGAAATGAGGGGCTGAAAATATGCTAAAAATAAAAACAGAGCCATCAACATCATTTTACTCTGCTTGCAAACAGGACTATGATTATACACACTTCAATTTTTCTCATGTCCCTCAGTCCTCTGCCCACGGACCATATGGAGGATGGAGTTGCTGAGACCTGCAGGCAGTGAGGGAACTTTGGAGATGGAGCTGAGTTGTTCATCCTCATCCCTACAGTGCCAGGTTTCCAGCTCAGGAACATTTTTTTTTTGCTCCTTCTTCTTCATTATGGTCATTGAATGCAACTAGAAGCTGGTAGTGCAATGGGAAGTGGATCTAACTCCTTGCCATAATGCTGCAGGTATGTGTCATTCCCCATTTATGGTTAGACTTGAGGATCTTAGAGGTCTCTTCCAACCTTAATGATTCTGTGATTCTGGTCAGCTCAGCCATTTACTCCTTAAATATCCCTTAGCTTCTTATTCACTGGCACAGGTTTCCCAGAGAGGCTGTGGCTGCTCCATCCCTGGCAGTGTTCAAGGCCAGGCTGGATGTGGCCCTGGGTGACCTGGGCTAGTGATTGGCATCCCTGCTCAGTGTGGGGAGCTTGGAACTAGATGATCTTTAGGGTCCCTTCCAACCTGCCCATTCTAGGATTCTATGATTCCTTAAGAATTCCTCCAGCCCATCAGCTCTTTAGCTCAGCTGGGACCTTAGAGACCTTCCCAAGAGATTTCACACCTGGGCAGTGTCCAGATACAGCTGTTCCCAAGTAGATCTTGAACCCAGCACCCAAAATCTGAGTTTAAGAGCTGATGAGACCCCACAGCAAGGCCTCACCCACCCCATGGTGAGGTGTCCTGGGAAGGGATGGGATTGCTCAGCCATTTCCAGGGCCTTCAAGGCAATGGCTCATTCCAGCACTCCTGGCTTCTCTGCTGGAGCATCTCAATACTGGGGTACTATTACAGCAGCAAATTGGTCCATTAAGCCTTAGGAATAATGACTGCTGTTGGTAATTACTCCTAATCCACTAATGAGCTATTGTTTGCTGGGAGCATTAAGCATAAACTTAATGATGTGAAAAGAAAAGAAAAAGCAAAATAGACTTGCCCCACAAAGTACTAAACAGACTTAATTGAACAGATGCTTGCTTAGCACCTGCATTGTCATGCTGATTCATAGAGAATTGTTTTAATTGCAAGATGATCCTCAGTGGATCATGTTTCCTTCACCTTAGGGTAGGTTCAGGAGTCAGAAAGTAGGAATTGATTCATTTTGGTGGCATTAGTATTAAGGTTTAGCACATGCAGTGTGCCTTTTTTCATCTAAGCTGCCCAACCCATAGACCAAAGGGCAGGGAAAAAAAAAACCTCTCTGGCAATAATAGGAGAGCACTCAAATCCCCTACTAGGAGCTGCAAAATTGAAACCAAGTGTTGTACAAGTTAATTTCTGTCCTGTATGAATGATCTACTTATTAACTAAAAGCAATGTTAAATGAAATGTATAAATTCTTCGAACAGCACTTGTGTAAAACAAGGTTTTGCTTTGTAAACTTTGGAATGTCAGGATTGATGGGCTTCATCACTTCCCCAGGATCTTGCAGATATGGCCAGGGTTACTATTTTGGGGGGAGGGGGGGAAGCAAAATTGAATTTATTGCTTACACAGCAAAAATCAGTGCAGTTCATTACCAACAGAAGAACTGCAAACATGTGATGAATTAGGTGAAAACAGCTTTTCCTTCAAAGATGAGGCATTTACACTGCTTCAACATGATCTTTTCTTGGGGAAAACCACAACAAATTCAAGGTCAAACTTCACTACTCCTTGTTCTGCCCTAAATTTCTACAAGTTACTCTATCAACAGAGGAGAGAGAACACTTTGCTCCCCCTCCCCTAATTTATACACATCAAAACTGAACGTTTTCCTGCCTATATTGTGCTATTGAAGACACTTCTCCTGAATAAAACATTCAGCTCTTTATCTGCAGTCATTCCTCAACTGCTGGCTTTGGAAGGCCAGCAGCAGTGAAAGATGGGGAAATGGAAAGAGGAAGAAAAAAACCCAGGATTTAGACCTCTAAAGAGTGACAAAGAAAATCCAGCAGACAGTGCCAAGGTGTCCCTTAAAGTGGATGCTCAGAGCATCCTTCCAGCAAAGCCATCCAATAAAACCAGGCTAGAGATCACAGCTTGGGAGCTGAAGGGTAATTACTCTTCAGGCAGAGTTGGTGATACCTGTGGAAATCACCATGCTGCTGTCCCCTAAACCTCTGCTGAGCTCTCAGAGGTGGAAAAAAACAACTCAGACCTTGCAAATGTGCTTTCTGCTCTGAAATATTCAGCCTTTGGTCCTAGCAGTTGAGCTTGGTGTGAAAACCAGCTCAAGCCCCTAAATCCAGAGCTCATCTGTCTGCATTTATTCAAAGCAGGTCTACAAAACACCCATTGTGGCAAGTGTGGAAATCTGAGTTGCTAAAAGCTGGATTCAGATCCCTTGATAGTGTGTTAGGATCTCTCTGTGAATGGCCAATCAGAATGACATCATAACATCATAATCCTTGAACTATTTTTGGTTCCCAAATCAGACCAAGAGGAAAAGTTTGGGGGATTGCCATTGCTAAGTTAACAAGAAGAAATGAAGCTATTCCTGACAGAAGTAGAGGCTAGAAAGATGTTCTCAGCTGCGTCCCCAGCTCATGACTTTGAGTAAGTGTTGGTATTTTCTTACAGAGAATGTTAAACTCACTGCTTACAGCAATATGAAACAGGAAAAATCCTACTCATTGTCCTTTGGGAATTACTTGCTGCCAACTCTCTCTGCCCTCACCACAGAGACAAGGATTGATCTATCAGCTTGGAATGGGACTTCCTTTTCCAGACTCCTTCAGGGAGCATTGAGCCAATTCCTGTACCAAGAATAATCACCATGAAACCAAAGAGTTTAGAAGCCTGTGGAACACAGGATTTTGGGATAGCAGGAGGGGAGTGAGCAGCAATATTTCTGAAGTTGGGCTCTTGTCACAGAATCATTAAGGTTGGAAGAGACCTCTAAGATCAAGTCCAACCATCCCTATCACCTCCATGCCTCTAACCCATGGGCATAAGGAGAACATCTACGTGTTTCTTAAACCTCTCCAGGGATGGTGACTCCACCACCTCCCTGGGCAACCAAGACTTATTCCAAGACTTGTCATCTCCTTTATCCCCAGAATCAGGTGGAGAAAAGGCTTTGCATGAAGGAGGGAGAGAGGGAGAGCTGCTCTCCACAAACATCACCTCTGTGAGCCTTTCAGAGCTCAGCTCTCACCTCTCCCCTGCTCCCCAGCACAGCTCCCGTGCGTAAACCTGACGTCAGACTTCAGAGCTTTCAGAATTGAACTGAAAAAAAAACCCACCCCAATTTACACCTCCCTCTTCCTTCAATTCCTTCCAAAGCCCCAGTTAAGTGCTAAATATCACAGGGTTAAAAATTTCCTCCCCCCCCCCAAAATGTTATTTATATGCCAAACATTTTGATGCAAAATGTACTCTGTGAGTGTGGAACCTCCTCTTTTCATTAAAACATTCCATACTGCAATAAAACTGTTTTGCAGGGGCTAATTTATGTCTAAGCAAATGATTCCTCACTTCTTTTATGTAATATAAATGTTTAGATTGCAGTGTTCTTCCCTCTCTGGAGATTCTGGATCTACCTTTAGGGGAACAGCACTCTCACTAACACATTTTTCATGTATACTCCTTTCACTGTGCCTTTGCTCACCAGGCTAGGGAGTCCTTCAGTCCTTGGTGAACACTTTCTGGATCATACATAAATCCCATGCCAGGCAGGCAGCAGTGCAACAGAAACAAAAAGTACATTTAGGGAGGTTGCAAAGTCAAGGAGCACTTTTTCTACTCAGCTGCTTAGAAAGGCAATTGTGCCTTTCATAGGAACTGGGAGAAGGAAAGCCAAAAGGAAAGCCAAAAGGAAAGGGTGGCCCAGGCTTTTAGAGGGAAAAGTGATGTTTTCTGCATCAAGTTCATGCATTCTATTGAATTTTGTGTGTATGCTGCTGCAGGCTCTGACTTTTAGAATACAACTCTAGTGATTCTCTTCTGTTAAAACAATATTTTCTCCTAATTTATTCTAATTAAGCAGATTGTCATGAGGTCACTTATTTGGTTTTTCATCATTCTTTATGAGTATAGCAGAGTGTACTAGATTGGGTTTAGATGTTACAGAATCACAGAACATTCATGGCTGGAAATGACCTCTCAGATAACCGAGTCCAACCAAAAAAAAAACCCCCAAAAAAACAAACNCTATTCAGCTCTCCACCAGCAGCCCCAGATTCTTCTGTGCTGGGCAGCTTTCCAGCCACTCAGCCCCAAGCCTGTAGCATTGCCCAATATGGCAACACTCTTTGGATCTCAAGGTAGATCCAACATTAGGGAAGATGTTCTTTGTGGGCTGATGTGAAGCCTTTCAATAAGATTGTTCCTGTGCTTAGAGACATCTTTTCTCATGCTTATTCACCAGCATGCTCACTATGCTTTGGTCCCCCTGTCCCCCAGAGAGTAGATGTCTTCTAGGTCCCTTCATATGCAGTTAGTACTGAATTAGACCTTTGTTCCCTGCAGCAAGGAGACATCAGTTGGGCTTTGCCATGACTCTTCCAGCACACAGCTCTTTTGGTCCTCACAAGGAGGTGGTTTTCTCAGGCCACAGATCACCACTTCATTTTGATTTCCCAACCCATCACATTGAGCCATGAACAGAAAATTGGGGGGGAGGGGGGAATTATCAAGGCTTTTTAATTCATTAATTTGGATACATTTTATGTGCAGAATCACCATGTGTTCCAGCCAAGGCTGAGCTAGAACCACACAAATATTCCACACTGCCTTGTTAATGCCAGCAAAGCCCTTTTTATTGCATAATGCTGCAGCCTGTCTGTAGTTTTGATTTCATTAATTTTCATCCTGATAATTGGAAGCAGCTTCTCTCCTTGCTTTCTTAAGGTTTAATGAGCTACATAACTTCATGCCTCCCACTGAGGGGCTCTAGGCCACTTTGCACTCTGGAGAACTGCAATACTTCTCCTTGCTTCTCTTTTACTCTTCAGCAGCAGAAGACAATGCTTATTGTCTTCCAGTTAAGGTGTTCTGTGCATTCATACTTGCATCAGACAGAGAATCAGAGAATCATGATGGTTGGAAAAGACCTCTAGGCTCATCCAGTCCAATCATCCACCCCAACACTGCCATGCTCACCACTAAACCATAGCCCCAAGCACCACATCTACATGGTTTTTGCACACTGTCCTTTAGAGCCATAAAATCAGTAGACTAGATGCTCATAAGCATGCTTATGCTACATTTTGAGTGGTTTTAAGCGAGAAAATACTACACACTTCTTTCTCATGTTACTGTCTGTTGCTCTTTTGAGTTTGCTTTGGTTTGTTTCATTTTTAAGGCATTTTTAATCACACCTTTCCAACTGGATTAAAGATCCCCAAAATATCTTCCAAGGCCCCAGAGAAATACTATCCTGACACAAAAAGAGGCCCTGTCCCCCTCTTTACTAGTCTGACCAACACAAATAGACATCAGCTCTGAAAACACTACGTGCACATGTGAGCTCCAGCAACTGCACCATCTGAAATGCCATTACCTGGACAACCTTTCTCCAATCCCAAAACCCAGGAGATAAATGGAGATGCTAACAAAATAAACCTCATCTTCAGGCATGTTAAAAAGGCATCCCAAGTTGTCCTGGGGTGCTCAGCTCATCTTTAATGTGTTTACCATGCAAATTAAAAAGCCATCATAGCTTTGCTAGCTTTTAAGGGTGAGTTACTCTGTACAAGGGAAAGACCACTCACACCAGGAGTCTTGCTCCTAAAAAAGCACATTTATGAAGCACACTGCTAAGTGACCTAGAAAAGCACACAACAAACAAGAGTCTTGTCTATGCAGGAGCTTTGCATTGTCCTGTGGCCCATAGCTGTCTCTGGATCCCCTTGAATAGGAAGCTATTTACTTATTTCAGTACATAATTCCACCTAAGATGAGTCAACAGCCAAGGTAAACAGGAGCTTTAGTACCATTTGTCACCTGAAAGAACTGCCTCAAAAGCTGTCAGCTGAATTTGGAAGGCAAATGGTGCCCTGCACATGAAAATGAAAGCCCCTGTGTTTTCAGCTCATACAGAGTTGTCATCTTTTAACATCAAGCTTAGAAGTGATCTGCCCTGGGGGCACTTTCTGCTTGTCGTGGTGGGGGGTCCCCTTGCACAAACCTGTTGGTGCAGTGAGTGCTGAAGCCTGATGTGCCCTGCTGGGGAGATGCTCCCCTCCATCATGCTTGGCTTGGGAATGCTTTCAAAGCATGTCTTCCTCTTCCTCCTTCTCCACTGCACACTTCCCTCTCATCAGGCTTTTTTGGAGATGGGATGGTCCCAAGCATGGTCAATGCTTCAAGTCTCTCAGCAATGAGCTGCTCCCTGCAAAAAGAATTCATCCAGGAAAGCAAAGTCTCTTGGGCTCTACGTTGGAGATCTGAGCACAGCTCAAAAAGCCATGGAGGCTCTAAGGTGTAGCCTTGTCAAAAACACACCAGAAGAAACCCATCAGGTGATATGCAACATCCCTGGAGGGTCACTTGAGTGTTGAGTTTGGGGGTTCTCAATTGGTGACAAGCAGCTGCCAACACATTGTCACCACCTGGTCCTAGGGAGCTGTAAGAAGCAGCAAGAGATGCACAAGGAAGAGCTGCCACAGGTGGATTCCCCTTTGTTTCCTCTAAAATTCTAACTCATTAATGGAAATGATCCTCAGAAGAAGATACCCAGTTAAGATGTTGTGATTTCTGCCAGAAGATAAAGGTGATAAAGGAGTAAAACAACTTAAATCACTCCCTGGAACTGCAGGAGCTGCATCACAGAAGGAACAGTAGCTCCACTTGAGGAATCTCCACACCCTTGTTTAATTTAGATTTCATGTTTCTGCTTTAAAAGAAAAAAAAAAAAAAGGCAGTAAATAAATAAATAAATAATAAAATCAAATACAATCCCAACCCACAAGCTCAGTGCTTTTGGATGAATAACAAATACTTGACAGCAAACAGTCCATGAGCTGGCTCTTGGCTCTTCATCAAAACACATCATGGAATGGAGCTGCTGATGTTGACAGAGAGAGGGAAGGGCAGGATATGCTGTATAACGGGTAGCAACTCATTCTCTAGCCCCTAGAAATGTGCTCCAAGGCTCTGAGAAGCTCTTGCCCCAATAAGAAAGAGGAAATCTTTTCTCAGTGAGTCAGAAATGATTTATGGGCTGTGATTAATGAGGCATCCAGCTGCCGATCTGCGCTAACAATAGCAGGCATCCATCAAGCAGCCTGCAGGTTGTTCAGTCAGGCTACTGGAGCAGGCACTGCTCAAAAGGCATCTCCTCTTTCTCCCCCCTCTCCCTGAAAGGAAGGAGTGGCACAAGGGAAGGACCCAGCCTGTGTTTGCAAATGAGAAACTCAGAGGTGGCTGAACAGGCTGTTCCTAAAGACAGTCAGTCAGTCAGTCATTTGTCTGCAGGGTAGGGTTGTAGCTGTGCCAGAGGCACAAGTAAGACCTGCTCCATATAGAATCATAGACTGGTTTGGGTTGGAAAGGACCATTCAAGGTAATGTAGTCCAACCCCTCTGCAGTCAGCAGGGATATCTGCAACTAGAGCAGGTTGCTCACAGTCTTGTCCAACCTTGACCTGGAATGCTTCCAGGAATGGGACATCTCCCACCTCTCTGGGCAACCTGGGCTAGTGTCTCACCACCCTCAGCATAAAAAGTTTCTTCCTTCTATCTAGTCTAAATCTCCCTCTTTTAGTTTAAAGCCATCATCCCTTGTTCTGTCACAACAGGTCCTGCTAAAAATCTGTCCTCTTCTTTCTTACAGACCCCTTTAAGTACTGCAAGGCTGCAAGAAGGTCTCTGTGGAGACCCATCCCCAATCTGGGTACTGAAGGTGCATCATTGGTGCACAAACACCTCAGAAATAAGCAACTGCAGCATCCACCATGCCCAGGAGCTCCCAGGGCTAGGCAGAGCCTGGGAGTGTTTTATTGGATGACAGCTTTCACTTCCAGGACCTAAATTTCTCCTACATCTGCTTGGGATGTAGACCTGCATGACTTGTCCACATTGGTTATGCAGCTTAAAAAGTTAACAGCTGCCTTGTGGTTTGGGTGTAGGAGAGAGGCAAGACCTTAGCCTTGACACCAGCTCCTTGTCTGACCTTGGGCAAGCTCTGCAGTCCTTCCTTGTCCATTTTCCATCTTCCTAATGTTTGCTTACCCATCTCCTAAGTAGAGAGAGAGAGTTTGTTTACCCTGTAGAGCCCTTTGAAGTTGCAAATCTCCGTGCAAATGTCAAGTGTCACTATGATTTGATACTTGGTTGGTATTTCAGATTGAATGAGAGCTTCAGTGGATGTAAATTGAAGGCATATTAGGAGATTTCCACTTAAAACATCAGCCAGTTATTGTAGCCTGAAACATCTTGCTCAACTTAAGATAACTATATACTTTAAAGCAGAGAAGGCTGCCAAAAGCCAAAGATGAGAGAGGTTAGAATAACATCACACAACACAAAGGTGAGGAGGTAACCCTGAAGAGCAAGCGTGCAGTGAGCTGGGAAAGCTTCCTCCCAATGAGTCAAAGGGTTGATTAGCTTGATCCAGCAATAATATCCCAGCTCACGAGCCTGTGCCATTCATCTGCACACACAATAAGCAGGGAGCAAAGCAGGAGAGGTGCCCAGGCTGCTGCCCTGAGGCAGAGAGGGCAATTTTGCAGGAAAGTTGCATTCCTGGGAAGGGAGGTTTGGCTAGGACATGCCTGTGCCCTTGCTGTCTCTGCTTCGTTAGACCCCAAAAGGTTTGTTAAACATCTTTGTTTTGCTAAGTGCTGGGGGATTAGATTTTTGTGTGTGTGTGTGTGGCTTTTAAAATGTTTGGTGCATACCTGGAAATGGAAATAGTGGAGGAAAACCTGGATGTGGCCATAATTCTACTGCCAAAACAAGGAGAAGCTGCAGCATTTCAACTCACTTCTGCTCTCTAAATAGGTTGTGGGTAATGCTCCTCCCAACAGGAGGTCTCTGAACATCATTGTTCCTTGAGGTAGTGTCCCAAAAAGCTCTGTTGGGTTTGTATTTTATAGTTAAGAGTGAGGTATATGTGATGTCCAGGAAGCTACAGTGACATTTGGAGAGCAGAAAAGCTGCATCTGCTGTTGCATCTAATCTAGAGCAAACCTTCTCTCAGCAGGCTTGATGGCCACAATACAGACAACCAAAAAAAGCATCAACAGAAAAGAAGAACCCAAAACTATGGCAATGATGATATAGAAAACACTCTTTTTAAACCAATGGACAGAGAAAGGCTCTGAGGGGATTGCAGAGAGCAAATTCATTGAGAGTGGTGAAGAGCTGACAACTGGATTCAGCCATTCTCAATCATCTTGCTGTGAAGTTTTGGGCACTGGGGACAGATATTTTCCAGATGTCTCTGGGAACATTGTACCTACAGTTTCCTAGTTACTTATTTCTCTTTTTCCTTTTCCTAACTGGACAGCTGCCATGCATCCAAGGGCTTGAGAAGTAATTAATCTTTGTCTAACACTTCATAGTATACTACCTGGAATAGAGCTCAAGGCACCACGAAACATCCAGCTCCCTCTACTCAAATAGCTGGTGGCCAGATACTCTTTGGCAGGATCTCTTCATCACAAGAGCAAGTTTGCTCTTGCCTTGTTTCATCCTACAGCAGCTCCAGAGAGTCCTCCCACACCTCCAGAGAGACCCATGGACATTCAAACAGCAGCAGTAAAGGCTTCAGCAGGGATGATGAGTGTTGTGTTCACATACTGTGTTACCATTTTATTTGATAGTTTGTCTTCCTTTAATCACCAAAGGGAAAAATCCCTCCTGAGAACATTTTTCCACAGCTCATTATCCAGTCACCATGAGCTGTGGTGCCCTTGTGAAGGCAAAGCAGCACCTGAAGTAAAGCTCTGTGAGGAAATGGGAGGCAGGGAGAGGAGCAGGATCACCTTAGAGGGGTGCAAGAGGAAGACCTGGATCATGATTAAACCCAGCAAGTTCAGCAGCAACCACCTCTGCACACACAGGATCAGCAGCACCTCTCCTTTTGCTCTTGTCTTCTGATGATCAAACAAATTACTGCTCCCTATAGTTGTCTGTCCTGCACGTGGAGCCTTCAAAACATAGGTCCTAGGATGGCAGGAAGGGCTGAGCAGTCTTTGGATTGGTTTCCACCAACTCCTTGCACTATTCCTCTGCCTAGCAAGGAAAACCAGGATGCTTTAGACCAGCATAGCTGCAGAGGAGCTTTTCCCAGTTTTCTTTCATGGAAGATTTGGTTTTAACTGTCCTGAAATGAGATAGAAAGGGCCACACTCACAACTCCTTAGGAACATTGGCATTTAGGGGAAAGAGGATAAATGGATGTCATCAGCAAAGAAAGCATCACCAGCAAGAGCTTTATGAGTTTTATCCAACTGCAGAAATGACTAGCTCCAAACCATGTCTTTTATTAGGTTTTTATTCTAATGGAACATTCAGCACTTTATTAATGAGATTGTGCCAAGTGGTTCTTAATTATCTACAGAGCTAGATTTCCCTAAAAAAAAAGGCAAAAAAGAGCAGGGGAGAAGGCAAAAAGAGAAAGTTTTTATTCTCATTCTGAGGGGAAAAAAAAACCAAACCCAATCATTTTCTTGTTGGAGCAGAATGAAGACTTTAAATCCTTTGAAGTCAATAATCTTCAACAGGAAGCTAGATGCAAATGCAAATGTCTGATTAAAGTGGAAACCTTCCCACCTTCTATTTGCTGAAGGGTCTATAATAAGGCACATTTTTTTTTGGCTGAGAGCAGAAAGATGGGGAAAAAACAGCTCTGCTGAGTTGCTAAATAACAACTAATAATCCACTGCAAAGCCATGCAAGGAGATATTCTTCAGCCAGACCACTTAGAATAACACCCACTAAACCCCCACTGATGCCATTTGGTATAGCCTCACTGGAGAGCTAATAAAACTTTTCCTGAGGAGAAATTATGACTTTTAGTGTCCTGAAATCAAGTTCTCTCTATTCTTTCCACTCAGACATTCCAGCTTTTCTCTTGCGAGTTATCAGACAGTTCCCATCACTTCCTAAGGCAGGAATGAGACAGGATGCCCACACTCCAGGCATATGGAATATGAGCAGAACAGTCACTTCTGCTTGTTTCCATAAAAATATGAATTGCCCCTTTTGCTGCTCATTCAGTGCTATATATATATATATATATATATATTTAAGGAATTATTCTCAATTACAGAATTTGGCTGTCAGCCCTTTGCTGTATGAAAGGCAAATATGTTTTTATCACTCTTGAAGTGTTAAGTTGCTAAGTTGCTTAATATTTCCTCTGCAAAGTAGACTTGCTGGAGGAGATTTCAGCTGAAATGTCACAGTATTTGCAGCTCCTAAGATAAGTGCTTTCCAAAAGTGGAGCTAGCAAAAGCTGAGAAGGATCTTGGCTCAATGCTTTGGGCAAAGGAGCAATATTCACAGTTTCTCCTGAGCTTCAGGGCTGGATCTGACCTCAGTTCCTTTCATGATAAGTCAGCTTTTTGGACTCTGTCAAAAAGAGATTCTATCTGCTGGCATCAACCTCACAACATAAATGGTGGAAAGAAGAAATAAAGTGAGGAAGGGATGTAAACACCTTAAATATTTGAAGGAGACTGTGGGCACCAAAGAGGAGGAGACCATTAAAGTTTGGTGGAGGAGCCAGCCCAAAGCCATATATATATACATATATATATATATATAAAATCTGATGGTTTGGGGTGTGATTTTCATGGCTGCAATCCATGGCAATGTGTGTTTGCACAGAGGCTCCTGAAGCCTGGGAAAGGCAGCTGGGAAGAGAATGAAACCCTGCTGGGGAGGGTTTTCAGCTCACAGGCACACAAAAGCAGACTCTTTCTCTCTCTCTCTCCTGAAAAACCTCATCTCCAGATGTGGCAGAAGTAAAAATTCCCACTTCATGAGTGAGGGAATTGCTATATAGAAATGCAGGATAGCAGAAGCCTGACCATGCACATGGCTTGGCCAAGGCTCACCAGGGAAGGAAGGATCAGGAGCATCCATTTGGGTGAGCAGATCCAAAAGAGCCCACTCTCCATGTCCTCATGAAATGAGGGATATTTGAGGATTCATTTGGCCCAGCACCTGGAAACTGAGATAAACTGGATGTTTCAAGATTCATAGAACAATTCACAAGTTCTGCCAAAAATGCTTTAGTGTGAAACCCCAAATGAAAGCTGAGAATTGTCCTCTCAAATCCAAGTGTTCCTGGCTATGGTGCAATGTGAGGAAGCTGTAAGGTGTGCAAATGACATCATGGTAATTTCCAAGTTGATAATTACAAAATCACAGCCTCCCAGTATGGTAGGAGCTGGAAGGGACCTCTGGGGATCATCCAGTCCAACTCTTCTGCTAGAGCAGGGTCACCCACAGCTGCTTGCCCAGCATCACATCCAGGTGAGTTTGGAATCTCTCCACAGAAGGAGACTCCACAACTTCTCTGGGCAGCTTGGGCCAGGACTCTGCACCCTCACAGCAATGAAGTTTTTCCTCCTATCTAGATGAAACCTCTCCTGCTCTAGTTTGTGCCAATTGCCTCTTGTCCTGTCACTGGCCACCATAGAAATGAGTCTGTCCCCATCCTCTTGCCCCCACCCTATAGATATTGAGCAGCTCCCCTCTGGCTCTGCTCTGCTCCAGGCTCAGCA
Organism: Bucco capensis; assembly: GCA_013396975.1. Taxonomy (NCBI): domain Eukaryota; kingdom Metazoa; phylum Chordata; class Aves; order Piciformes; family Bucconidae; genus Bucco; species Bucco capensis. Next base: position 185,436 of record VWZO01019668.1, on the reverse strand, counting down.
GCCCCAGGGCTCTCAGCCTTTCCTCCTGCCACAGATTCTCCAGTGCCCTCAGCATCTTGGGAGTTTTCTGGACTCTCTCCAATAGTTCCCTGTCTCTCTTGGACTGAGGAGCCCAGAATTGGACCTAGTACTTCAGATGTGGTCTCACTAGAGCAGAATAGAGGGTGAGGAGATCCTCCCTTGACCTGCTGGTTCCACTCTTCTGAATGCACCCCAAAGCGGTTTGGTTTTTACACTCCCTGCAGCCATCACCTCCAACAACTTTTCTTCTACTCCCCAGAGTCATGGCCTTTCATTTTGCCTCTGAAGAGTTTTGTTCAGCCTTGTAATAAAATGGCATCTTTTCTTTCACATAGCTGGGATATTTTGTGGGAGAAGAAGATTTGGGACAAGTGGTTCGTTATCATTTTAGCAGAACATGGCAATAACAATAAAGCAGGACAGCTGATCCAAATCATCCATTTCAGAAGCCATAATGCAGATAATGCAAGGAAAAGAAACACATAACAGAAACCAGATATCTCCATGGGGCTGTTGCACACCAGTTCAGCTCCTTCAGATGTTTCCCTTACTCCTCAGTAAGTTTTTAGGGAGAGTCTGGGCAGAAGCAAGGCTTCATATCCAGTGTTTGAAGGGCAGTTGGTTTCAAACTGTTGGGGTTTTGCTAGAAGGAGAGTTTGGGGAAAAGAAATAGGCATCTGCTAGTAGAGAGCTGGATGGGGATTACTGGGGTTTTGTGGGGAATTCAGTCCCAGGACAGCAGAACTGAGGGAGTGAAAATCAACCTCTGCTCCTGAGCTGTGTTGTGCAATGGCCTCATGTGATAGCTGTGTTCCCATGAGAAGACAAGCCAATCTCAAACTGGGATGCAAACCCTGGACTAAGCTTGGGTGAGAATCACAGAATCACAGAGTGTTAGGGCTTGGAAGGGCCCTAGAAAGATCATCTAGTGCAACCCCCCTGCCAGAGCAGGATCACCTAGACCAGCTCACACAGCAATGTGTCCAGGCAGCTCTGCAATGGCTCCAGACAAGGAGACTCCACAGGCTCCTGGGCAGCCTGGGCCAGTGCTCTGGCACCTGAACTGCAAACAAGTTTCTCCTCGTGTTAATACTAAACCTCCTGTGATCCAGCTTGCTCCCATTCCCTCTTGTCCTACCATTGGATGCCATGGAGCAGAGCCTGGCTCTCTCCTCCTCCTCACACTCACCCTTCACATGTTTCTAAGCATTGCTGAGGTCTCCTCTCAGTCTCCTCTTGTCCAGGCTGAAGAGACCCAGCTCTCTCAGCCTGTCCTCCTAGGGCACATGCTCCACTCCTTTCAGGATCTTGCTGGCCCTGTGCTGGACTCTCTCCAGCAGCTCCCTATCCTTCTGGAGCTGAGGGGCCCACAACTGGACACAGCATTCCAGGGGAGGCCTCCCCAGGGCACAGGAGAGGGGAGAAGAACCTCTCTGGCTCTGCTGGCCACGCTCCTCTTCATGCATCCTAGGATGCCATTGGCCTCTTGGCCACAAGGGCACATTGCTGCCTCATGGGCATCCTCCTAGCCACCAGCACTCCTAGAGCTTTTTCCCCAGGGCTGTTCTCCAACAGATCAGTTCCCAGTCTGTACTGATCCATGGGGTTGTCCTTTCCCAGATGCAGTACCTTACACTTCCCCTTGTTAAATGTCATTAAGTTTCTCCCTGCCCATGTCTCTAGCCTGTCCAGGTCACACTGGATGGCAGCACAGCTCCTGGTGTGCCAGCCACTGCTCCAAGCTTGGGATCATCCGCAATCCAACCACCTCTCAACATGTGTGAGAATAAATAGGGGAGGCTAACAGCCATCTGTTTGTTAGCACGTGCTCTTGGATTGTCCCAGGAAGGGCTGAAGGAGCTTTGCCCAGCTTTGTTGTGCTGGACTGGAGGCATCTAGGAGTTTCTAGAAGCTGCTCTGTATAGGCAGGTGGGGCATCAGTGACCAGCCAAGGGCCCCAAGCATGTCGTGTCACCACAAAGCTCCAGGCACACAAGGAGTTCCCACACACAGAGGAAAAATGTCCTTACACACCCTCAGTTCAAGGCAGCTGTTTAAAACACCGCCGAGAAACATTTGTTTTCTTTTCAACTTGTTTTTCTTCCTTCCAAAGGTCACCTCCAGCAGGTCCCAGGTTCATTTCTCCAGGTTGTTTTTGAGGCAGGATTGACCCATTGCCAAATCCCAGCCCTGCTGATTGCTGCTTTATAACACTGATAAAGCTGGCTTAAGCTGCTTCTGCTCCCCCACCCCAAAAATGTCTCCTGTCACCCCTGATCCTCTCCCTCCACCATCTCCCAGCTCACTGCCTCTATTCCTTCCATCCCTATCTCAGGAAGTGATAGTCCCAGCCAGACACCTCAGGTTGATGAGGTCCAAGGATGGAGGTGGCTTTTGTCCCAGCATGGACACTGTCACCTCCTCAGCAGACACAAGCAGCAGACTGGAGATGGCTGAGCACCTACTGCTTCTCCCCAGAGCAACTCCTGCCCCAGAGCTAAATCCTCTGACAACTTTCAGAGCAAACATTTAGCTAAACAAAAATGTCCAGAAGGGGCAAAAAATCAATTTGTGAGGGTGAAGAAATCTTTGTTTCTGTGTTTTTTAGGTGAAACGTGTTTGTGTTTCATTTTATTTCTTAGTTTTTATTAGCCAGTTTGGAAAAGTCTGAGGTGAGCTAAAATATTTTCTTTAATCTTAGTCAGGGCAAGTTATTCTGAGTCAGTGAAAATTGAATCTTTGAAAAGGAAGGAGGTTATTTGCTTAGAAAATTAAAAACTTTTAACTTTTGGACAGTCTAAGTTGGATGGGGTTTGGTACTGAAGAAAATAAAAGCAAGTCATTTCTTTTCCAAGCAAATAGTAGGATTTTTCTCATTCCAAAGCCAAAGTATTTTTAATTTGTGCTCATTTTTCCCTTCTTTTTTTTTTTAAATAAATACAAATAAAAATAAAATCAAAATAAATAAATAAAACAGGCCTCTTAGCAGCTGAACTGAATATCCTAGGGAAGAAACATTAGTGCCCAGCAAGATTCCATGAGGTGTCATGAAGACATCATCTCTCAAGTGAGAGAGAAAATCACTAATTGCAGGCAGAGGGATTTTGTATTAGCCTTTTTGCAGTAATCAGGCTGGAAGGTTGTAGCCAAATTTCAGCTTCCTTCTGCCTGCAGAGATCTCACACAAAGCAATTCCTCCTTTTCCATAGCATTGGCCCAGGCTGCTCCCTCTTGTCCCCAGCTGCTGGCTGCAGTTTCACTCCAGGATGTCTGTTCTTGGCTCGTCACTTTGGTGAGTTGGATGAAACAATTTTAGGGATAAAAATCCTAATCTGTGTCTAATCACTGATAGATTTCCACAGACTTCTGTAAAAGTAGGATTTAAAGGTGTAGAACTGGTAACAGTGAGAGAAAAGCCTGGAGGATGAATTTGCTGAGGGCAATCTGCACCTTGCTCTGCTCCGGTTTGTGCTCTGAGAGCATTGCTGTTTTCTCACCATTTATTCACCCCTGAAAATGATTTCCCAGCTCACTTGGGCCACATCTTCCAACAGGGATTTGAGAGGAAAATCCATTTTTATTCATTTCACCTCAATTCAGGGATTGACTTCTAATTCTCGAACAAAAAACAGCTCTCAGAACTAAATTTCTCATGCAATGTTTGTGCTCAGAAATTGAAGAGAAAATAACTACAAAAAAAAAAAATACAAACACCACAAAATCCAAATTCCTTGCCAGGAACATCTACTATTATTTACTTGATTTTTCTTTTGTATATCCATGGAGTTTTTCCCAGTGTTTCCATCCTTTGCAACCTGCCTGTGACTGGCCACAGGAGGGATTCAAACTGCACAGTTGGGAAAGAAACAGAAAGCAGTTGCTCAAACCTAAATAAAAGTATTCATTTCTCTGCAGCTTGAAGTCGGGGAAAGATATTTCCTTGTTGAGGTGATGGAAGGAACTGAGTTTTAGTGTTCAATTTCAACTAAAAAGCAGTATTATGCAAACCCACCACCAATTGCTATTTGATTAGTGCTGGGGTGGGTTTGGGGCTTACCTTGGGGTACAGAATATGGCAGGACCACTATTTCTCATCGCACAGGATTGAAATTGGGTGATGTTCTGCCAGCTTCCCCACGGAAAATGAACTTTCCCAGGTGTTCCTTCAGCTTTTAGGATAGAAAAAGAAGGAAATGTCCCCTTTGTCCACCAGGTGGCACGAAGGGAATCCCTGCTGGAAACTGCCGGGAATAATTCATGCGTCTCGTGGTATCTTTGTTGCAGGAGATGGTGAGGGTCCCACCAGCACCCACACCTCTCCCCAGGTGAAAATCACCTGTCCTGGGAGATGTGACATTGGCATTGTGGGTGTGGGACATTCATGCCTGTCCCTTCCAAGCTGAGGCAGAACATCATGCAGATGGACTTGCAGAAAGGGTTTGGTTTGAAGGGGCTGATGGTGGAGGCTTTGGAGGTCTCCACCTCTCTTTGGGGTGTTGGGAGCAAGGAGAGGATGCTCATGCCAGGGCATGCATGGAAAAGGGGCTCCAGAGATGAGTACAGAAATGGGGAGGAGGGATGAGGGGGGCAGAGATATGGGAGAGTAATGGGATGCAGAGATGAGGAGCAGTGATAGGGTGGAAAGCTGGGAGCAATGATGGCTGATTCACTGCTTGACCACACAGAGATGGAGCAATGAGAGAAATAAGGAGGGAATTGATCCAACCAGAGCATTCATGGCCAAAGGAGAGGGAATTGTGAAATCTTCTTGGGGCCATAGGGCACTAAACATGGTTAAACTCAGCTGGAGAGGACAGCTAATAAAGGGGAGAAGGTTTCTGGGAAGAGCAGGAGGCTGCTGCTGGTGGCAAAATGCAGAAGAACCATCAAAGGCAGAGAGGAAGGGGAGGATTGAGTGGACTTCCCTGGAAAGAAGGGTGAGGACAGGGGTGAAAACATTCACATCCCAAGCTCAGGCATGGGGACTGTGCAGTAGGGAGGCAGCTGCAGCCAGCTGCTGGGCTGCCCAGCCCCAGTTTGGCTCAGCTAAGCTCAGCTAGGCTCAGCTCCACAGCCCCTGGCCCTTGCCTTGGGCTGAACGTGGAAGGTTGTAACAGAGAGGCCAGAAGGTCTCAGAGCCTTTGGTTATCTTGGGGAGAGGCAGTTGAGGTTGAAACCCCAAAGCAGAGGCAGCAGGAGTGCAGATGCAAAAGAAGGAGAAGCTCAGCAGGGAAGATTTAGCCTGGTGTCAGCCTTCTGCCTTAGCATGGGCAGGAAGCACAGCAGCAGGGACATCCATGAGGAGAACAGCCAGGCTGGATCTGGTTGCCTTAAACCTCTACAGCCACAGCTTTCTGGGAATTAAATATTTGTATGAAAAAGGGAATATCTTCTACTCTCTATCATAAAGGTAACCAGCCCCTTCAGAGCTCAGAAACAAGCCTCAAGTGGGAACCCCTGAGCAGCTTCCAGCAGCCTGAATGGATCCCTCTGCCTCCCTGCTATGTCTTTGCCACCTTCCTGCTCTTCCTTCATCCACAATGCTCCAGAAAGTGTCCTGACAGGTGTCCATGGGCAAGAAGAGTTCAAGTACAGCATTTTGGGAGCCTGCAGGGTAACCTTGAGAAATCCCAGGACAGGGAGGAGCTGCCCAGGGTGAGGGGAGGGCAAAAGGGCAGTAGGAGCATGGGAGCAAAAATTCATTGGGGGATAAAAATAAGCTTGATGTGCAGGGAAGCAAATGATCTGAGACATCATTTGGGGAACCACAAGTCCTGCATTTGCTGTTCCACTTAGGTGCAACTGAGCTTCAGGTCAGTGCCTCTCCATACTGCACAAGGGATGCAGGGAGGTGGATGGAGTAAACCAATAGGGACTTGGGGATTTCAAAGCCATTTCTGTCATTGTATTAAAATACATTTCTGTCTCAGTTCTTTATTAAATATAAGCTATTTTCTCCCTGTATACATTGGGACATCTTCAGTGCAATCTGCTTTGCATCAGGCATTGATATGTCAGTGTAGCCCCTGCAATGCTAACTCTTGGGTAATATAAATACCATAGTGATATTAAAATCTGCTTTCAGAAATAGTTACATCACCACCAATTTGAAGGACTTGGAGGTTTTTAATCACCTCTACTTAGTCACTCAGGGCTAGGCCAAAAAAGCAACCATTTCACTGACAGAACTGAAAGAGCCACAAGAGAAAATTCCTAGGCAGAGTAATTGCTTTATCTACAAATATTTACTCGGAGGCTAAGAAAATATTTTTGCATTTTACAAATATCTTTCCCCTTTCATTTCCCCAGCACTTTAAATATTGATCCAAAGAAATCTTATTCTCTTTTTTTTTTTTTTTTCCTTTTCTTTTCTTTTTTTAGCCAGTTCAAGGAATCCTAAATGACAGAGCTGTGGGGGAGATCACTGTTGTGGATTAGGTTAGTCCAGCTCCTAGAGCTTTGCTGCTGCCCAGCCACCAGCAGCAGCTCCCTCTATTGCTTTTACCAGTATTGCAATATCAGAAAAGCTGGAGCTATTTGTGAGGGGCACTGGAAGGTGCTCCTCTGGTGGATTTTATGTGTTTGCTCCCATTAAAATACTGGAAATTAAAATGCAAGGGAGTGCAGGTGAGTTGGAGGGATGTGGAGGGGAAGATGCACTAGGGCAAAGAAGGAAGGATGCTCATGTGCTGTATTTCCAAGAGGAATGGGGAAAACTACTGCAGAAGCCAAGAAATTTGGGATGGGAAAGCAACAGGCTTGGACAAGGATGGTTTTGTGGCTGTGGTGAAAGGCTAGGGCACAGAGTTCTTGAATAACCTCCTCCAAGTTGCCTTAGGCCCCACAAAGATTTAATGTATTATTGAATTTAACTCACTTAATAGCCATGTTGGACTCAATGGAGCTATTCATGTGAGTAAAGAGTCAGTCTTAGCTTCCTAATCTCCAAAGCAGGGAGAGCACTACCTCAGGAGAGGGCTGCCAGCAGGAATTAATGCAGGGAGAGGCTGAGCCCCTGCATTGCTAACCTACCTCTAGCAGCATCTATTAACCAAGCACAGTGCTGCTGATAGCACAGTGAGCTTCCTCAGAGCCAGCTGGGAGCTCTAACCCCAAATGGTATTGTTTTAACCATTCAATGATCCATGGGTGCTGTTTGAAGTAAGAAAATGTGCCTTAAAAAATCCAGGAGCAAGAGAAAAGTTGGATTGCACACTCTCAGAAATTCTGTCAGTGTCACTGCTCAACTCTCTAAACACCAAAGAATGCAAAAGCAGGTGGAAAAGGTTGTAGAGAAAGCAAGAAGCTCATTCAGAAGCAAATTGAAAGTGCTACCTTTGAAGAAAGAGTAACCCCTAATAAAATCTAAGTGAGGCAGATTAAAATGATCCTTGAACACACATCCCAGGTTCCCATTTATGGTAACTGGTTGTATTTAAAGTCAATTAATAAAAAGCTTGGGTTTTAATTAAATGAAGTCCATCTCTATTTCCCAACAAGATGAAATCCCTGAAAAATACCAAACATAGCTGCACACAAATTGCCTTTTCCCAACGAGAGCTTCAGCATCTCAAAATGTGTCCTGGATGAGAGCAGTTGTATCCAGACTGGGCACAGCTAATTGGGACCCTGGAGGGTTTTTACTCTTGGCATTTGAGATATAATGAGAATCAAAACCATTAATAGGCAGGGAAAAAGGGTGAGAGAAATGCTAGCCTGCTTTTTTTCTGTCATCTTCATATTATGTTATCTCTGGATAAGAATTCCCAGTAATTTTCTTTCTGAAGTCTAGTAACAGCCTTTTAAATCACACACAGGTAACAAATAGAGCAATTCATTCAAGAGAGTCTGTAGAAATTGCTCAGGCAGATAACAAGTGTATGGAGATGATGAAAGGAATTAGAGCTATGCTCTTCTGGATAGATCTCATCCTATTTTACTAGAGCAGCCTCCCACAGACAAATATCACCCGAAATGGAGGGAAGGAAAATAGGATTTTGCTGTTGTTGTTGGGGTTTTTTTTGTTGTCCTTTTTTCCATTTGATTTTCTATGTGTGACAAGATTTCATGCTTCTTTGCATCTTCATAAGAAGCCAAAATCAAATGCACGTGTGGATGTCTTCAGCCTCGGAGATGGGTGACTGCTTAGTGTCACTCTGGCAAGCAATCTGGAAGTCAGGATTGTACTACTGTGGTTATCATCAAGACTAATCAAACACCAGCATTCCAAAGTGTGAAAGCCTTTCAGCAAGCAAATCCAAAAAAATACCCTGTTTCTCAGAACCCAGGGCAGACCAAACAAGAAATTACAACCACATGTCTGGAAACAGCTCCAGCTCCAACGCATCGTGGCGAGGAAGCTGCCATGTTCCTGAATCACACAATTGTCAGGCTTGGAAGGGACCTTAAAGCTCCTCTAGTTCCAACCCCTCTGCCTGCCATGGGCAGGGACACCTGGCACTAGAGCAGCTTGCTCCCAGCCCCAGCCAGCCTGGCCTGCAACACTGCCAGGGCTGGGGCTGCCACCACCTCTCTGGGCAACCTGGCACAGTGGCTCAGCACCCTTCTGGGGAACAACTTCTGCCTAACAGCCAACCTAAATCTCCCCTCCTCTAGTTTGGATCCATTCCCCTAGTCCTAGCACTACCTGACATCCTAACAAGTCCTTCTACAGCCTTCTTGTAGACCCCTGCAGATCCTGGAAGGCCACAAGAAGGTCTCCTAAAGAGACCTTATTGATGTCCCACCTGATGCATGGGATGTCACCATCGTCCCTGCCCTGGATACACAACCATCCCTCAGACCCAAACAGTATTTCCTCTGAGACCANGAGGAGGAGTGTGGATGGAGCCCTCCCTGCATCTTTGTTTGCAAAGCCTAGCCACAATACAATACTAAGAGGGTCAGGCTAATCCTAAGAGAAACCAAACAACATCAAGTAAAGACCTTCAAGAGAAGCATCAAGGTGAGGAGAGCCTGGTGGGACAGGCTCATTGTCACATGAAACAGCCACATCTGCTTGCATTTCATCACCAAAATGCTGAAGTTTGATTTTAGCTTGACCTTGTAATTCACAAGCTCCAGGGGGAAAAAAAGAAAGCAGCTAAAAAGCAAGCAGGAACTAACCCAGGCTGTCACCTCCTGGTACAGGATGAATTAAAACCAAATGAGCTACTTCTCAGTCTAAGCAGTGTCTGGTGTGATTTTGTGGAGGATGCTGCAATATTTGAGCTGCTTCTCCCCATAACATAAAATCCCCAAATCAATCTGTTTACCCCAATGTTGCTTGAACATTTCAGGACTCTTACCTGGCAACCCTTTGAGAACAAGTGTTTCAAGTCCTCTCCATTGGCAATCTTTCCAAAGCAAGATTGAGATATCCTTGTTTTTCCAACTTCCCCCAGGAAACAATTGTCTAATGCTAATTAGCAGTTATTCCCCACAACCTGTGACTCAGATCCTTGTTGAAACCTGCTGGGTTTGTTCCAGGGAATCTGGCCCATTGGGTATCTCACATGACTTGGACAAGGAGCTCCTAGGACAATATTTAATCTCTGCAGAACCCTTAGGGAACAGGCAGATGGTTTTTGCCATCTCTACTTCCTTAAACTGGTGGGGGTAACATTTCATTTCTGGCTGGGATAGTGTCTGCTGTAGAAACTCTACTAGTGACTTCAAACTATCCAGTCCTCTACTACAGGTACAAAGATGCTTTTAGGATCTTCTCTATCTCTGGATACACCCTGCAACCACACACCAACTGCTTTCCTTCATATACCATGTGCCAAGAGCAGAGACACCAGCTCACCCCAGCTCTGTCCTTCCACAGGAGCTCCTGGCCCTGACAAGAGGCATGAGAACACTCCCCAGGATTTCAGCAGAACCAGGATGCCATCTACTGCTCTTTATTTTCATGTGGGTGCTCCCACATTCAAAGCCAGGCTTAGGAAGCACTTTTTCACACGTTTGAGAAGATAAGCTCCAAACTGGATACGAGGACACGTTGCTGGGTTGTTAAGTAGGAATGGGACAGTTCAGACCAAGGGGAAGACACCAAACCATTGCTGGACACCCTTTCATGTGGTGATCCTAGTGCTTCTTTTCTTCTCTACTCAAGTATTTGTATTTTCTTAGGGTGATCTGACTTTTAGTAGAGATGGAGAAGCCCATGGTGATCTCTCCCAGCAGGTCACTGCTTAGAGGCACATGGTGGGCATGATGCCACCAGATCAACCCAAGCTGTGACCTTGGTCCAGACATGGTTAATTCTCTCCCCTCTTGCCCTACCTTTCACTGCCTTGAACTTTTGTCCATGCAGCTGATGATCTAGGTTATCCTTTATGCAAACTGGCTAATGAATCTCTGGGGTAACTCAACTGATTTCAGTGGAGCAGCAGCCAAAGTGAATCAGGACTAACAGCTTTAACCTACTCTTGGCTCCTGGAGCAGAGCCTTTGCCTTGTCCACCAGTCAAAGTAGACCTCTAATTAGATGGATTTGGCTCTTAATCTTTTTCTGCTCTCAGAGGAGATTCCAGTTGCTGAAAATGATGGATTTCACTTGGAAATTGATGAGGCTCTGTACAACATCATCCAAACACCTTGCTGAAAAGGCAGTGATATTTTGGACCTGTGCACCAAGTGCTAGGGACTGAGTGGCTCAGGATTAACCACTAGACTGCTGGGAAAGCTGGGTTCCTACAGTGGGACTGAGTGGCTCAGGATTAACCACTGGGCTGCTGGGAAAGCTGGATTCCTACAGCTTGCCTCCCACCCCTAGCCCTCAGCCACAGCTTGGATGTACAAATAGCCACGTTTGGACCTTTCTACATCATTTCCAAACTGACTTGTTGTCCAAGACACCCTTCCAGGAGAAGACAGGGAATGCTTTCTGCCACACAGAAGCAGACAGGTGAGAATGGGAAGTGTCACCATGCATTTAAGAGGCTGCATGTGCAACTTCATGCCTCTTAAAGCATGGTCAAAGCCTTCTCCATCACAAGTTTTGCTGCTTTCTCCTTCCTTTACTCCCTAACTTGCTTTCAGAGTGATGTGCAGCTGAAGGCTTTGTGACAGTTATTGTCCAAGGCTAAACAATAGATCAGAGCAGTGCTTGGGAATATGAAGGTTTCCTCATTTTCAGAGTGAAAAAACCATGTTGGAGCTGACAGCTGTCCATAAAAATGGTAACCTACAAATCCTATAATAGAAACTAAAGAGAGACCAGAAGTAGCCCTGAAAAAAAAAAAAAGAGAGAAATGAGCTTGTTAGAACAATCTGTATTACAGCTGTTTCCCTTGACACTTTTCTGTACCCTAATATGCTCAACAAATTGGCAACCTGTCCTTATATATTTGCATCAGGATTCCCTTAAGGGAAATGTCTATATTATTCTGTTTGGGATAAAGGAAGCAGTTTGATATGACAGGTAGGTCAAGTGTTTCTTTAATAAAGCATATGGGTAGGAAGAAAGAAATGGGCTGTTGTCAATGGCTTGACAAATAGGTAGATATCCTCCCCTTGAGTATAGCCAGGGAAAGCTACTAGAGAAATCACCCTTGTTATTTTGATTTAACCATTTTGTTGCTGAATACATTTCTTTTTCCTAGTGAAGAATGCCCTCAGTAAAGGTCAGAGCAAAGAGTATTTTATAGCTCCTGCAGCATGCTTTGGATTTCAGTTCTGTAGAACAAGTCTGGACCAAAGCTGTAAAATCATTTCTGTGTCATATGGATATANCCTGAAGCCACAAGTGGGTTTGTGCCATGGCGCATGCAGGTGGATATTGCCACCATGCAGTGTTTGCACCCTCAGCAGCTGGGCAGGCTTGTTCCTCATGGGAAAAGGTGATGGTTGTAAGAGCTTTGCTTTGCTTTGCTTTGCTTTGCTCGTACAAGGCCTTGAGGAGCTGGTGTGAAGGGTGCAAGGGAGAAATGTTTCCTTACTTAGGAATTAGTGGTGGAGCACTGACTCAGACTGCCCAGGGAGATAGTTGGGTCTCCATCTCTGGAGATATTCCAAGCCCAACTGGACACCATTCTCTGCAATCTGCTCTAGGTTCTCCTGCTCTTGGAGGGAGGTTGGACTAGATGATCTCCTGAGGTCCTTTCCAACCCCTAACACTCTGTGATTTTATACAGCAAGGCTTCTAGATGCCTTCTTAGAGGCTTTGTGCCATGGTTGACATCATGAACATTTTCCTTCTATCATGACTGCCTCTTTCTACTAGAAGCCATGGGAAATAGATGAGTTTTTGCACAACCTTTGTGTAGGGCAAGAACTGAGAGTTTGAGCTTCTCAGTAATGGTCCCTGGAGGTTGAAACCTACAGGCTGGAGTCTAGGAAAAGTCTGGATCTTTGTCCTAGTTTGAGTGAGATCAAGCTATTCCATCCCATCCCATTCCATATCATATTCAGTGTAAACTGAGGGTCAGTCCCTAAAACTTTCACCCCAAGCTTGGGCCTTGGAGTCTCCTACATAAAGCCTAAGACCCAAGCAAGGCAAGTGCAGGATTAAGCTATTTAGCACCTAATTAACAGTAAATGCAAAAAGGAGAGGTTTGGCTTTCTATTCTTCTTGAAGATTGAGCCCCTGAACCATCTGGGCTGGTGGAGTGGGAACTCTCCTGCTCTGCTGCTGCAGGACTCTCTCTGTTCTGCCTTCCATCTCCATTCAAGAATTCCTGAATCCAGTTCCAGGATCCAGCCCTGAGTCTGATTCCCATCTGCTGGTGAGTTCTTCTCTTACATTATCAGTAGTGAAGGTGATGGAGTTGCCATCAAGGAGTGNAAAAAAAAAAAAGAGAGAAATGAGCTTGTTAGAACAATCTGTATTACAGCTGTTTCCCTTGACACTTTTCTGTACCCTAATATGCTCAACAAATTGGCAACCTGTCCTTATATATTTGCATCAGGATTCCCTTAAGGGAAATGTCTATATTATTCTGTTTGGGATAAAGGAAGCAGTTTGATATGACAGGTAGGTCAAGTGTTTCTTTAATAAAGCATATGGGTAGGAAGAAAGAAATGGGCTGTTGTCAATGGCTTGACAAATAGGTAGATATCCTCCCCTTGAGTATAGCCAGGGAAAGCTACTAGAGAAATCACCCTTGTTATTTTGATTTAACCACTTTGTTGCTGAATACATTTCTTTTTCCTAGTGAAGAATGCCCTCAGTAAAGGTCAGAGCAAAGAGTATTTTATAGCTCCTGCAGCATGCTTTGGATTTCAGTTCTGTAGAACAAGTCTGGACCAAAGCTGTAAAATCATTTCTGTGTCATATGGATATAGGTGGACAAGAGGAAATGGCTTCAAGTTGCACCAGGGAAGGTTTAGGTTGGATATTAGGAACAATTTCTTCCCCAAAAGGCTTGTCAAGGCCTGGCCCAGGCTGCCCAGAGCAGTGCTGGAGTCACCATCCCTGGAGGGGTTGAAAAGATGTGGAGATGTGCTGCTGAGGGATATGGCTTAGTGATGACCTAGCAGTGTTGGGTTGGACCATATTTAGGGACTTAAAAAAATATCACCCTCATTATTATTTCACCCTTACCTTTCCAACACACTCCAAGTGATTTCCCAGTTGCATAGACAAAGCTACTAGTCCCCTAAAGCAGTGTAAACTTCTGCTTCCTTTATCTGCCTCCAAAAGCACATTTTCTCCTATTTTTAACTGGCCATTCCTGTACTGCTGACTCAAACAAGGAGAGGGCTCAGAGCTTCATGTTATCTCTTAGAGTGCTCATATATGCAGGCAGCAGAATGTATGCCTCTGCTTTGGGGAAGTGACTCCTTTTCACCATACATGGTAGCTCCCTGAGCTGGGCTGATCCTGTTGTCTTTTCCATATTAAGCCATGCACAAAAGTAGCAAACAGGGAGATGTTGAGCTGTTGACTGTGCCCATTAGGAAAGTCAGAAGTAGATGAAAAGCCATGGCAGAGCTAGATAGTTCTATCTTGTCTGTCCTCTTCTCAGAACAGCCCAGAAGGAAGATTTTGCCTGGGGTGGAAACCAACAGCAAAACAGTGGGATTATGCAGAGAAGAAGCAACAACTGCACATGTTTTTATCAATTATGATGTTAGCTGTTGCTAATTTTAAAGAGAAAATCATGTAAAGGGCAACCACACAAAGGTACATCAGGCTTTTCAAGGAGGTAGTTGGGTCTCCATCTCTGGAGATATTCCAAGCCCAACTGGACACCATTCTCTGCAATCTGCTCTAGGTTCTCCTGCTCTTGGAGGGAGGTTGGACTAGATGATCTCCTGAGGTCCTTTCCAACCCCTAACACTCTGTGATTTTATACAGCAAGGCTTCTAGATGCCTTCTTAGAGGCTTTGTGCCATGGTTAACATCATGAACATTTTCCTTCTATCATGACTGCCTCTTTCTACTAGAAGCCATGGGAAATAGATGAGTTTTTGCACAACCTTTGTGTAGGGCAAGAACTGAGAGTTTGAGCTTCTCAGTAATGGTCCCTGGAGGTTGAAACCTACAGGCTGGAGTCTAGGAAAAGTCTGGATCTTTGTCCTAGTTTGAGTGAGATCAAGCTATTCCATCCCATCCCATTCCATATCATATTCAGTGTAAACTGAGGGTCAGTCCCTAAAACTTTCACCCCAAGCTTGGGCCTTGGAGTCTCCTACATAAAGCCTAAGACCCAAGCAAGGCAAGTGCAGGATTAAGCTATTTAGCACCTAATTAACAGTAAATGCAAAAAGGAGAGGTTTGGCTTTCTATTCTTCTTGAAGATTGAGCCCCTGAACCATCTGGGCTGGTGGAGTGGGAACTCTCCTGCTCTGCTGCTGCAGGACTCTCTCTGTTCTGCCTTCCATCTCCATCCAAGAATTCCTGAATCCAGTTCCAGGATCCAGTCCCTGAGTCTGATTCCCATCTGCTGGTGAGTTCTTCTCTTACATTATCAGTAGTGAAGGTGATGGAGTTGCCATCAAGGAGTGTTTGGGTGTGCTAGTGGTTTTGTATATATTTGTATATATTTCATTTTGTTGTTATTATGTACATTCAAGTAGTTGTAGTTTTCATTTCCAATCCACAAATCTCTCTCTGTTAATTCCTTTTTCCTTCCTGGAGTGAGGGAAAAGGGAGTCATAGAGACTATCTGTCACTGGATTAGTGGTTGGCCCAGCTCTAAGCCTTGACAGTCTTTTAATTGATGGAAATGTTCAAATGAAAGGAAAAATTCCTACCTTCTTTGCCAAGGAAATAAACTGTGTTTCAGTTAAATGTTTCAGTTTAAACCTGCAGGTGCTTCTGGTGATATTTAACATATTTTTGCATTTGATGTTCCTGTTTATTTTATTTCCCAGAAACAAGGAGTTTTGTTTCACATCACCTGGAGCAGTTTGGGTTCTGGTTACTTAGTTTTCCTCCTTCACAAGCTCAGAGTTAATGCATCTGAATTGCCCAGTCTATAGGCAAAACAAAAAAAAATAAATGAGAAAGGATCTTATTTTGGAATAACATCTTTTCTTTATTTTTGCCTTTAATTAAAACACTCCTACTTCATTTATCTTTTGTAAAATTCATTCTTTTGACCACTTTCCCTTTCCCAGCATAAGCCTCAGCCTAAACTGAGCTGACATATTCCTTTTAATGTGTTTTTAAAAGATGCTTAATGGTGCTGAAAGCTAAGGAAGCTCAAATCTAATTCCAAAAGCCTGAGCCCACCAGAAGCCTAATGCAAACATTATTAGACAAACTCTGTCATGGTTAGAACCTTGGGTGTTCCTTAACAACATCAGAAATGTTATCTGCACGAGGAAAATCTGTTCTGTCCTTTGGCATCTTGATGGCTCTTCAGTTTCTCTTTCTTCTGCACCCAGAAAATCTGTTTCAAATGTTGCTGCCACAGAGAATATGGAACAGCAGGAGCCAGAAGTTGATGCAGGAGAGGGGGATTTGAGGATTGTTATTCAGCTCACATCTCTGGCAGGCACACTCCCTCTCCCCAGATTTCTCCCGAGGAATCAGCTGAATAAAAGAGTGGCTCTGATACCAAGGGTAGGAAAGAGGAAGAATATTTCTCCTATCCACATGGGACAGGCATATGAATTGTCCAGCAAACCTGAATCAATAGTCTTTACATCTCCCTAGTAGTTAGCCTCTGCCAAATGGAGGAGGTTGTTCCCTATTCCTGCAGGCTGGGGAAGGGCAGAAGGTATGGGAACTCCAATGGGGGGGTGAGTGCTTGTGCCCTTCATGCCAGATCCCCTCACAGTGCTGAGGACTGGCTCTTTTAGAGAGCTTTTCACTTGGCCATATCATCCCCTA
Source organism: Bucco capensis (assembly GCA_013396975.1). Taxonomy (NCBI): domain Eukaryota; kingdom Metazoa; phylum Chordata; class Aves; order Piciformes; family Bucconidae; genus Bucco; species Bucco capensis. The sequence continues at coordinate 169,128 of VWZO01019668.1, read as the reverse complement.
CTCAAAGGACATGTCCTGCAAACACCTTCCTGCCCTGACCCAGGAGGACCAGTGCTTTGCTGGGCTGAGCATCCAGGAGAGCACAGAAAAACCTCTTTGGAAACAAGAGCAGATTGCGTCAGTCCTCGGTGAAAGAACATCTGGGAAGAGCTGTGCCTGTGGTGGTTTTCAGGAGAAAAGCTTCCATACTCACCCTGGCACCAACCCCTGCTACCCAGAAGCAAAAATGCAGCTGGGACATTCTGGTGGTGTCTGCTATTCTGCTCCAGGCAAATCTCAAGTGTTGCCTTGAAGCATTTTCTCTTTCCTGGGAAGCCACTGCTGTAACTTCCAAGGTTTCTCTGGATGTTTTTCTCTTCCTACCTCAGCAGGGCAGGAGAGTGCTTCATTTCATCTCTCACCAAAAAAACCTTCTGCTAACAAATGGATCTTGGGGTTTGTTGGTTGTTGTTTTTTTTTTCATTCAGTGCAATTCCTTTAAGGGAAGGAGGGAGAGCCAAAACCAAAATAACCTTCCTGGAGGTATGCCGTCAGCACAGAAATAACACAGGACTTCTCTCCCTGCCAGCCACAAAGGAAGGATTTCATTCAACGTCAGCAGGCTCCCTCCTGCATGCCTGGTGGTGAGGAGCACGTGGAAAACTTGACTGCAGAGTGCCTCTGCCTTTCTTCCATCAGAGGAAACACCACAGTGACATTTCCCTGCAGACACACCATGCTGTAATTGTCTCCTTTTGGGTTGTGTCTCCTTAGCACACTCCTCGAGATGAACCTGAGCCTGTCTGTTGCATTCTCCTTCCCCAATGGCTTTTCCCAAGGAGGAATGGTGTTGTTGAGCCAGCAATGTGCCCTTGTGGCCAAGAGGCCAATGGCATCCTAGGATGCATGAAGAGGAGCGTGGCCAGCAGAGCCAGAGAGGTTCTTCTCCCCTCTCCTGTGCCCTGGGGAGGCCTCCCCTGGAATGCTGTGTCCAGTTGTGGGCCCCTCAGCTCCAGAAGGATAGGGAGCTGCTGGAGAGAGTCCAGCCCAGGGCCAGGAAGATCAGGAAAGGAGTGGAGCATGTGCCCTAGGAGGACAGGCTGAGAGAGCTGGGTCTCTTCAGCCTGGACAAGAGGAGACTGAGAGGAGACCTCAGCAATGCTTAGAAATATGGGAAGGGTGAGTGTGAGGAGGAGAGAGCCAGGCTCTGCTCCATGGCATCCAATGGTAGGACAAGAGGGAATGGGAGCAAGTTGGAGCACAGGAGGTTTAGTATTAAGCTGAGGAGGAACTTGTTTGCAGTTCAGGTGCCAGAGCACTGGCCCAGGCTGCCCAGGAGCCTGTGGAGTCTCCTTGTCTGGAGCCATTGCAGAGCTGCCTGGACACATTGCTGTGTGAGCTGGTCTAGGTGCTCCTGCTCTGGCAGGGGGGTTGCACTAGATGATCTTTCTAGGGCCCTTCCAACCCCTAACATTCTGTGATTCTGTGAAACACCTGAGCTGTCCCTCAGAGTATGACAACTGAGCCAAACTCCCTCGTAATGCCACTCATCCTTGCTATAGATTCCTTATTTCCAAAAGGAATTTGAGTTAAGGTGTGATGGGAGCAGCTCCTTTCATGGCAGACCTGGTTATAAGGTGGGGACCTTATTTTTCTGGAGGGTTATTTGGAGCAGCCTGAGGGTACAAAGCAGAAACAACCTATCCAGAACCTTCCCTAGCTGCTTGCCACTGTGGTGATTCTCCATAGCTGCTTTGATGTTGAGCTGCATCCAGTCTGGCACAAAAATCCCAAATGACAGCATTTGGAATTTCACACCCAGCTATTTCAGAATGGCTTTCTTATTTTGCTTGTTTTAAATTCAGAATTAACAACTTTTTTCCTCCTCTTTTTTTTTTTTGAGTTTGGTTGGGGTTGGGTTTTTTTTGCCTGTGCTTCAGATAGGACATGATCTTTGTTAGAAAAGCTATTTTTTTCTCCCAAGAACTGTGCTTCACTGTATGAACTCCTTTCCAAGAACATTTCCCTGCTAGTGAATTAGCAGCAAAAATAAGAAAGGAAAGAAAACCTGAACTCAGTGAACCATGATCAAGTAATCCAAGGAAATCAGCATGTTGCTCTCTAGACATTTCAGAACACCAAATGCTAAGACACAAGAATCCCTCTAAATAAACTACTTCTCTATCTCTGTAAATGTCTATCAGTACTTTCAGCTCTCACCATTTTATCCTGAGTCACCTGTACTTATTGGTGATTTAGAGCTGGGATCAGGTTTTAACCTAACAATTTAAGCTTTCATTTTTTTTTTCCTTTAAGCTATTTCCAGCCTTCCTGAAAGGCACAGGAGTGTGAAATGTTCAACCTTCAGAGAGTGAATAAAAGAACCTGATAGGAAGCACTTCTCAGCTCTGAATTTAAACCAAGCTGATGATTTCTGAAAGCCTGGATTAAGCAACACAGCTACATGAAAACAAAGAGACTTGAAGTGATGTCAAGGAGTGAGCAGTGGATAGGACACACAAAGCCTTGATTTTTACTTCTATTCATCCTTCTTTTTTTCCATTGCTGTTTGACAATCTCTTTTAAAAGCTCTCTTCCAGATTTCAAAGCTTAGCACCTAGCAAGCATTCTCCAACCACATCATCTTTCCACCTAGACCCCATCCTGTGCAAGCTGCTCTAGGTTCTCCTGCTCTTGCAGGGAGGGTTGGATGAGATGATCTCCAGAGGTGCCTTCCAACCCCTAAAATGCTGTGATTCTGTGACTCTAACTTCATCTTGGGTGGATTTGGGAGGACTAAGCAGATGGCAGGTCTCACGCTGAAGCTCTTCCCTTGGATGTGGAGACAGATGCTGCCTTTGGAGAGCTTTTCCTAATGGCGCAGGAGGAGGCCCAAATAATTAATGAAAGATTTAATGCATATATTTGCTTGATTCTTTTCTTCTAACACAATAAGGAAGGGAGCAGGGGAATTGAGCCAGCAGCCAATGCAACCGTCGCCCACGAGTGCTGTCAGGGCAAGCCCTGGCCATGCCATGAAGGAGCCTGTTGCACACAGCGTTGTTCAGTCACGCCACACGGATGGATGGGGCTGATCCTGCCAACTGCCATATGCAAACCCCATGGGAACCCTTCACTCAACCCTCCTCCAGGCTGGGCAAACACCCCAGGGAGGGGTTGGATGATGCCCAACCATCTCTTAGAGCCACCACATCAGCAGAGAGCATAGATGATGCTTTCAATGTGCTTGTGTCTTTGGCTGCAGGAAGGGTGCATGGTCAGAAATAGTCCCTATTTGGGGGGAAAAGAGGAAAAGCACCATAAATCATATTTAGTCTACTGAAACTTCTGTGTGATGCAGCAGTTGAAAAGACTACTTTTATTTCTAAAACACATATGGAGACCTTAATCAAGCCAGGAATGAGGTCATTCCTGCCAATTAAGTCTCAAACTCATTCTGCAGTTGGAAGCAATCAAAACAAAGGCAGAACTATCAATGGTGTGTCTATGTGCTGTGGCCCCAGAAAATACCTGTTGTGCTGGGGCTATAGTAAATCACCTCTCACCATGTGCTGGGGAGGCTGGTGCCTTCAGCTCCCCTGGACCTGGGGAGGAAAGGAGGGCTTAATTCTTTTACCTAATTAATGGGTAGTATTTTGAACGTATCCTATCTAAGTCTTATTTTAAAGCAAAAGGCAGCACTGTAGCTAAATGGCAAAGGGATAGAGTTACCTCCAAGCTCCCATTTGGAATTAGTTTATGTCTGTCCCCACTCCAGTCCCCCCTGTACTTGCTGGAGCTGTTGGAGGGGTGGTTATTTTTTTTTTGCCCAAAGTCACACTGATTGCCTCTTGTTGAAATATCCTCAATTAGATGTTATTTGCTCTAGTGGTGACCAAATAGGGAGAGCTTCCCTCACGCAAAATAATAAGAGAAGAACTGTGGTTATAAGCATCATGTGCTTTGTTTAATGTTGGACTCAGGATAACTGCCAGTCAAGATTTAAAAAGGCCATGAATTAATTGGATTAATGTAATGAGTGATCAACTGACAGTAAGAGCACTTAAAACTTATGCAACTTCACACTTGAGACTTTGGCCATGCATTAATGATCCTCCCAACACCTCTAGAATTATTAATTATGTTCATTTTAATTAAAAGGAAAGTGAGACAGAGAGATTTGTTCCATGTGGATGTAGCAAGCCTGAAGGAGCTTGGATGCTGCTCTAATTCATATCATTCCTCTGCCATTGCAGAAGCAAACAGCAGAGCCAAGAAATCTGCAGAAGGACTTAGATGCCCAAGCACAAAACTATGATCTTCCAACCTTCTCTGACCTTGCAGCAAGCATCTCTAAACATCTGTGTGTTCTACATTAAAGTTCTCCAGATGGCTCAAATTCCCAGAAGTTCTCTGCTCTTCTCTGTGCAGCTCAGGGCTTATCTCACATGTAAACTGCAGCGGTATCTGCAGAGGAGGTTTCTCCACCCATCATCCCTGCAGCATCCAGCCTGGCAGGCACCTTCACGTGGGAGAAGAGCACCTTGAGCTCCAGCCCCCAAATTCAGCTGAAGATTAGGAGCTGAACACAGAGACCCCCTTCCTCTGAATGCAGAGGAACCTCTCCTTCTTGTGCACTATGTGGATGTACCATCACTAGATGCCGTATCCCATCGCTGGAGGTTGGTGGCACCAGAGAAAGCTTGACACTGAGGTGGATCTCATAGGACTTGGAGTGGGTACAGGGGAGCACCCACACAGCTTGTGCACCCTCTTGTAGAAGCACAAGCAACCAGCACAGGGACAAGAAGCCCTCATGGGTGCCATGCCCTGTGAAACACTGCAGTGACAGGGGTGAGGATGGCTCCACCCCAGCCCTGGTCTTTCCTTCACCTCTGGAGGCTGTGGACATGTCCTAGCAGGTCTATGTTTTGAACTCTTAGGGAAACACTGGGGCCAGGTGATGAAAGCTGTTCCTGCAAGGTGGAGCTGTGACCTGAGGACAACGCACAATTCCCGCTCCTGGCCTGCAAGGAGAGCGCGTCCTTCCTTCTACAGCTCACCTGAGCTTTCCTCCTGCCTGGCCTCAGCACGCCCTTGCCAGCCTCAGGATCCCATCTCATCCTGGGTGTTTCCTTACTACAGTCCAACATTTCACCATGGCTGATGGAAGCATGAGATGCTGGGACTTCCTGCACTGCTCCACAGCTCCAGCAGCAGCAGGACTAGCACTCCCACTATCACAGGAGGAACTCAAGAACCTTTGAGCCAAAAATCAGCATTCTCTGAGGCCTGAGTCAAATGTTTCTCTTGCTTGTAGAGTTGGCAATAATTTGAATGGTGCCTTTGAATAGGCAGAGAGGGTGATTCATCACAGCCTTGCAAATGGTGGCTGCTGGCATCCTCCAAAGGTGACTCTGGAGTTATCCTTGTGCACAACTAGTTAGCATGACACCAAAAGAGCATCAAACCTGTTCAGGAGGTGACTCAAGGGCTGTAGCCATCAAGCAGAACACATCTCCCTGTAAGCAGATTTGTAGCAGAATTGTGCTCCTGCTTTTCAGAGATGCCAGTAACTCCGGAGGGTGGAAGCCATGAGTATCCTTAGAGTAGAAGAAAACCTAAACCAGAAATATTGTAACTCACTGAAAGCAAACTATTCTCCTGAATCATATCATATTGGTCAAAATATCTGCCAGAAAAGCTGTGTAGGTCCAAAGTGGAAACTATTCCCCACTCAGAGCCATTCCCAGTCCAGTCATGGACATGTCTCTGCCCAACAGCATACAACAACAAAAGGGAATAGAGAAAGATTAACTGAAACACCAAATCCATTTTAATTAAATGCTTTATATCAATGTCTACTTCACTTACAATAGGTGATTTCCTATTTCCAGGTACATTTTAAAGCTTACTTTAAGCTTCATTTGTGAGCTGTTTTTATTGAGGTACTTAATAGTGGATTTGCAATGCTTTTTGTTCCATTGTCATCCCAAATCCAGATGGAAGAGGTTTCCTTATGGGGATGTGTAAGTTTACACAGAGCAGCAGCAGAAGTTCTGCTTGTGTTTAACCCAAGTGCTGTGTTGCATTAGGACACTGGTGCAGGACAGGGTTTAGGCTTTCTTCTGAATTTCTCCTGTTTGGTTGGTTTTTTGTCTGAATTGATGGTGAAATTGTGAATTTGGGGTTACCCTAAGGCTTGCTGGATGGAGGTTCAGCTCAGCCAAAGCCAAGGTCACTCAGTGTCACTGGGATCACAAAGAACTGGGAAGAAAGAAAGTAATTAAAAGTGGAAGGGGCTGGTGCTCAGCAGCCACCCTTGAACTCTGTGTTTACAGGAGACCTCAGAACAACTTTTCCTTCTGCCTACTTGGCAAAAAACCTCCTACTGCCTGCTCAGACCATCCCAGAATGGACTGATAGAAATTCTGCTGCTAGGCAAAGGAGAGGAGAGGTGGAAAGTCATTGCCATTTATCTTAAATGTTTGAACCAGGTGCACCTACACACACACATATACACAAAAAAAAAGGTTGCTATTCATTACAGTATTACTGCAATTGTTTGTTCTGTAATTAGTGATGATAGGTAAGCAAGCTGGAAGTAAAGCAAATAAGAAGTTAGTAAATGGAGCAGCATTCCAAGTGGGTAGAAAAGCAACAAAATGAGACCTGAAAATGACACTGCAAGGGTGAGCCAACCTCTACTCAGTTATTATTTCAGTAGCACCTGATTTTCAGATGGAAGCCTTTCTGCCCCAGGGGTTGCAGCTCCAAATTCAGCTCTGTTGGCTCAGGTGCACAGCAAACCACCCCAGGACAGTTGCAGAGTGTCCATCAGCAGGTTCTCTGTTGGTGGGTTAAGACAGCAGAGTGGTCTTACCCCAAGACACATGGCCAAAAGCAGAGAGGTTTCCACCAACTGTCATGTCCCAGAGATAGTGCTGGCACTGCTGAAGCTCTTGACACAGATCTGCTGTTTAAAGAGGGGGAAGGGTTTGCCCTGGGGCAGTTTTTGCTGAGAGACTCCAGTTTTTCCAAGCAAACAGATCAGTTTAAAAGCTCCTTTCCATCACAGATTGTGTAATGTTTGAAAGCCTAAAGCTTCAGCTCTGCAGAAGGCTCCCTGATGTTTTACCAAGCAAAAGAGGAACCCAAGGGGGGAAAGAGAGTTTGGCTGCATTTAGGAAGAGTTTATCTAGTTGAGGGAACTGTGGTTGAAGCCTGTGCTCCTGCCTTCAGCTGGCTGGTGGCTCCATCTGATCTTACCTGAGGTTGGAAGCTAACATTCCTACCTCTCTCCCTGCTCGTGGATGCCCAGATCTCACCTCCCCAGTGGACCAGCAACTATGAACAGAGCAGCAGCTGGAGATAGGAGAAGGGGAAGGGAAAGGGGGGAGGGAGAAGGAGATGGGGAGGGAGAAGGAGATAGGGAACTTTGGGGTTTTGAAAGCATGGTGTTGCACATGCTGCCATGCCACCATCTAATCACAGCAGTGCACCACGCCAATGCTTCCTTTGTGTCACTGCACTCATGTTTCACATCCTCCTCAAGCACATTGCACATCTTTTGGGGAGGAGATGCAGCTCAGTTGTCAAAACTCTTTGGGCACTGAAAGATGCTTGGGTGATTTGAAGACAGTCTAGAGGAAAGACTTCTACAAACCCTGCTTTCCTAACAGTCTGAGCTCCATCCTAAGCACACATATCCCATTACCTAGAATGCACTTCAATAGATGGCAGGTTCCTAATGGAGTTTATTAAAATCTCCCTATCTTATCTTCATCTTGAAGTACTTAAACAACTTCACACCTAGTCAACTCAAGCCCTGAGGCTTCTCAAGGGTGAGGGCTGCACCCTGATACCTCCTCACAGCAAGGAGTTGAACAATGGAGAAGTTCAACCCACGGAGAAACCTGCCACTGTCCCAGCCCTTGGAGCTCAGGGCAGCTTCCACCACCCACAGGCCTCAGAAGGCACCAAAATGCCCTCAGCAGCATGGCACACAGGAAAACTCATTGGGAATGGGAGTTTTCCTAGGATTTGGCTTGCTTTCTTCTTTAGTCTTGCCCCTAGTGGTCTCCATTGCCTGGCTTGATGGTGGCAGCTATTGTGGGGTTCAACCACTTGCTTTGTTAGGGCTTGAAAAGGAGTTTCTCCTCAGGAATTAGTCATAGCCACAAGAATCTCTGCAGAGTCAGCTCTGTCAGTGACAGTCCTGAAGGGTTGTCAGCCCCTCCTAAGTCACCTGGTGCACAAAGCATCATAACACACAATATAATATGCCATTAAAAGAAAAAAATTAAAACCAACCCATCCAAGGCCTTGGCTCTATTGTAGGGACCTTATAATTAAATAACTTCAAATGAGTGGCTAGGAATATCACACAAAGGCCTGAAAAAAGCCCAGCAAAGTGATAAGATCACTTATTAGTGCCAAACTTCTGATTTAATTATATATTCCTGGAGCCCTGTTCTCAAGGGAACTGCTTACACAACCACATGGTGAAACAAAAGAAGGGATTAAAACCTGTGGGAGAGAAGCTGGAGAATTTGCTCCTGATTCACAAAGAAAAGTCTCCATACATCTGACTGAGGAAGACTCTGAGGTGAAAGAACCAAGGAAGCTAAAAGAAAAGGATTTTTCTTCTCTCTTTAGTGATAGGGAGGTAATAAAATAGTGATTATCCACCTGAGGAAGCATCTCTCTCATGAAGAGAGTTAATATTCACACCAAGGACCAAAGGGCAGTGTCCCCTTCAATCAGCATCTCTCAACTGTGCTTTCAGTTTTAGGTGAGGCCCTTCAGAGCTCATCTCTTTCCACATTTGCCCTTATCCCAAATATGTTCAAGCTAGCTGGATGTGGAAGGTTGGGCTAGAACCAGGTGATGTAAGGGAGAAAAATGCTTTACTCTGTGTGTTAGGGCAAGATCTTTGAGCCGTTGGCAGTGTCTGAGGAGAGGAGTCCCCACCTTAGCTGTCACCTCTGCCAGAGCAGTGCCACCTCCTCCTCTCCATCTGCCTGTGACAAAGCCTGTAATTGAGCAGTTAACTGTGATTGCCATCTGACTCTTGCCCACATGCTGAGGTTCTTTCAAAATACACATGTTTTGCCCTTATGACATTTCTCCAGTTCTTTCCTGTCCTCCCTCTGTTAGCATTGCCCAAAGTCCTGTTTGAGCCATATCTTTTGCCATCTCTCTTATCATAAATCCTACTTATTTGGCTTTTCTCATACCTATTTCTTCCTGACTGATCTGCTCACCCAGTGTCACCTCCCACTGATGGCATTGCCATTGCCCCTGCAGTAGTGCCTTCTGCTGGTTTCTCACTCTGGTCTTCATAGGATTTCTTCCCTCTAAACCCCACAGAGAAGTCTGCAAATGGACCTGTAAATATTACCATCTCCAGCAAAGTGGACATCCTCCACATAGGACATAGGAGTGCCCAAGGGAATGACTGATAGGAAAAAAAGGAAATCACCTCAACATGTGCCACGAGAGATTTAGGTTGGACATTAGGAAAAATTTCTCAACTGAAAGGTTGTCAAGCCCTGGAACAAGCTGCCCAGGGCAGTGATGGAGTCATCATCCCTGGAGGGATTAAAAAGACATGGAGCTGTGGTGCTGACCACAGCAAGGGCTTTGGCAATGTTGTGTGTGTTGGATCCCATCTGGTTTTGCCTTTCCTCAGCAGTCTGCAACACTGAAGCTCCCAGTTTGCAGAGGAGTTGGCTCAGGGTCTGCTGCCATCAGGAGCTGCTCCACAACATGACTGCAAGCATCTAGTGGACAGCAGGTGGAGGGAAGTGTTGTGTCTAACTCTGGAATGCTCAGCATAGGAAAGACATGGACCTGGCGAAGTGGATCCAGAGGAGATCACAAGAGTGATCTGAAGAATGGAAGCTCTCTGCTATGAGGACAGGCTGAGAGAGTTGGGATTGTTCAGCCTGGAGCAGAGAAGGCTCCAAGGAGACCTTCTTGTAGCCTTTCAGTACTTAAAGGGTCCTGTAAGAAGGATGGGGACAGGCTTTTCAGCAGGACATGTTGGGACAGGACAAGGAGTGATGGGTTTAAACTAAAAGAGGGAGTTAGACTAGATAGAAGGAAGACATTTTTTTATGGGGAGGGTGATGAAACACTGGCAGAAGTTGCCCAGAGAGGTGGTAGATGTCTCATCCCTGGAACCATTCCAGGTCAGTTTGTCTGGGGCTCTGAGCAACCTGCTCAAGTTGCAGATGTGTCCCCACTCAGTGCAAAGGAGTTGGACTAGATGATCTTTAAAGGTCCCTTCCAACCCAAACCACTCTGTGATTCCATGGTTCTCTGATTCCATGGCTCTCCATGCCTGCAGCAGCCAGCAGGCAGGTTTCAGACCAACAGAGACATCAATCCCATGATACAGTACAATGTTGTGCACGTGAAAAGCTGAGGACTTATTTACCTCCAGGCTCCTGAGTCACCAAGCAGCAAGACACACAACAGGTTTTGGTAGATCCTAAAGGTAAAGAGGCTCATTACAAGGAGATTTAGCTGGTAATCAATCATTCTTAAGGACTAAGGACTTAATAGCTCTTAAAGGTCGGATCACAGCTCCAGAGCCTGGATACACTGTCTGGAGGAGACACTTGCTGGCAAGTTGAGCTGAGCATCTTGCAGCAGGGTCTGGCTGCTCCCCCCTCTCCCAGGAGGAAGGCAGTCCTGGTGCTTCAGAGATGATCCTTTGCCTGTCCAAGATAATCCTATTCAAAGCAATCATCTGTTAAACAGCTGGAGAGAGGCCAGCCCACACAGTGCAGATCCAAACCTGAATGTTCCCACCACCCTGAAGAAGGAGCTTGGGATCAGGAAATGTTTGGTAAAAATGAAAAGAAATATCACATGAGAAGTGAGGGAAATGCTGAATTGCTCTCCAAAAGCAGTCTTCAAGCTACTGTTTATGCAAGAGATGCATCAACCCTCTACAGAAACACCATTTCCTCCCCACACAACAGCCAAGCTCTCTCTCATGTGGTATAAAGGCACTGTGCTCCCATCCCTCCTCTGCCAGGTTGGAAGTAAGATCTGCCAACCCAGCTAGGTACCATGAGGCTGGGGAAAGCTGTTGTTCTCCATCAGCAGCACTAGAGCAAGCTCAGCACAGCTTTGGACCTCACCCTGAGTCCTCCACCCATCTGGGCTTGCTATGGCCAGGATTTGGGCCAAAGGGTCCCAGTAAGGACCCCAGTGCAGACTGGAAATATCCCTCCAACACAGCCATCTACAAGTAACCCTTGGAGCAGTTGTTTGGATATTGAAAAGGAAAATTCTGTGTTATGACAAAGAGACAGTTCTCGCCATTTATTAAATGCTCATCATTTGTTTTAATGGTTTCTCTAAACAAGTCGACTTTTTTTCTCAGCTCTTTGAGCTTTTAAATGACACAACTGTTATGTTAAAAGGGAAAAGGGTGATGATTTACATTTGGAGCAGGATGGGGGTGGCCAGGAGGCAGTGGCACAGCTGCAATCCATCGGACGTGGCTCTCCTCCATGCAGCTATTTTGTTTGCACCATTTCAGCAGCTCAGGTCTGTTGGTGCCCTCAGTGCTAGCTGTGGGCTCAGTCACTAGCACATGGGTGGTAGGTGCTCCTCTATGCCCAGCAGGATGGGCTGGAATGGATCCTGGACTCCACAATATTGCAGCAAGGCTGAGTCATGCTTCCCTCTGCATGAAACCTATGGAAGATAGAAAGTGTCTCCTAAAAGTTGAGTGAGCTCCTATGGACAATAACCAAGCCAGCATCCTTGAATGATGCCAATATGCTGGGGGAGATTCAGTGTGAAAATCAGAGAGTCTCTATCTTTTTTCTCCTTGCAGTTAATATCAAAATGTTGTTGGCACCCTTGGCTCCCTGCATAGGTGCCATGGCCAATGGAGATTTTATGCAAATCAATGAATTATACAAAAGAGCATTAACTGTACTTTTGATGGACATTGCAGATGTTGCTAGAGAAGCCATAAGTAGCAAACCAGATGAACAAGCTCCACTTGCTTTTTTTTCCCCCATGTATAAAATTCCTCTGTTCCCAAGAGGACTCCCAGCCACTGGTGCCAACTGGAGAGTGTTTTTCACTCACCCATCCTCTTCTTCTCGTGTCTCTGCAGATTCACATCTCTCTGCAGCTAAAGCCACAAGAGGAGATTAAACAAGTTTGGGTGTGCAAACCCCAGAAATGATTTTCTTTTTTTTTTTTCAGGAAATATCTTTGGATAGCAAACACTTGACTCAGGTTTTTCTGAAGCCGTAGAGCTGGTTGGGTTATCTGATCACCCACAGGTATTTGGGTGGCATCTGCTGGGATTATTTCCTTCACATGCACATAATCTGCAGGAAGCATGGAGTTCTGCAACCAGAGGATGGATTCCAAAGGATATACATGAAAGAAACAACACTTTATGCTCATTTAACAGAGCAGCAAATAGGAGCTGCTGCATCTCCCAAGAGTTCTAGACAAATGGATGCTGGCATGAAGCTCCAGACAAGATGCACAGAGCCACTTGAGAGCTGATCAGCCTGCTCCTTGTTTTGCTTTTTCTCCTTCTGCCTCTGGTTGTTGTTTCTCAAAACTTTTCAAATGTTTGTACAAACTTCCATCTTGGAAGCCCAGCAGAATAAACAAGAATATACATGAGCTGCAAGAAAAAGCTAGCAGATGGGAAAGAGATTTTTTTTTGTCTTTTTTTTTTCAGCTTATGGGTGTAACCATTGTGGCTATTGAAAATATGCACAAAAATAGCTACAAACCACACACAGCAGTCATTAAACATTTTCACCTACCCATACCAGTGAGTCAGGTACCCATTCAATGTTAGCCCAAGACAAAGCAGCACTGAATCTTTATACAATACTCAGGAAGCCAAGAAGTTAGATTCAGATGGGTGAGCAGTTTTCATAGCCAAAGGCCATTCTCAAAGAAAATCTATCAGGGATTGGAACAAATTGGTGAGCCATCACAGAAGCTAACAAGTATAGAAGCATCCTATTTGTAGACATGGTGTTTGGGGACATGGTTTAGTGGTGGTGTGGGCAGGGTTAGGTTTACAGTGATCTTCAAGGTCTTTTCTAACCTAAAAGATTCTATAATTTCCAGTCAGGCATCCTTACTGTGCAGAAGAGAGAATAGCACCAGAACCTCTGCTCTTACACCTTCCTTAGCCTTCCTACCAACACAAGGTGGAGAAAGCATTCCCATGACTGAGAGACACAATAACCACCTCCCTTTGCCAGCATCTAATTGAACAACACAAATGCCTTCAGCCCAATCCAAAACCTCATGGGTAATCCTGAAGTCAGAGGAAATGTCACCCTTGATTTCAACAGGGCCAGGTTTTCACTCATCTTACACAACTCATTGCTTCATAGCCAATCTTCCACCCACTCACAGAATCCAGATGGTCCCGAATGTCACTGCTAAAGCCAAGTCACCTCTTTCCCTGTGACATACAACAGAGTGAAGAACCCAGTCCTTGCTGCTCTGAGAGCACCATCCTTGAGCTAGGTTAAATCCAGCCTATAGTGGGGCTCTTCTGGAGAAAAATCTCTTGTTAGACCCACTTTCAGTAGCTTATAAACAACTCGGAGCACAGATGCTCAGTGCTCCTCAGAAAAGAGAGAGTCCTTTATAAGACTACAGGCACCTATCAGTAGTTAAAGTAGAATCAGAGCTAATCCCTGGATTTCTAGCTTCACATGGCTATTAGAGCAGACATTAAAAGTTTACTAGAGAAGGCTGTGTGTGTTATAGCTGGAATGACAGGCCAAGGATTTTAGCATTTCAGATGATGAGTGGTGATTGCATCCAGTTTTGAATTGCCTGTGAATCAGGAGAGAGATAACAGAATGGGGAAAGCCAAAAGCAGCCTGTGGACAAGAAAATGGTAGTTTAGCCAACAGCCAAAGCAAGGACTTAGAACCATAGAATTATTATGGTTGGAAAAGACCTCTGAGATCATTAAGTTCCACTGTTAACCTCACATTCCCATGCTCACCACTAAAGCACCACATTTGAACACTTCAGGGATGGTGACTCTACCACCTCCCCGGGCAGCCTGATGATGCTCTCAGTGAAGAGAATCTTCCTAATATCCAATCTGAACCTCCCCAGGTGCAACCTGAAGCCATTTCCTCTAGTCCTATCATTTGTTACCTGGGAGATGGTACAAGCAAGTACAAGACACTTCTTGGAGAACTCCTGAACAGCACAAATCCATTTCTGCTTGATGCTTATAACAGACAAGTAGTAACCAACAAGGACTTAACCTTCTTCCCTTAGTCATGAGTGATTTCACATCACACACAGCAAACCACAAGCTTCTCCTGTCACAAAGTGTCATGATCTTTACATACACAACTGGTTCCATGGAACACACAGTGCACAGCCCATAAGAAATGAAAACCTTTGGTATATTACTGCAGTAAATCATTAGAAAGGCAATATGTGCTCCACCACATGACTATGAGGACCTTTCCTGGACATTATTTCACAGAAGGCTCCAAAGAAGAGTCAAAGAGCTTTTCCTGTGTGTGGGTAGAGCAGAGTCTTGGATGTCAAATCAAGTGTACTTTGCAGTAGAATGGTTTGTAGAGGCATATTGACAAAATATCTTGTTTCTACATAAGATGTTCTATTTGGAGAGAAGCAGTTTAGGATATGGGATACACTTAGTCTCAGCTCTCTGAAAAGGAGATGAATATTTCCATGTTGCCATGTATAGGTTGTGCTGTGACTGATACCTGGCCTCATTACTTCTGAATGGAGAGCATTTCCCTTCTAAAGCAAACACCAGTGTTTAATAATGAACTAGTAATTGCACAGACAAACCAAGACTAATCAATACTGCAGAATTCCACTCAAGGATTGTTCCTTCCTCTGTGTTTGGACAATGCCACAGCACAATGGAATTCCAGACCTAATTGTAGCCTTGGGGTGCAACAGCAAGGGCAGTAAAACCAGCCTGGTTTTCTTGCAGTCACCATCCCAATCCCAGTCCCACATTTCCTTCCAACACTGTAGAAAAAAAAATGAGAGGGAAAAGGATATAAACTAATAAAAACAGAAATGGAAAAAGAAAGGAAGAAGGGAGGGAGGAAGAAGGAAAAATAAAGAAAAAAGATAGAAATGGAAATAAAAATGAAATAAAAATAGAATTCTTTTTTTTCCTGCTAGGAGAATGTTGTATGATATTTGTCTGGCTCATACCTCCCCTTTGAGTAGCCTCACTGAGAAACTCTTTGTTCACAGACATGCAGTGGAAGAGTGAGGTCAATAGCCAAAGGTATTCTATAGTGTCATTGCACTTTCTCCTAAGTTTGCAGCAGCTACNGCACAGGAGAGGGGAGAAGAACCTCTCTGGCTCTGCTGGCCACGCTCCTCTTAATGCATCCTAGGATGCCATTGGCCTCTTGGCCACAAGAGCACATTGCTGCCTCATGGGCATCCTCCTAGCCACCAGGATATGCTAGATGGGATGCAAACACTTCAGCCTTTTTCTTGGCTACACTCAGTTCTTGACCTGGATTGCAAAAATAGCATTTTAGAATGGGCAGGTTGTGCCATCAATGGTCTTTGTGATGGTGGCACCTCTTTGGTGCTTGGTATCTAATGCTCTCCTAATCCTGACAGTAAGCAGGCAGGGGGGAAAAGCAGAAGCTTCTTCCAGCAGAAACTAGCTTCCTCTCCATTCTGGGACTGTCCATGCAGAATAGTGATGGCAACTTTGAGAGTCAGCCTGACAAAAATATTCACAGCTGATGCCAGAGCCTAAAACCCAGGAATCATAAATTTGCTTTCAAGCAAGCAGAGGTCCACTGGCTGCTGCAGCTGACACCTCCAGCTTCTTCTAGGTCAAGCACATCTACATTCATTCCACACTTTTGAAAACCACTCCATTTGCAGGGCTGACTCAGTATTTATTAGGATAACCCTGGTGAGACAGCCAAATTTAGCATTTTTTGGACCAATTTGTCTGCTCTGTGATCAAAGCTGTTTAGATGTCATTATGACTCTGGAACGTTATTATCTTTGGGACAAGAAGATAAATGCTGCAGATGCCAAGTTGCTGGATGATTTAATAGTTAAATTTGATTTTTTTTGTTGTTGTCTCCACCCATTCCACAAGATTTTTTTGGATTATCTCCAAGCTGAGTTCATTCCAAAGTGTTTCCTCATTTTAGTTCTGTCTTTCTGCAGAGAACTGCACATCCCAAGACTGGAGCAGAGGATTTGGCAAATAGCTCTCTCCTTGTTTAACATACTTCCAGCAACTAGAGGCTAGTTCTGACTACACACAGTGTGTTTATGCAAACAGATCTTATACAGCAACTTGAAAAAATTCATATATTTTCCTCTTTGCCAGGCTTGTATTTTTCCAGGGCTTTTCTGGCTACATTTCATGCTTTTTTAAATTGGAAAAATAATAATAATCAATTAAAAACCAATAATATAAATGGTCTGATTTTCCCTAGGGGGTAGAAAGTTCTGTTTGGCCTAATGCACTCTCATCAAAGTCAGTGAGTATGAAAGTTATCCATCACCTGACAAACTACTTGGCTGGAAATCAGCCTGTCCCCTTCCACTCCACCAGAAAGGAGTGACGACTTCTATCCCATCAGCAATCAGCAGATCCAAGATGATACCACACAGTATTTTGTAAAAGGGAAGGGGAAAAAACAAACCAAATCATGCTATACAAAGTTATTTTTGCTTTGGAACTTTTATTGGCCTGTAAAATATTTTTACATTTATTAGACTTTTAATGAGAACTCCTAGAATCAAGGCTGGTGTCAAGAATGAAAGCACCCCCAGTAAATGTCCCCATAAACCTTGCACCAAGCCTTTGATGCTAATTTGCAGGCTTGCCTTTCCTTCCCTCCTCCCCACTGCCTTCTGCAGCAGAAGCAATGACCCAAGTCAAAATGCAAGATATCTACCAGGAAATGCATCCCATGGGTTTGCTGCTCCCTATCCTCTGCTGGAGCTCTGGGAGAGAAGAACAATCCAGGCTGTGTCCAGTTCTGGAGCCCCCAGGACAAGAAAGATCTGGAGGTGCTGGAAGGTGTCCAGAGAAGAGCCATGAGGATGCTCAGAGGCTGGAGCTCCTCTCCTATGAGGACAGGCTGAGAGAGTTGGGATTATTCAGTCTGGAGAAGAGAAGGCTCCAAGGAGACCTTCTTGTGACCTTCCAGGATCTGCAGGAGGCTACAAGAAAGCTGCTGAGGGACTTTTTAGGATGTCAGGTAGTGATAGGACTAGGGGGCATGGATACAAAGTAGAGGAGGGGAGATTTAGATTAGATGTTAGGAAGAAGTTGTTCCCCATGAGGGTAGTGAGACACTGGCCCAGGTTGTCCAGAGAAGTGGTGGCAGCCCCAGCCCTAGTGGGATGGACACCAAACCTGATGCTGCCACCATCACAACAGGGGACAGAAACCTCCTTCCATCATGTTAAAAATCCCTGGTTTGGGGTTTTTGGGGGGCTTTTTTTGTAGTGCAAATATAGCCTTGAGTATCATTTTCCCCACCGTCGATCGTTGGGAAAGCGACTTTCCCGCAAACCAAGACGTTAGGCATTGCAAAGCTCAAAGAAGTTTCACATTGCCTGGCCCAAACCCAACCAAGAGTGGGCCAGGGACGAGGAGAGAGCCTTTCCTTCACCACATGTGTCCAATAAGGGGCAATGTAAAACTCAGCCTTGGTGGGATCCAGCTTTACCCTTAAGCAGTGGCAACGTTAACCATGGCGCTCGACTCCTACCATGAGAATGCTGCTGCTCCTCTTGCCACGTAAATCAAACCCATCTGAGACATCAAAAACCTCACCAGAACCAGATGGTTGCATATGGGGCAGATAATGCAAGTGTTAACTGTGCATGCAAGCCTTCTGCCTCTCTTCCAACAGCAGGGGATGGGGGGAAAGACCTTCTATTCCTTGCAGCCTCTGCCAGCTTGTGCTATCTGTAGGGACTGGAAGGTTGTGACAGGGAAAAAAATAATCAAACACAGCAATTAACTAGATAAGGGCTTGTGGTGTGAGTATGAAGGGATGCACATTGCATCCTCAAGACCTGGGAATATCTGCACAAATTGCCCAGAAATAGCTTTTCCTTGCATGTTTCTAACAGGGAAAAACAGTCAAAGAAAGCATTGAGGTTGAGTCCCACAGCATCCCTTTGAAGAAGTCTTTGGCCAATCCTCCCAGTTACATGAGACCAAGCAAAAGCTGGTATCTACAAGAACATTCCAGTCCCTAATTCCCAGGGTTGGTGCCTAACCCTTAGAGTTTGTCCAGCTTGTGTCTAAGACAAGAGCTATGACATTTGGGGATGTGAAAAACTAATGAGTATGAAAGGAAAATGACAGTAAGAGACTGTTAAGTAACCTGGATATGCAAACTAGCAGGAAACTTTCAGATGGTGGATTGATGGCATGATGTTTCCTCTACCTGACAAGGGCTTTGCCATGTCAATGGTACCCAGTGGTACCAGGAAAGGTACAATGAGCTCTAGACATCCATCTGTGCTCTGTGGACACTGTGCCTGGTGCTGTGCCACCCCTATCCTTGCACAGTGTGGCTCTGCACCCTGAAATAACCACATTAGAGAGGATAACACCAAGACTCAGAGATCTGTTCCTCCCTTCCCTCTATATCTGATCTCTAGCAAGTAACAAGCAAGGGCTTGCTGCTGACATGGTGATGGATCACTTTGGGCAGAAGATGCTGCGAGGGATGAGTGACAACCTCTCAGGACAGAGAGCTAATGGCAAACTGCCCAATTTGCCAAGCTCTACTGCTAAAGAGGTGAAGCCACAGCACAAAGCATGAAGCACTTCCAGGCAGTTTGATGTCAGCAGTCTCAGGCCACAGGAAATATATTTTCTGGGAAGTGCATGACCTATGGAGAATTGTCCACCTACACCTCTACTCAGAGCAACCATAGAATCATAGAGGTTGGAAGAGACCTCTAACATCATCAAGTCAACCATCTACCTAGCACCAGCATGCCCCTAAGCACCACATCTATCTGGTTTTTAACTGTCAGCAGGGATATGGGTGTATGGCACAGTGTGACCTTGTAAGAGGGAGGCAAACAAGCAAGCTGCTATAAGCAATGTTTATCCTCTCAAAGATGGGCTGCAGGAGCTCACACTCCTTTCTGATGGCTTTAAAGCACACTTGGTGTCTAATTCACCATGATCCAAACATTGTCCAGCCTTTTTATTTGTTTTTAATAAATATAAGCATCATCTTTAAGGAACAGGCAAGTATCCCCAGAGAGCATGGGGATGGCATTGATTTACTAACAGCTGAAATTCCAGTTCAGATTGATTTCCATTAAACATGCCAAAGGGGCTTTTTTTTCTTTTTTTTAAACTGGTTTTCTCCTGAAAAAAGATCTCCTCCATGCCACGTGAGCTCTAAGAAATTCACCACTGAAACCAAGAACAAAGAATAGCTAGGCTTCAAAGTTATTTACTTCACATTTCATTGCAGAGCTATTCAACTTGTTATACACAAGAAATGGCTTCAAGCCTTCTTTCTTTTGCACAGCTTCCTTCAGGAGACTGCTGAAGTTGTATTAGCAAAGCAAAATCATTTAAAAACATAAATAAATTGAGGGATCTTCTCTAAGTCTTAGGTAATACTCCAAAGAAATCAGAATAAATAGTCTATCTTTCTCCCTTGCTCTAGTGCAGGCAGCCCTGGGCATGCAGGGTACCCTGCCTGCATCCTGGATGTCAAAGTTCAGGGCTGGACCAGCCACTAGACCAGTGACAGACACTCTCTGAACTCCACCAACCACCAAAGACAAGCCCAGAACATGGAACAAACATGGTTTAACAGCTCTGGGATATGCTCATTTAGAGGGAGAAGAAAAGAAGTTTCTGGAAGGGAAACATTCCCCAATTTCTTACCTTGCTATTCAACCAAGATTTCTGATTCATGCTTAATTCAAGCCTGCTGGCACTCCCCAAAGCCATCATCTTCATATCTTCATATCATCTTCAGGTCACAGCTTCTTAGTTGCAGTCTGAAAACCCAAAGCCCTGCCCCAGCAGCTTTTCTTCTCAGCTGCTTTGCAAACATTTGCCATATATCATTCATAATGCTTATTACAAATGTGTGTGCTTGTTTCTTAAACCACTGCCAAAGTCATCTGGGGGGAAGCTCCAGGCAGGCAAGTAGAGGAGTATGTAGCTTCCTGCTTCAGTGGAGTTGCTTCAGTGACTTCTCTCTGCAAAGTCTCATCTGTCACATCTTGTCTTGACTTTTCAGGCCCTCTCTTTGCTCTGAGTCACGTTGCACATCCATATGGTACAAATATGCCCAGTGCAAAACAAGAACACATCTTAATTACTGTTGCCATCACTTCAGAAGGACACAACCAACATTATGGCAAGATCCCATTACAGCATGAAACACAGATAGCTCCTGTACAACAGGGAAGGAAGAGAAAATGGGTGGAAACCAAGCCATTTCATTGAAAATGCATTATCTGATTGAAAAAATCTGTTTCTGCAGCAGCTTTTTGGGCACAGGATAAGTTAATGAAAAGAAGGTGCCCAGAGTACATGTGTGAGTCTTTAGGCAACAGTAATCAAGCCAGGGTGCATTTCCTGGGGATTGGAAGCCAGCTGAGAGGAGCTGAGGTGCCTCAGGTCATTAAGTACAACCAGCTAGTTATTGACTGGACCAGTGTTGCTCCTGCTGATATCCCTGGGCAGAAGGAAAAACCTTGTCAAGCTCAAACGGGGAAGAGTTCCAAGGATTTTGCCCCTTAGGTACCACTTTTGGAGCTCATGGGCTGCAACCTGCATGCAAAGCTGGGTGACAGAGCAAATCCCAGTGGTGCTGCATCCATCACATAGCCAGCACACAGTCTGGGAAGCAGGGGCTTGTCACCAAAAATAAACAGTTGGCCAAACTGAGGAATCCCTGAACATCATTTTCTTGCCCTGTGGCCACAGGAAAAAAGGGTGTTTGCTTTCAGTGTCTTACATCCAGAATGATTTGCTCATCCCTGAGTTTGTTCCCTTACAGAAGTGCTCTAAGAGCCTTCAGAAATGCTCAGGACAGGCAAGGGCTGCTAATTTAACTGTGCTTTTTTAGTAAATACCAGAGTAAATAGACTTCAACGTGCAGTGTTTAAATAGCAACAGCCTTAAGGCAGAAGTAAATCATCTTTATCCTCTTTTAACTAAATGCTTTCTGAGAGCTAGGGAGGGTTTTGCACATCAATACGCATCTTAACAAATATTCAGCAGAACCCTTTGAATTTATGTCCTGCTTATGCCAAGAGAAAAAGGAGTCTTCCCATTCCCAAGGTTTTGCGAGGCTGCACGGTAGGAAAGCTGCAGGAAAAAGCAATGTGCTGCCTGGTCTTAGGGAATGACTCGCACTGAGGTCGAGAGGACCTGGCAGGGGTGAAAGCAGAGCAGGATGTGATGCTGTGGAAACCTCGGCGAGGCTGCCGCCGCCGCCGCCGCCGCCGGGGAGCCGTGCCCGAGCTGCCGATGCTATCAGCACATGTAATGCGTCTCTATCAGCGTGAAATCTAACGTGATTCACAGCCCCAAACATCGCTCCCCCGGCTATAATTAAGCAGAAGGCTTGTTGCTCCTTGGCAATCTGATTTTTAGGAAGGGAAATGCTGAGCTTGGGGTTGGAGGCTTCAAGAGGCTTTGAGAGGAACCTAGTGGCAGCGTGGAATTGCATCCAAAAAGTGCTTCTGAAACATGCCAGGCTGTTTACACCGAGCCTTTTCCTTCTTTTACTGTGTTTGTATTTACCTTGAAGAAAGTAAAGTGAGGATTCACAAACCAAATGTTAGTGACTACCTGACAGGAGGTTGGAGTGAGATGGGAGTTGGTCTCTTCTCCAGGGTTAACAGTGAGAGGATGAGAGGAAATGGCCTCAAATTGCAGCAGGGGAGGTTTAGATTGGATATAAGGAGGAATTTCTTTACTGGAAAAGTTGTTAAGTCTTGGCCCAGGCTGCCCAGGGAGGTGCTGGAGTCACCATCCTTGGAGGGGGTTAAGAAACATTGAGATGCTCTCCTTAAGGCCATGGTTTAGTGGTATGGTAGTGCTAGGTATGGTTGGACTTGATCATTTTAGAGGTCTCTTCCAACCTTAATGATTCTGTGATTCTGATTCTGTGACTAGTACTCAAGCAGCCCATTTGATCCTGCAACCTCCCCAGGCATTCTCCCCACTCCCACCACTCCCAGCCCAAACTCCTGATGCATGAAGAGGTGCAGGCACCTAGTGCTGTGCAGAAAAGGTGCTGGTGCTGCCCCATGATCCAGCTCCAAGTTTGGGCATCTCAAATAGAAAGGTCTCTGCATGTCTCCTCTTTAAAGGGGATCTCTGTTATTAGCTACAGCACTTGCCTGGGGAAGCTGGGTGGGTTTGAAGAAGAAAGTTCCTGAGGATTTTAGGAAGGAGGACACAGGTCCTCTGACATTGAGCCTTATTTCTCTTCTTTGAAGTAGTAGTTGCCACCACTCTGATTTCTGCAAAGGCTCACTTGTGCTAAAGAAAAGCCACTTCTGAAGGCTTGCTCTACAGATGTTGGGCAGACAGCTCTCCAGAGAGCCACCACAGTGTTGCAGGATGCTCCATCAAGTCTGCAGCTGGAGGAGGACCATCAGGGCCTGGGTGTGATGAGCTGGTGGTTCACTCTTGCATGCCTCCCAAGTCTAAGGACATTGGTTTCTCTGTATTTAAATGAACAGGCAACAGCAATGACCAGCAATGAGGGTAAGGAGATATTAAACAGATGCTGAGATCCCAGTGAACTATGGTGCAGCATGAAGCCCTCAATTGCACAAGTTCCAAGGATAAATGAATGAAGACAACATCCCCACAGAAAGGGTGAAGCTATCTGAAGCCTCACCAATTCTAAAACTCTTCACAAATGTGAAGGACAGCCAGTGATTCAAAAAAGTAGGTTCAGCAACAAGAAAGAGAAGTGGAAGGGAGCTCTGCCAAGGACAATCCCTAGCTCCAGAGCACTGGAAGTTCACCAGGGCAGCTGGATACAGTCTCTGGCTTTGCCCCTCTAAATCTGAGCACAGCCCAAAACTCCTGGTGTGAATTATCTGTCCTGCAACAAATCCTACTGATAAATCAGTCACTGAAACCCATTTTTTCTTTCTGGGGTTCAGTAATTGTTACATTTTCTCCCTGTGCCCACGAGGCCTGGGTTTTTCATTAGCCTCTGGCTGAGCTGAAAGATGTGTAAACAGGTGTAGCTACAGCATTTCCTACTGGGTACACATCTGAGGAGGCTCCAAAGCATAAATTACTCTCTCCCAAAAAGTCAGTTTTAAATCATGCTCACTAACAGCCATCTCCTGCCCTTGATCATTGCTCCTAGGATGGCAACAGGAGTTCCACATATGGTTTGAGTGAAGCATGAGGCTTTCAGTGGCTCCACATCCACCTGTTTCAGATTGTGTCATAGGTATGTGCTTCAGCATTTTATTAACAGTTCCCTTTCTTAATGTTAACCCAAGCCATCCTAACTCTGTGCATGCAGCTAGACATTTGCAGTAGCAATGCAACCTGGGTCCAAACCTGCTGCATTTTAGAGGCAGGAGGGTGGGATGCAGGTAGGGCATCTCCAAAAGATTTCTGCTAGAGAATTGGATGGTTTGTCCTATTTAAATGAAATTGGGAACTCCATGGTGACCTGAGAAGCTTTGAGGACCTAGCCCTAAATGTGTAGATTTGAGGTTAATGTTGGAAGTGTTCAAAAACTGTGTGGATGTGGTGCCTGGCCATGGTTTAGTGGTGAGCATGGCAGTGTTAGGTGGATGGTTGGACTGGATGAGCTCAGAGGGCTTTTCCAACCTTAATGATTCCATGATTCACTCATGAAACACAGACTCTGCTCCAAGATCTCAGCTGCTTTCTGTCTTCATGTCTCCAAGGTCATACCCACCTTACTGCTCCTTCCTCATCCGAGCACAGCTGCTCCCTGTCTCCTTTATTTTGTGAGGTGGGAGGGTCCTTACTCTTTTGCAGTTGCTTTAGGAAAACCAATAGGCTCTAAGGCTGCAGGAGCCACCCATCACTCTGCCTTTGTTTTACAAGCAGCAATGTTATCCAGCAGCACACAGCTCCAAAGCCCTGACTGGGAGCTGAACAGGTTTTAGCATGTTTTTTCACCTCATTCTTTCTGTCTCCTTTCAGTTGGAAGCTCAACTGTCAAAAATTAAACCATCCACCTGTGTGGCATACTCCAGCGTGGCTGAACTTGATAGATCTGCACAGTTGGATTCTGCAGCAAAGATCAGAGATCTAAGAAGTACACATTGAGAATAGGCTACTAATCTTTCCTCCCTCTGCTCTTCCCCACCACAAAAAAAAACCCCAAACCCAAACATGTGTTTTTCCTTACAGTGCTTGCTTTTTTAGGTATCTCCTGTCAGCAATGTCATGATGAGAATTCTCAGTGGAAGCCTTTGCTAAACTATATTTCTGTCATTACCTCGTGGCTTGTACACAGAGTATTGGAGCTGTTGAGGATAGAAATGTGTACCAAAATTATTTGCATGTAGAAAAAAAAGGGGAGGGGAAAAAAAAAAAGAGAAAAGTCAGTTCTGCAAGACCCAGGCAGGGTATTCCAGGCTTGAAACCTCAGCACAGCATGGAAAGAGTGAAGAGAAAGGAAAGGGAAATGCATGAATGCTGCAGGGTAAAGCAGGCACAAGCCCTAAGATGCACTGCAGGGAAGCCTGCAGGTGAATGCAGCTCCACAAAGGGTTTGCTTGCTAGTTGTAGAGCAAGGCAAACATCTGCACACCACTGCCCTCCTTCCAGGGGAAAACAGGGCAGAAATGACACAAGCTACACAAGCTACTCAAGGACCTTGAACCCTTCCTGAAAGAAACCTTGACAGCTCTTGATCACAGGATCACAGAATCACAGAATGTTAGGGGTTGGCAGGGCCCTAGAAAGATCATCTAGTGCAACCCCCCTGCCAGAGCAGGAGCACCTAGACCAGCTCACACAGCAATGTGTCCAGGCAGCTCTGCAATGGCTCCAGACAAGGAGACTCCACAGCCTCCTGGGCAGCCTGGGCCAGTGCTCTGGCACCTGAACTGCAAACAAGTTCCTCCTCGTGTTAATACTAAACCTCCTGTGGTCCAACTTGCTCCCATTCCCTCTTGTCCTACCATTGGATGCCATGGAGCAGAGCCTGGCTCTCTCCTCCTCACCCTCCCCCTTCACATATTTCTAAGCATTGCTGAGGTCTCCTCTCAGTCTCCTCTTGTCCAGGCTGAAGAGACCCAGCTCTCTCAGCCTGTCCTCCTAGGGCACATGCTCCACTCCTTTCAGGATCTTGCTGGCCCTGGGCTGGACTCTCTCCAGCAGCTCCCTATCCTTCTGGAGCTGAGGGGCCCACAACTGGACACAGCATTCCAGGGGAGGCCTCCCCAGGGCACAGGAGAGGGGAGAAGAACCTCTCTGGCTCTGCTGGCCACGCTCCTCTTCATGCATCCTAGGATGCCATTGGCCTCTTGGCCACAAGGGCACATTGCTGCCTCATGGGCATCCTCCTAGCCACCAGCACTCCTAGAGCTTTTTCCCCAGGGCTGTTCTCCAACTGATCAGTCCTTCCCAACCATGATCATCCTATGATTCTAACTCAGCCTTCCCAAGTCTGATCTTGGAGTAACCAGAATTTCTGAGCCATTTCTGCCACGAGGTAGGGTTTTTTTTCCCTGTGTTGTATCCCAGTGTTGCTACCACACCACCTGCTCTCTTTATATTAGTTGCCAAATCTGGTATGGTTCAGTCCACCTTCAAACTTCTGTTACCATGCTCCATGGCATCCTGTTATCCCATGGCATTCCTCAAACCAGGCTGTTGCCCCTTCATCTTTTATTCTTACCTCATCTGTTGAACAAATGTCCCAGCCACAGTTATTAGAACTATTTGAACCTGACAGCTGCAAATACTCAGAGGCAACTCGACGTGCACAGCACTATAATTAGGTAGAGTATTTCATCTTGTTTTTAAATGACTGAGATCCCCTATTGGAATCTCTGCAGACACAGACAATCAATACAGACAGTGTGACTTAGCCAGCTTTACGCTCATTTGCTTTCTGTGCATGTAAGGATAACTAATACACTCTGCCTACAATGACATATATTGTGTTGGAGGAGAAGGGATTTGGGCCTCACTAAAGCTCAGACCAACTTCAGCAGTGAGCCACACTAGCTGTAGCAGTCAAAAACTGCCCCTTAGTGAGCAGAGGCTACAGGCTCCTTGGGCTGATGAAAGAAATGAATGCATAAATATTGCTTGATGATTGTTGGAGGATGCCTTAAAAACCTCAGCTGGAATCTCTAATGTTGTCTGAAGTAGGTCTCTCTCATCACTCCTATCTTAGAGAGGATGTCAGGACACAGAAGATAGCCAACTTGCTCAAGGCCAGCATCAGAGATGAGCTTGGAATCTGCAAGCCTCAGCCTCCAATCTTCTTATTCAAAGCAGTTAGATTTTCCTTGATATTTGCAGTAAGTAAACAGTTCTCATTTATTGTGCCTCCTGCAGTTTGATTTCTCTGCTCAGATGCAACCTTCTCCAGAGCTTTAGCCCACCACCTGCTCCATACACAAGAAAGCTGAGGAAGGTTTTATCTTCCCTTTGGCTAGACAAAAGCAGCAGAACCTCCCCCAAATAGCCCATCCTCAAACAATCCACATCAAACACACCAGGAATCCTCATTCTTTTTTCCTCTCACTTCAGCAGTTCTTCTTCACTTTGCTGTTTTCCAAGGAATTCTTTCAGAGCTGGGACCTCAAGAGTAAATAAATATCTGATCATCTTTGCTTCCACATTCCTGTCTGATGTAGCTGCACATGTCACTTTGGGTTTCTAATTGTGGAATTAATGAGTTTGTTTGAAGGGAATACATTCAGAGCAATAAAAGCAAGAAGATGAAGAAGCAGCAGCCTATAAAATCATTATCCCCTAGTAGTTTTATTGATATGGATTAGGAAAAAATAGCTGGAAGACAGAGAAAAGAATCATATTTAGCTCAGGTAATAAAATTATATGAGCTGCCATTTTCATAATGTTAAACAAGACCTGAGGGAAGCTTAACTTAAAAGATTACACAGGTGGAATATTTCCCCCCCCCCCCCCCTCCCTTTGGAGAACAGGAAAGATTATTGTAAATGTCTTTTTCTGCAGCCTGCCTCTTCAAACACAGTCACAAGGAATTAGCCACACACTGATTTGTCACCAAAATGACCTAAACCTGCACAGGAGCATAAAGAAGGAGCTGCCTCTGCTCCAAATAGGGCACAGAGATGCTGTTTTTGCTCCTGCTATGTTTGAGCATGGTTGTATTGGGTTACTGTCCTGCTCTTTGAGGCTCAAACACCCCAGATGGGGCATTCCCAGCTCTGGGAATCAGATGCTGACAGAGTCAGGGGATAAATATGCCACATTTTATAGGGATGTTAAGATATAACTGATCTGGGGACAGGCATCTGGGGTTTGTGAGCAGCCAGGCAGTACTGCAGGCAGGGGTCTGTCTTCACCCTAAAATAAGAGCATCTATGGTAGGAGACTTTCTTCTCCCCAAAACAGGAGAATCTGTGGCAGGGGACTTTCTTCTTCCCAAAAGAGGAGCATCTACAAGCAAGGCACAAAAGAGGAGAAGGTGAAAGCAATCCTCTGTGCCCTCCCAACACATGCTGCTGTCACTGGCAACTAGTGGTTTGAATTCATTTAACAAAGCTGGGACAAAAATCTTAGGTAGAATGCATCTAAGTTTGGTTGAATTCAGTGGTTTGCCTCCCAGAGATTTTGCTGCTGAGTAACTCCACTTCTTTTGGGCTATATTCTGTGAAAATGCTCTAGTTGGTTTAGATATCCTAGTCTTGGGTCTAGTAGGAGTTCAATTGTATATGAGGCTTGGAAAGCAAGTCTCAGCTAATCCAAGAGATGAAGCTTCCCATCAAAACAACAAAGTGGAGCAAACCAGCAGCTTTTCTGTCCTGCAAGCAGGAGACATTCCCAAAGAGTCATTGCTCTGGGTTTGGGAATTTGTTTTGCTTTTTACCTTGATGTTCACTAGCTGCAAGCACGAAGATCCAAAGGCCTATGATGAGAGCAATAACCATTGGGAGACATTTATAAATGACCCTCTTAACTGTTTATGAGACATTATCTGAGGTAAAGCAGAGTAGGAGAAATAAACTTGAAGTAGGAAGAGCTGGCTGGCCTCCCAGATGGAGCATGATAAAGCAGCAGTGTCAGTGTTTCTTCTCAGTTTTATGGCAGCCTTTAACTGCTTGGTGTTTAGGATTTTTTTATCAGACAACGGAAAGGAGCAGGAATGGGTCCAGAGCAAAGAGGTTTTTCCCAAACAATATTCTCCAAATGACTTTATGTGAGCAGATCCTGGCTTATCTGGCTATCAAGATAACACCATTTCTTTTTTTTTTCTCTTTTACTTGCTCCAACAGCCTGCTACTCAAATTCCCACTCCTGGTATGTCCAAGGAATTCCTGAGCACAGCCATAAATTTTCAAAAGGGATCTGGGTGACCCCACTACTTCTTTCCTATTAGAAAATACCCTGGACAAAGTTAATCTCTGCTTAGATTTACCTCATTAACTAGATTTCTATTGTCTCTCTTATACAATGTGTTAGTTTGGGGTTCCCAGCTTGAGCAAAGCTCTCTGAATTTTGTCCATCTCCCACAAAAAGTTGAGGAATTGCCCTTTCTGGGATAAATTTGTCCTACTGAAAGCTCTCCTGGAGGTTGAAATTACATAAAAACCATCTCATTTCTTCCTTTTCCTTCACCCAAAGTGTAAATCGTCCTAAATCACAATTTTCACTGCCTCTTTCAAGTAATATTCAACACTGCTTTGAGGAAAAAAAAAAAAAAGGGTAAACCTCAGTTGTTCCAGTTTGTTCCAAGTTTAAAATGGAAGATTCAACTCCAAGAGTGCCCATGCCAAACCTGGAGGAAAAGTAAACGGAAATGCAGAACTCTCAACAGAGATTCCTGCTTTTAACCACCTGCTTTAGGCAGCAAGGAGATGCCTCAGATGTGCAACAAGGCTCCAAAGGAAAAGTGAGGCCAGCGAGCTGTAGATATTCAGTTCTGACAGCACTATATGAGACAGAAGACAGCAAAGCACCTCCTTTGTAGAATCTTAGAAGTGGCACAATCACCTCTCTGGCTCTGCTGGGGTTGGACCTTGAGTGCTTTCTATTGCTTGACCATCGTGGCTTACTCCTTGCTTATGAATTAGTAAAGCCACCAGGTTTATCCAACATCAATCTCCATAGAAGAGGCAATCAGGCAGGGTTAGAAGGAAGAAAAAATGAGTGAGTGCTCCTTATTGAGCAAGAATTCTTTAGCCAGAACAACCTCCAAGGAAGTTTTGCTGATTGTATTGGGCAAGTTTGTATTGGATGAAAAGCTTCATTTTGCTCGCTTCTGCTTTTCAAACTCTTGTGAAAACTTCATTGACATTGTCGTCAAATTCAGAGTGTGAGCAGAGCTTTGATAAACTAAAATGTCTAGAGCCATTTCAATGACATTTTTCTCATGCTTCTGCAAGAACTTGGAAATGAGTCAAAGAAAAATCAGGAAAGAAATCTGGCAAAGAGGGGAAAATGAATTTTTTTCTTTAAATCATTCAGAAATAAAAGACTTCAGATCATGCTTTGCACAAGCAGAAGATCTGACTTTTTCAGCCCACCAGTGCTCCCAGCACATCCTCAGTCACATGCCCTGAAATGCCAGCAGGACCAAGGGATGGATGTCTGGAGGAATGGAGCTAGGGGAGGCATTGGATATCTTCCACATCTTCTTGGACTGAAGCTGAAATCAGTTCATGAGGACAGAGCCAAAGAGAGAAAGAAGCTCCATGTCTTGGCACCCAAAGAGCCAATTTTTGGTTGGATCCAGCCTCAGAGGCTTCTGCCAAGTCTAGTGTGAATTTATCATCAGCTCTCTTGAAACTCATTTTCCTCTTATCCCTAATTGATTGAATCAGTTTAGCTCCTGTAGACTGAGCTACTGTCCACAGGCAAAAGGGGAAATCATTTCCCTTTGAGGATTTACCTGAGGATACAGCACTGTGTGAACTATTACAACAAATCATTGAAATCAGAGAATCTATTTGGTTAGAAGAGACCTCTAAGATCATTAAGTCCAATCATTAACTCAGCACTGCCAGGTCACCATCAAACCATGTCCCTCAGCACCACATCTCCACATCTTTCAATCCTTCCAGGGATGGTGACTCCAGCACTGCCCTCAACAACCTGTGGAGAAGAAATTGTTCCTCATGTGCAACCTAAACCTGACACAACTTGAGGCCATTTCCTCTCGTCCCAGCTCTTGTTCCTTGGGAGAAGAGATCAACCCCCACTAGGCTCCACTTTCAAGGAGTTGTAGAGAGAGAAAAGTTCTCCTCTGAGTCTCTTTTACTCCAGACTGAACAACTCCATTCCTTCAGCTGTTCCTCACAAGACTTGTGCTTCCCAAGGAAGGCAGAGCTCATCTTGCTGTCTGGGAGGAGAAGGAACAGATCATCTTACAGCTTTAAAGGTGCAAAATTTACTCTGCACATGATGCTGTTCAGGGACAAAGGAGATGGAGACTTTGTGGAAGTTGTTCATACTTCCTCTCAAGTTTGAAGCTCCTACAGGATGAAGCAAGAGGCAATTACAATCTATTTCTCTAGGGAATGGGGACCTGAACTGGAAAAAGGATTCAGCAGAGCCACTGCAGGACCAAAGAGCAGCACAGCACCAGGGATGGAAATGCTCTTCAGGGCATAAGCCCAAATACCTAGAACTCCTGAAAGATTTAGTGAGCTCTCACACAATAGTTCCCATCACTATGTTCCCTACCAGGACTGCAGCAGCTATGGGGCACAGTGGAAAATGTTCTGGTGGATTGAGTAACCCAGCACTGGCCCCAACACTGCAGGGTGGGAACTGATCCCAGACAATGTGCCGTGGAGCATGCCACTTCCCTGCCTCCCTGGGGCACCTTTATTCCAGGTCATGCCCAAGATCCCTAGGGGAAAAATGTCAGGAAACTCCTCATTTATTCCTTATTTTCTTTTGGTTTAACCCAGCTTGGTGGACTTGAGTCTTGTGGACTTGGTGGCTCACCAGGGTACCAAAGAGTGGGTGATGGGCAAGTGGGGAGCAGCTTTACCTTGGAGAAGCACAGATCTGCTTCCTTGGCAGCCATGTCTGCTTGAAAGAGTCATAAAATTAGGGTTTCAGGCAGGAAGACCAGCTCTGGGGCTGAAGTTTGGAGCTCAGTTGTACTGAGCATAACAGTCATAATTAGGTATTGCAGACCATTGCCAGGGACATGTGCAAAGATCCCAGTAAAATCCAAGTGTGTCAAGGTTTAGAATGGTGCAGTCATGGAGCATTTCAGGAAAGAATGCATCTAATGGAATGAAATGGGAAGAAAGGAGAAAAAGCAGGTGTTGCTTTGACAGAGAGCTGAGGGCAATAACCAAAATCCTGATGACAAGATTGTGTGTGGAGATGTGCTTGGAAACAAGGACTTCACCTACCTTAGATTATCTTTGCCTTGTTCCCTTGCCTTGGAGCAGGACAAAAGAGCAGCAAAGCACGTAGCCTTGAAGATCTTGAAAGTCAGTTCTTTCCAAAATCTCCACAGGGTCATTATCCTTTCCCCTTTTTTTTCTACAGAGAGTGCTGGAAACCACTTAAAAGAGCATGTGCTGAATGTGTGTGAGCAGACCAAAGCTTTCCAAGTGAGCTGAGCACTGGCAACACAGTCTAGCTTGAGAGCAATGGGAATTGCTCTGCTCCATTTAGTAAGAGGAGAAGAGAGCCACATCAGTAGTACAAACAGCTCTATATCCCACTGCCAGGAATCTCTGCAGGCTAAGGAAGGGAAGGAATGAGAGGCTCAGAAGGCGGCACACACACACCTGCAGCCCACACTGTGGCATGAGCTGGGTCAAGGCATTTTACTCTGTCCTTCATGGATTAGAAAGGATGGTTCTTACAGGCTGATCTTCACAGAATCACAGAATGTTAGGGGTTGGCAGGGCCCTAGAAAGATCATCTAGTGCAACCCCCCTGCCAGAGCAGGAGCACCTAGACCAGCTCACACAGCAATGTGTCCAGGCAGCTCTGCAATGGCTCCAGACAAGGAGACTCCACAGCCTCCTGGGCAGCCTGGGCCAGTGCTCTGGCACCTGAACTGCAAACAAGTTCCTCCTCAGGTTAATACTAAACCTCCTGTGGTCCAACTTGCTCCCATTCCCTCTTGTCCTACCATTGGATGCCATGGAGCAGAGCCTGGCTCTCTCCTCCTCACACTCACCCTTCACATATTTCTAAGCATTGCTGAGGTCTCCTCTCAGTCTCCTCTTGTCCAGGCTGAAGAGACCCAGCTCTCTCAGCCTGTCCTCCTAGGGCACATGCTCCACTCCTTTCCTGCTCTTGCTGGCCCTGTGCTGGACTCTCTCCAGCAGCTCCCTATCCTTCTTGCCCTCCTTGGAGTCTTGTTCATCCTCTGTCTTGGAAAGCAAGAGGCACTTGTCTTCAGAAGGAGCCCACCCAGCACAGAAGAGTGCAAGGAAGTAATTCCGCAGAAGGCTGCAGGGAAAAAGCACCAAAGAGATTACAAGTCGAGGGTGTTCAAGCTCACTCAGCACTTCCAACCTCTCCAAAATCCAGGCTAGCCAAGCTTCATCATATATTTTCCTAAATCTGATTCAAGCAAAAGCAAAGTTTAACTTTGTGTTCCTCAGAGCAGATCCAAAATGCTGAAGGTTGCATTGAGCAGCTTCAAATCCAGATGGATGAGGAGCTCCTGGTTTTAACCACAGGATGGTAAAAGCAAAGCAGGAGCTAAACAAAAACCTGCTTTTTCTCTATCCACACTAAAGTCCTCTCACATACCTTCTGCTATTCAGATTGTACTGCAGACACACTTGGATCTTCTTGAAGTTAAAGCTGATCTTATTCAGTGGGACACGAGAGATTTGGGTCATGGCATGGTTTGGAATAAAGCAATAAGAAATTCAAGTGTATCCTGGGAAATAAATAAATAAATAAATAGAAACTGTATCATTTTATCTTCTGAAAATGACATGAATCCAGTAGGAGAGATGCCTCTTGTAACACCAGCAGCAGTTTGAAATGGGATATGGTGATATCCATTTTCCTGATGGGCTCCTGAGGCAAAAAAAAAGCAAGAAGTGACAATCCACACATACTCACTCTGGAAAACAACTACATCCAAGGGCTCTGCAGGTGTAAAACCAACTGCAGGAGACTGACACATCCTCCTCACCTTAGCATAGATCCAGGGAAGTGTTCTGGAGCAAAGCTGACACCTGAGTGAGTTTGATATCACCACTGATGGGAATTAGACTGTGTTAGTATAAAAATTAGTGATATGAGATTAACAGAAAGCCTTGTAGGTAAAGAACTTGAAATTCTTATCTCTGTTCCACCTGCCAGCATGAAAAACAGAATGATCCAAAAGCATGAAATTCAGATTTTTAGCTACTTTTGGCTAAAAGTGTGGGTTTTGAAGAAGGAAAACTGTATCTATGAAGTGTTTCATGTAGGTCTTCCAAATACTCATGGACCTGGTGGCATTTGGGGATGTTTTGAACACAGCTGGAGATTTTTCACTAGGATTTTAAGTTTCCCTGGCAAATGACTTCAACATTCAGGAGATAATTGTGCTACATTGAAAGGGCACTAAGAAAGAGGAGAGAACATTTCTCAGCCATCCATTCACCTGGACAAGGGGCAGGGCTGAGGTTAGTCCCTGAGGGAGAGCATCCAGGAGCTTTCTCATCCCTGATGCTTTCCAAGCATCACCTGTCTCCTTACATGACACTCCCAATTTTGGGCATGCATTCAACCTAGGACAAGAGAGCTCCTTTCCAAATTGGCTCCAATACCTTATTTCCTCCTTGGTGCCATAACAGGGAAGCATTCCTTACTTTGTGCTATTCTCCTTTGTGTGTGGTGGGGTTTTTTAACATTATTAATTGTCAGTGACAGTTCTAAAGGCTTGGTTGGGGTTTTTTTTCCCCCCCTCCAATAAAGCAAACATGTTCAAATGGAACAAGCCTTGACACATGCTGCAGGTACACACTGCCCTGAAATAATGAGGGAGCTCTTTAACCCAACACCACAATATGTATGTATGGGCAAGTTGTTGCACTGGAACAGTATAAGCTTGTCAGATCACACTGAAATGGTATTTATTGAAAGAATAGGGATGAGGAAGAACAGCAGAAAATATTCTGCTGTACAAACATGCAGCTGAACAAAACCTTTGGCACAAGAGGACATGTGCAACAGCAAACCTTCTGCCTGATGGCAATGCTATCACTCCCCCCAAAAACTGCAATCTTGCCTTGCAAGAGAGAAAAAATGCAAATTAAGCCCCACAATTAGTCAGGTCCAGATGCATAAACCAGGGAGAATCAACAGCTGTGGATTCATTGGACTCCAAACTATAAACCTGAACCAAGCAAACAAAAAGGTCACAGCAGGAGATTAAAATACTCAGGCTTACAGCAGGTTCAGACAGGAGAGTGCAGAGTTACACTTCCCAAACCAGTGAATCCCTTACAATTTACTTGTTGCATGTCTAATAACATCAATTTGCCAAAACCAAAGGAAAAGGAAAGGGTGACAGCAACCCTTCACATCAAGTAGCTGTTTGAGTGCCTGTGTATGTAACATGGGCAACTGAGTCCACAAAGCACAGGGCAGCATGACTCACATTGTCAAGGTAACTCCCCAACTTCAGAGTGATAAGGAGGTGCCAGTTTTGTGCTATTCAAAGCATGTTTTGAAGGGTAAAATGCTTTCTGGCCTGACAGTCCACCTGCCTGCAACACTGGCTGCTCTGTGAGGAACCATGCATGAGATGCTGAGCATNCTCTGGCTCTGCTGGCCACGCTTCTCTTGCTGCAGCCCAGGATGCCATTGTGCTTCTGGGCTGCCAGTGTGCACTGTTTGCTCATGGCCAGCTTCTCATCCATCCCTAGAACCATTCCAGATCAGGTTGTTTGGGGCTCTGAACAAGCTGATCTAGCTGAAGATGTCCCTGCCCACTGCAGGGGGGTTGGACTAGATGACCTTTGAAGGTCCCTTCCAACCCAAACCATTCTAGGATTCTATGTTTCTATGATTTCTGCTGGCTGCATTATGGGAAGGAGTGATGCTCCACATCCAGCTGCAAGTCTCCTCTTCAATCCCATTTGCAGTGAGTCCTCCCAAGCAGATTTGATTGGACCAGAGGAATTCAACATAACCTCCTCCAGGAGGAAGATCAGTGTTCTGCAGTCATCACCAGCACAATGTTGAGAACTGGCTGCTGCTGCTCTGAACCAAGGCTCAGTCTCCCCTCCCAGCCCAAAAAGACACAACGGTCTTCCCTCCAGAGATACTTGCTGAAGGGCAGAAAGCATCACCTGGAGGGCAAAGAGCATCATCCATAGGCAACACAAGACATCATCTTGCCCTTGAGCCTCTACCTCCCCCAGCACATCTCTCTTGCCACCAACAATTTGCATCCAGATCCTCCTCACACACTGAAGAAGGAGGAAGGCAGAAATCCCACCACCAAGACTTAGAGCCCAGCATTGGCACAACAGTTCTTGGAGGCAAAAGGCTTGCATGGAGCCAGCTGCCCTGCTCCCAGTCACCTGCTCTTGTCATTGCTGCAGGCACTGCAGGTCAAGGGAAGATGATAGCTCCAACCCAACAGAGAAATAATTAACTGTGGTACACCGAGGGGAAAATACCACAATGACTGCAGTGAGCATCAAAAGCCTGCAGCCTGAGGCAGCTCCAAGTGTCAGGAGAAAGGAGCAGCATCCGTGTGAGAGCTGCCACTCAGGGCTCTAATTTGTAGAGGCTGAGCAGCCTTCTCCCAGCCTGCCCTCTGCTCACTGTCAGAAAACAACTCCGGGTGTAAATTTACACCAGCAGGAATTAGCAGCCAGCCTGCCCTGGGCTGGAAGGAGAGGTTTTGTGTTTCATGGCTGCCACTGCTGGCTGGTGGGAGCGAAATGCTGGAGAAGAGGAACCCCACAGCTCACAGCATCTTCTCCTGGCTACCAAGCCTGTGGGCAGTGTGTGGGAGGGCTCCTGGCAGTGATGCTGAGCAAGTGTTTCTCTGCTGCACACATCCTGGCAGTCTCCTCCAGCCACCAGCTTTGACACTAATAATCCTACAAATAGCCTTTGGGGTTTAACTTCTCCTCTGGGTGTGAAAAACACTTGAGAAGACAAAAGTCATGGCAAGATGGGAGGTCTACAGCAGCTCAGCAAGTCCTGCTGCCCAGAGAAGGGGGGAAGAGGTGGCTCCTGGCTACCTTTTTCCTGGGATGGTGAGGAGCTGAGAAAGGGGCTGTAAGAAGAAAGGCAAAGCAGGTTGAAAACACAATTTGGTCCAAGCTTGGCTTCATCTTAAAATGTTGTAGAAGATGGGAAAGGAGCAGGAGCTCCACAAGGGTGACAGCCTGGCCAAGGGCATGGGGGCTGGTGTGTATCCCAAAGGATATCTCCTGAGGATAGCCCTTCCTCCCAGCTCTATAGAGGCTGTGCAGGGAAGGCTGCATCCTGGTCAGAGCCAAGGCTGCATCCTGGTCAGAGCCTTTCATTGCAGAATAGAGATGGGGAAGAGACTGGGAAGGAGGTTGGAGAAAAGCAGAGGACCATAGTAAGGCAGCCAGGATGGAGAGTGCGGAATGAACTCTGAGGAGAGGTTTAAAGAGCCAAATATGTATAGCTCAGTTAGGAGACAACTGAAGGGACATGATAACAGCCTGCAAGTATTTGGAGGCTGTAAACATCAAGGAGGGAGAGGAATTATTTCAAGTGAGACGTGGGGCATAACTAAGAGTAATGGGATGAGATTAAGATGGGAAGGGTTTAGGCTAAATATCAGGAAATATTGCCCAATGATGAAATGTGTTAGGTTGCTAAACAATCCTTCCAGGGAAGCCATAGGAGCACTGCAGTTTAGATGCTTGTGACTACCCATGACTAAACCTTGGGCTATGTGCTGCCAGGCAGAATGGAGAAGGTCAGTTCTGTCCCTGGCCTCCAAGGATATTTCCTATCCCTGGAAGAGTTCAAAAACCATGGAGATGTGGTGCTTGGGGCCATGGGTTAGTTAGTGGTGAGCATGGGAGTGTTGGGTGGATGGACTGGATGAGCTCAGAGGTCTTTTCCAATCATAATGATTCTGTGATTCCACAGGAGGAATATCTTATCAAATCACACACATGTTTCTGAGATGATGCTCCTTTTGTCAGAGACAAAAGAAACTCCCAGTTCCTAGCCCTGACAGGAGAAAAAAGGGAATGGGAGGGTTACAAGCACACAGCTAGTATCCTTGTTCTTTTACTGCCTCTTTTGTCATGAGAGGAACCTCAGTTCAGCATCCAAGTAGTCCTTCAATCAACTGTAGGAAGACTTGACCCATCCAAACCACTGATCCCCTCCAGAATCCAGGATTTCCAGTCATTTTCCTGGGAGAATTTCCATCCAGCCTTGATGAGGAAGAGTCAGAGTCACCCATCAGGAGGAAGGTATTTGGGGAAGAGCCATCCATTGGGATGTGACTCACTGCCTTTTGATTTATAATCAGGGGCTTGGAAATGCCCAACAGCAGCATTAGGTGCTAACAGAACTGGAACAACATCACCTTTCCCAGCTCTTGAGAGAAGCATCAGGAGCAAGCCCTTGGCATGGCAGGGCTGGGATATGTGGGCACAGGGGACTAGGGGACAGAGTAACCACTGAGGTGCTGAACCTTCACATTTACACCATATTTCCCCTGTTTGTTTACAGTAGACAGCAGCAGAGCAGTACAGAGCTGAGCTCCAGCCTTAAATGGAGATTTCCCCAAGTGATGAGGATGGATGATGAGGCAGGCAGGGAAAAGTGGCAGTTCTTAGTCTTTCAGAGCCCAAAGCCTGGGACATGGTGGGAGGAGGAGGAGGAGGACTAAGGACTAAGCTATAACAAATAAACACTCTTTAACACTGGCTCCCAAGGACAATAATCCATCAAACCCTAAAGGTTTGCCCTGAGCAACTACTCAGTTTATGTTGAGTGAGTTACTTCCTTTGTACAAAACCTTTCATGCATCCTTATTTCCCATATAGGGTTTCACCTCATGTTGTACCTTGTAATCTGGGCATGTAGAGCTGTTTAGTTATTATATGTCACACAAGAGTTGAAGTTTAAAAAAAGCCAAACCACAGCTTAGCTCAGACACACCACAGGGATGGGAGGAGTGGTTAGAAACACTGAAGTCAACCTGGGGAATGCTTTTTTTTCACCTACAAGCTTTAATACTCTCAATTTCTATATGTGTGAGCCATGACTGAGGATCCCAAGGCACCAGGGAAGAGCTAGGCAGGGATATGCTGGTATGCAAGAGCAGAAACAGGCTGAGGGAGATGGGATTGTTCAGCCTGGAGAAGAGAAGGCTTCAGGGGAACTACTAGTGACCTTCCAGGACCTAAAGGGAACTTCCAAGCAGGCTGCAGAGGGCCTGTTTGCAAAGGCCTGCAGTGAAAGGACAAGGGGCAATGGGTTTAAATTGGAGAAGAGGAGATTTAGGCTGGACATTAGAAAGAAGTTGCTCCCCACGAGGGTGGTGGAACACTGGCCCAGGTTGCCCAGGGAGGTGGTTGAGTTGCCATNCTGGCCCAGGTTGCCCAGGGAGGTGGTTGAGTTCCCATCCCTGGAGGCATTGCAGGTGAGGCTTGCCAGGGCTCTGGGCAAGCTGCTCTAGTTGGGGATGTCCCTGGCCACTGCAGGGGGGTTGGACTAGATGAGCTCCAGAGCTCCCTTCCAACCCAAATGATTCTAGAACTCTGTGAAACCACAGGAGGTTTCTCCTGGCAGAGTACTGGCATGGCCAAACCATGGAAAAGACCAAGAACCAAGAGTTCTGAAGGCACTAACAATGAAGATGATGAGACTGTTCTGAAGAAGTATATCCTAGAAACATCGTGGCTGGAAAAGACTTCTAAGCTCATTCAGTCCAACTGTCCACATAACACTGTCCTGCTCACCACTAAACCATGGCCCCAAGCACCACTTCTACATGTTTGTTGCACACCTCCAGTGGTGATGATTCCACCACCTTCCTGTTCCAATGTTTGATAATCTTCTTGGTGAAGAAATTCTTCCTAATATCCAACTTGAATCTCCCATGGTGCAACTTGAAGACATTTTCTCTAGTCCTATCACTTGTTTTGGAAGAAGAGACCAAGCCCACCTCAGTGCAACCTCTTTTCAGGGAGTTGTAGAGAGTGAGAAGGTCTCCCCTGAGCCTCCTCTTCTCTAGACTAACCAACCCCACTTCCCTCAGCTGTTCCTCATAGCACTTGTGCTCTAGAGCCTTCCCCAGCTTCCTTGCTCTTCTCTGGCCACCCTCCAACAGCTCAATGTCCTTCTGGGAGTGAGGGACCCAAAACTGAACCTGGGCTTCAAGATGTGGCCTAACATTCAATGATGTTTTACAACAAATGAAGATGTAGAGATGTGAAACCAAAGGGTTTGGTGCTGAGGACAAGCAGGATTGAAGCACATGGTGCCCAGCCAGACCCCACATCCCAGCTGCAGTGCTGTGTTCCAGCATCCCAACTTCCCCACTATCAGATGTGAGTCACTGCCAGAGGCAGGATACCAGACCTGATGAACCAGAGGTCTTATCCGGTACAGAGGATCCAAACTTCCAGTGTTTACTTAAGCATGAAGCAGAATAAACTCTGCTCCTTAAACCTAAACATCTAAATGCACTCCCTAAGCCAGATACCTACAGTAAGCAATTATACAAACACACCTTCAATGGCTTTTGGAAGGATGTGTCCTCCTCTTTCCAGACAGGAAAATCCAACTTCCTCAACTCAATGGGGAAGTGCTCTGCTCTTCTCCTTTGCAGGTACCAAAAGGTGATGCAAGAAAAGACCCAGCCAGGTACATCTTCACTATGAGATGAAAACAACTCTGGATGTACAGGTGGATTATCTCTGCAGGCTGAGGGAGACAGAAGAGGATTAAAACACCTAACATCCTCATACCCAGTGCTTGATTTTATGACTAGGAGCCTAAACCTACAGTGTTCATCTATAATCCTGTGTGATCCCTATTTAGGAAGACTCCACTCCAGCCACACCACTGAAATATTGTTCAAATACATCCTGAAATACTCTTCTTTTTTTTTTTTTTCCCTGAAAATATGGACAGTTGCTGAATTGAATGTTTTGGAGAGTAAAACCACAAAGTTTCCCTCAGTCCCCATCTATAATTGTGGTAGGCACAAAAATCCCTCAAGAGTCCCAGCACACAGAGCCAGTCCAACTTCTCTGCACACATGAATCCTCCAGAATAACAAATATTAATACATAATCAATAATCACTCTAATGCTTACCACTTCCCACCTGTAGATCTCAGGATATTCCATCAAGCTGGATGAATGCCTTGAATTTTCTTGCTCACAGGCAAATGAGGACTTGTCTTCTACAAACACTTTCCATGCAGGTGCTTAATTGTAACTTTATACTTAGTTTTAGTGATTACATTGTGGTCAACTCAATCACAAGGAGAGCTTCAGGTTTGTCTTCT
Organism: Bucco capensis; assembly: GCA_013396975.1. Taxonomy (NCBI): domain Eukaryota; kingdom Metazoa; phylum Chordata; class Aves; order Piciformes; family Bucconidae; genus Bucco; species Bucco capensis. The sequence continues at coordinate 128,431 of VWZO01019668.1, read as the reverse complement.
TCTGTTGATAGTTCCTTTAGGAGAACAGAAAGTGGGAGCAGGAGAGGAATGCCTGGGTGACAGTTGAAGGCTGACAGATGGCAGCTTCTCCCTGACCAAGCACACTCTCCCTGGTTTAATTCATCCCTACAATTAGGAGGTAATAACTCTGGTGGGGGAAAAAAATGTAACAAAATATTGAGCCATCACTTTCCATTTGTATGAGGTCCTGTGGATGCTGCCAGAAAGCACTGTCTGATAGAGAGCTCCTGCCAAATAATGTGTATTTACCTCCTTTCCACTCTCAGGTCAGCATGGTCACCTCTAAAGATTAACACTTGGGACCTGTGCATAGAATGGAGATGAGTTTCAGATGGATCATCAGGCACTGAAATAGCTCTAGAACAACTTTGGAAGTCATTAATTGTAATAGATATGGCAGAAGTAATACAAGATGAAGAAGGTCCCAGAGGGCTGGAGAGGAGGCAGCCTTGGCTTTGGCTTTTGCACTGTGTAACATCAGAAATGAAGGGTGGCTGAGCTAAAGTCTCCTCTCCTGCCTCTTACCATGGCCCAAAGGCAATCCCTAGGGAAGAGGAAGGAATAAAGTACATAGCCAGTGACAGAGGGCTGTACATCTCTGTCCTTAGCCATCTCCTCATGGTCCTCAGTAAGGCCAAAGCTATCTGCTCTCAGCTGAAGGTAGTCTTGAGTATCTCTATATTATATCTATATACTCAGCAATGATGAGGCCACACCTCTAATCCTGGGTTCAGTTTTGGGTCCCTCTCTACCAGAAGGATATTGAGGTGCTGGAGTGTGTCCAAAGAAGGACAACAAAGCTGGGGAAGGGTCTAGAGCACAAGTGCTGTGAGGAGCAGCTGAGGGAACTGAGGTTGGTTAGCCTGGGAAAGAGGAGGCTCAGGGGAGATCTTCTCCCTGTCTCCAACTCCCTGAGAGGAGCTTGGAACAAGGTGAGGGTTGGTCTCTTCTCCTAGCTAACTAGAGACAGCACAAGAAGAAATGGCCTCAATTTCTGCCAGGGGAGGTTCAAGTTGGATATTAGGAAGAATTTCTTCCCTGAAAGAGTGGTTAAGCATTGGCCCAGGCTGCCCAGGACAGTGATGGAATCACCATCCCTGGAGGGGTACAAAAAACATGTAGATGTGGTGTTTAGTGGCATGAGGCTTGACACTTGGACTTGATGATCTTAGAGGTCTTTTCCAACCTAAATGATTCTATATGTGGGGGGTTTCTGCCAAAGAAGCTGCTTTGATGCCAAGATCTGATAGATGGCACGTTAGGATTTAATCTGACATTCAGACAGCTCATGAGCTAAGACACTGCTGTGCTGTCAAAGGATGGATGAATAACACTAAGCAGAGCAGAGTATTTGGATGTAACAATGAGAACATCAGAGATGTGTGTGTTAGCTTGAAGGTGGATGTGCCATTTATCACTTCTCTCCCCCCCTCCAAATCTATGATGCATGGAATAAACTGCACTAGAGATACTTGGATCAATGTCTAGACCTTAAGTCAGTTTTCTCTAATGCCCAAATCCCCAAGATCCTCTTCTTTGGCAGTAAGTCCTCAAGACAGATCTCTCAAAAAGTCATTAAACGTGTTGTGATTTAACTGGCAAGTAAACAGCTGACCACAAGCTGCTGAATCAAAAACCCTGCCAGGGCAAAGATGAGAAACACCTCAGTGTTTCATTGATTGAGAGCTCCTCCCATGAATGTCTACATTGTATAAGGAAACATCTCCAAATGTCATTCCCAAAGAATAACAAGCAGTTTTATTGGAGCCAATGTGGCCTTCCCAGTTGTCACAAAGAGAGCTATAATTATTTTTTAAAGGCCTAAGGGAATTAAACTTAGTGTTACCACCCTCTGCAGATCTTTGTTTGTTTGTTTTTGTTTGTTGTGGGCAATCCTGGGCTTGCAACTGGTTAGCAGCATGTCACCAAGGAATAAACACAACCACACACACACACACACACACACAAAAGAAACCTCTTTCCCAACAGCTCCTCTCAAAGCATCTTTGCTGCTCTGCACAGCTGCTAATTGCCCAAGCACACAATTGCTGCTCCCTTTGTTGTTGTTGCCTGTATGTCACCATTTAGCAGTAGGGGCATGTAAATACCATATTTGTTTATTACTTAAAGATGACAATGATGATAAATTCAGAGTTTTAAAAGCAGTGAAGAGATTTCCTTGCCACAACAAGTGTTTTCTGTCTTGCCATCCAACCACCAAAGCAGCAATGCATCCCTCGTGTTGTCCACAAAGAAATTAGGTCCAGCCTTATCGATCCAGGGTGGCTACAGCAGCCTTTCAGAAGCATGATCAAAATGCCAATAAACTCTGCTCTTTTATAGCTTCTTCCATGTGCCTAACACCTTTTCCTGTCTTAACCTGCCCATGCCCTGGGGGGGAGGTCAGGGTAGCTGGTTGTAGACACATAAACCTCATATGACTTGCTGGAGTCCCACCAGGAGGCTGGGCAGGGCTGGAAAGAGGATTTCTCCTGGTCCTCAGAGTTCATTTTTCTTACTCCAATGTGTTTTGAGGCTTTTTTTGCTCTTTGCAATGATCTGCATGAACTCACAGATATGTTTTCCAAGTGACAGAACTGCTCTGGAGTTCATCTACATGGATGAGATGAGGAGGGACAGGGACACCTCTAGGTCCCATCCTGCTGCTCTTAGCCTAAACCTGAGGAGGAAGGACTTTATTTCCATGGGGAATAAGAGTGAAGCAGGGAGGGGACTGAAGTGCTTGAAATATTACCCTGAATGGATGAGCTTGCAGGTCTGACTCACACAAACCTCCCAGTGGAGTGGATGGGAGTGCTGCTGGACTCAAAAATAAAGGGAAAATGTCAGTATTGACTCCCTTCCCCCCAAACACTTAGCTCTGTCTTGGGAAGAACAATATTTTCCAAACAATTTGTCATTTTCTTTTTTTTTTTTTTTCCCTGAGCTTTCCTTTCCATTTGGCTCCAAAACAAATGTGCATGCACAGAAAGAGGCTTATTCCTTTACAATTTGCCTCTTCTGGGAAGTTTAGAAACATTACGATCCAGTCATGTTCCAAACATCCCCAGTTTCTCCCAAAGAAGCACTGTGGCCTCTTCCAAGGATGCTCTGACAGGGAAGGCTGCAAATACAGGACTAGGTGAGCTTGGAGAGTCATTTCTTCACTATATTTGGAAATACTTTGTTTTAATGGAATGAAAGCAATTCCTTCTGTTCATGTAGGAACCATTTGTGCCACCATCATGCTGAATCAAGCTTGGCTCTTAAAAGCATACTTTGGGAAAGTGGGTTGGGTTGGAGATGGTTTGCTGCTGGGTTGGTTGGCAGCAGGAGAGTCACTTAGCTATGAGATGCTCTTCCCTCCTGACCCCAGCAACACTTTGTACTCCTTGGTGTCTTCTGGGCACAAGCCCCAGGGCATTGTTGGCAGCTGAATCCATCTGATATCTTCTTGGGGAGAGAAGCTTTGTCATAGGGGTTGGGAGGGACCTCTGAAGATCAAGTTCAAATGATGGCTATCTTCTAAACTGGAAGCTGAAGCACAGAGGCTGAGACTAATTAATCTGTCTTTGGATCAAGTGCAAAGGAAATAACAAGACTTAGGCAATTACAGAAAGATTTACACTCATATAGTCCATTTCCACCTTATTTTAGGTACCACACCTCAAAGTTCACTCCTACATCTTGCCTCAAAGCTACATTTCTTTTTCTAGTGCCTGGACTTTGCTAATAGTGCCTCAGTCTAACTGCTCTATGTGAGTGAAGAGCTTGGACAGGTTTCCAGCCCATAATGCACATTCAGCAAGGATCATCTCCTAGGGTAGGAAAAATAGAGTCTATATAATCTGCCCTTGCAGCCCAAAGGCCCACAGGCCAGCCTCTACCCCACTCCTTTGCTGTGTGCTCTTTAACCAGCTGTTTGCCTCTCCAGAGCTCTTCTGGTCCCTCACTAAAAGGGAGATCATTCAGAGATTGTCCCTCCAGAAGGAGATTCCTGGGTCAAGGCATAGTCCAGCATCCATAAGTAATCTTTATGGAGGAAGGATGCTGTGCACTATCACCTATGCTGGACATGGCTCAGATGTTCTCAGTGTTCACCTGCTCATAGTCACAACTCCAATGACTTGTAAACCTTACAACAATTCAGCATCCTGGAGGAGCTCCCTCAGCACTCACACAAAGACCTGGGCAAAGGCTCTCCCAGTGACAAGTGAGCCATGTCCCACAGTGCTGGGGACATCAGGGCCACCTGCAAGACTAGTGGGACACAAGGACATCTCCCCTGCTCCTCAAGCAGACAGACAGCCTGGGAAGCTCCCCTCCATCCTCGGGCATGCAAACATCTGCTGGAGGAAGACTTTTCTCCTAATAACACGTCATTAAACATTGATTTAAAGACAATCATCTTCCCTCTCTTTAATTTCACAGCACCTTTAAAACAGCTGTTAGGCTGCAGCAGGGACCATCAGCCCCACAGGAAACGCATTGTTAGCTCCTAGCATTAAAACAGTAGAATGCATTAATTTATGAGCTCCTACTCCCTCTCCAAACGTTTTATTATGTTAATATCACCTTGATGTGCTTGTAGGCCCCAGTGCCAAAGCCTCTTTCACACAGTATGTGCCATCCTAAATTACAGGCTGGGTGCCTCCTGGAACTGCCTTTGGAAAACTGGAGTAAAGCAGCAAGCACTAAAGTTAATATTATCTTACAGAGTAACAACCAGCTAATGCTCGACATGTGAATCCCATTTACTTCTTCTCTCTGTAACAAATGGCAAGTGTGGGACTGGACTGTTCCTGATTTTATGCTATTTATCTTTCTGATCCATTCCATATTCGTTGTCCTTGGTTTTTAGCTGCAGTTTGTGTGTGTGTGTGGATATGTGTGTGAGCCACACTGCTTCTGAAAGCACCAAAGCATGTCCCTTGCTTGATCATAACATGACATGTGTGTTTTTCCCTTAGGAG
>VWZO01019668.1:93961-113711 GCA_013396975.1 Bucco capensis | reverse complement strand
GGGGGGGGGGGGGGAGGGAAAGGAATCATACACAGGGGGAGGGGTGGAAGGGTGGGAGGAAAGTGTTACTGGTGATCCTGATGGCGCTATCCCGAGCGAGCGGGATGGAAACGGGAGCGAGGGGTAGGAGCTGCCGTACTCGGTGCTGACAGGCGAAAGGACACACTGACCCCCCCAGATCCATCCCAGGAGCTGCTATAATTGCTAAAATACACAGTTCAGAATGGATGGAACCGAAGGGAAGGGGAACCCTTCGGGGAGTGCGGTTGAGCTGGAGGTTTTTGAAATAATGTCAGCTTTTTGTCCGGGTTTATTTTCCAACTCCGGTGGTGCAGAGATGGAAAAAGATCTCTGTCAAAGGAGGGGGGATTAAAAATAAATAAATAAAAAGGGGGGGGGGGAGAAGGAGTTAAAAAAAAAAAAAAAAGAAAGAAAGAGAAATCCCGCAGAGCAGGAAAGGCAGCGTAGGCCGAGCGGAGGCTGCGCGGGCCAGCGCGGAGGGGAAGTGCGCGGCCACGGAAGGGATGTGCGCGGCCGTGGAGAAGTTTCCCCGCTGGGAAAGGTCTCCTCGAACCCTGACCACCATGGGTAAAGGCTGCAGGGAATGCTGTGATTTCCCGGTTTGTGTTGAGCTCAAGTAGCACCATTTCTAGAATGACAAGAGGAGCCAGGAGAAGGAAACAAAAGCTGCAGGAAGGAGAGTGATACCCATTTCTTCACTGAGACCCTTTCAGGGGGAGTTTAGCTCTTATTTAATTTTAATTTATTTGGTTTTATTAGTTGATGTTACTCTTCGGAGTTTTAGCAGATCCCATAACCTAAAGAGCTTATAACCTAGAGATTCTATAACCCAGAGTGAGTGACTGTGGCAAGAGTCAGTCCCAAAGTGGCAGTCAGTGATAAAATAGGGGGTTTGGGTTGTACCTCCCAGCCTGATTCGCAAACAAAGTTAGGGACCGGCGTCTGGAAGGGACTCCGAGATTAGAGGGGATTATTGGAGATTAGAGAGGGAGATTTGCTCCGTTTTGCCCTACCCCTGAGTGTGACCCCGCGGGGCTGGAGGAGAGCTGAGGACCTGCCTGCTTCTCTGTTCCGAGAAGCTACAAAATACCTTTAAGAACTAAATTTTTAAAAAGGATTTATTTCTCTGCTCTGAGAAGCTGCGAAGTATTTTTTAATTAAAAAAAACAAAAGATCTGCCTGCTTCTCTGCTCAGAGTAGTTGCAAAATACCTTCACCTTCGCTTTTTAATGAAAACATACAATTTTTTAAAAAGATACAACAGCCCTTTAAATCTGTATTTTATGATTTAAAATTGTATTACAGCCTGTCACAGAGGTTGGATCTTTAACCAAGCCCTGGTAGAGTTAAACCCGGAGTAGGGTGAGTGGCCGCGGGCAGGATCCCACTACCCCGCAGCCACTTTCCCATCGCTTCCCAGCTCCCTCCCCGCGCGGTTTCTCCGCGCTTTTCCCACTCTAAAACGAGAGGATTTTTTTCTTTGCATAGGGTATTTCGCTTTCTCTTTCCCCACCACCACCAGGTCCTGCTGCTCGGCCGGTTCAAGGGCCGGGGGATGGGGAGCTGAGGGGGGGTTGGTGACGATGGGGTCGGTGCTGAACAGGCCTTGTTTGCTCTGCAAACTCTTCCCAGCAGACAGAGGCTGCCCCCGGGCTGCCATCGGTCGTTTAGGGGTGTCACTGAGCCGAGGGAGCTCCTCCGTGTCTTCCCCCCACTCCTTTGCTCTGGTGGGTGCAGTTCAGGGGTGACTTTGCAAGGACGAGTCCAACCAGGCTTTGGGTGCAGCCTGCGATTATTTTTAGACTCCTGCTTACCTCTCAGAGGTCGAGGTTGGAGAAAAATCTCTGGGCCCTTCGCTGACAGGGTAAAACCCTCTAAAAAGTGGGGGGGGGAAATAAAAGGAGGAGGAAAAAAAATTCTAGAAGAAGAGGGGAAAATATCTAAAAGGAGATGGAAAAATCCTCTAAAAGGGGGAGAAAAAAAAACTCTAAGGGGGAGGACAAAAACTCTGAGAGGGGAGAAAAAGTTCTGAAAGGGGGAGAAAAACTCTAAAAGTGCGGGAGAAAGTCTAAAATGGTAAGAAAAATTATAAAAGGGAAGAAAACTCTAAAGGGTGGGAAAACTCTAAAAGGGGAATAAAACCCCTAAAATGGGAGAGGGGAAACTCTAAAAGGAAGGAAAAGCTCTAAAATAGGAAGGGGAATACTTTAAAAGGAGGGGAAAATTCTAAAAGGGAAGAAAAACCTTTAAAAGAGAGGAAACCCCTCTAAAATGGGGGGAACTTTTAAAAGCGAGAGGGGAAAGTCTAAAAAAGGGGGGGGAGCCCTAAAAGGGGAAACAAAAAAAACTAAAAGGGAGGAAAAACCATTCTAAAGGGGAAGCTGCCCATGGAGTTTCCTTCAGGCAGCGGCAGGACCGAGGCCGGGGGATAGCCCCAGCCCCGCAGTCTCCTGCCGTCCGGCTGCACCTTTCCCCGCTCCCACCGGGAGCACATTCCCTTCGGGTCTTTGAGTCCTTTCCTTTTCCGAGAGCTCCCACTGGGTCAAATCCAACCGAAAGCCGAGCTGGGAGAGCCAGTAAAGCCGTTAGGAGAAGGGAGAAGGAGTTTGTCCCTACGGTGCAGCGCGGCCGGGGCTGTATTCCTGCTTCCAGACCGCGCAAATCCTAACCAGGAAAAAAAACGTTCCTGGGTTGTTGTTATTGTTGTTTGGTTTTTTTGCGTTGGGTTTTGGTTTTGTTAGATTTTTTTTCCCTGTTGTTTCTTTCGATACGATTTTTTCCAAAGGGCTTCGCCCAGCATTAGGTGAAAATAAACATTAAAATTCTAAATTAAAAATAAATACAATGAAATGGGCGAGCAGACAGAGAGAGAGAAGGTGCCTTTAGCGATTCACTGCTGCCTGGTTTTACACCTCTTTGCCCTTCCAAAGTTTCCTGTCGTGGCTGAGCACAACAAAGACAATGGAGCAAAGATCGCGCCTAAGGTTGAAGGGAGTGAAAAGCTGCCGTGGAACGGCAAAGCTTCTCCCGCATCTTTCTCACCCCCCGGGCCCACTCCGAGCTGGGGTCCCACTGTATCCCCTACCACCCACCTCCCTCCAGGATGCCCTGATCCAAGTGCAGGGCTCCATGCTCCTTCCTCCCGGAAAAGGCAATGTTTGTCTGCGGGGAGGTTGGATGGATGGATGAATGAATGGATGGATGGATGGATACAGGACCTACGTGGGTGTCCCCAAGGATCCCTCTGGCTGGATTGGGTACGGGGGGTGGCATGTCTGCTTTTGTGTGAGCATTTCTGCTAGCAAAACAAAACCAAAATAACAATAATAAAAACAAAAGCACCCAAACAAACCCCAAAAACAAACAAAACAAAGGAAAGAAAAAATCAAACCAAAACGAAAAAACCCAACTACATAAATAAAACCAACCCCAAACCTCGCCATCCCCCCAGAAAAGGAGCGCAGCGGCGAGCAGAAAAACGAGGACGGGGCCGCGGACGACCCGGCGAAGAAGAAGAAGCAGCGGCGGCAGAGGACCCACTTTACCAGCCAGCAGCTGCAAGAGCTGGAAGCAACTTTCCAGCGGAACCGCTATCCCGACATGAGCATGCGGGAAGAGATCGCTGTATGGACCAACCTCACCGAGCCCCGAGTGCGGGTAAGAGCTGTGTCCAGCCCCCGTCGGGATGCAGGGCTCTGCTCCAGGAACGGCTGGAGGTGGCGGGAGGAGGGCTAGGGGAAAATACCCCATCGCGGAGATGCTGAGGTGGTTTGCGAGCTGATGTGGGCTTGATTTTAATGACTAAAATTGACATTCAGGCTCGAAAGGGAGAAATTCAACTCGCGGCCGCTGAGAGATGCTGCCCAGCGCGGGCTGTGAACGCCGGCCTGGCGCTTAGGGATGGACCCAAAATTGGGGGGCGAGCAGTGAGAGAGTAAAGGCCCGAATGTGACGGGAAGACCCCCTCCCCGATTTGGCCTAACTCGGCATGGGGCTACAACAATGCTCCCATCCGAGGAGCGGCTCTTTGCCTTGCTCTAGTTATTCCCAATGATTCCAGCAAACCGTGAGCATCTCCCAACAAACCGCTGCTCGACACCATGGCGGTGACGGGATGGCGGCTCAGCATCCCCTCCCCCGGGCCCGCCGCCATCGAGTCGGTATCAGCTCCTCCCGCCGGTGCGCATCTCCCGCGGGCGGGAGGATGGAGAGGCTGTTGGGGCATGGGCAAAGCGAAGGCCAGGTTGTGCTCCAAAGTCAATAAATACTATAGGTACAGAGAAGGCGCTTGGTCTCTGCACAGTTCGGAGCCGATGCCACCTTATATGTTTATATATATACACACACACACGCACATATAGCTCGGCAGTTCCTGGGCTCAGCAGGCTGCCGAGGTTGAGAGAAATTCGGGAGAAATCAGGAACCGCGTAAGGCAGCCCCACACCATCCCCTAAATCCACTTTTTTCTTTCTTTCTTTTTTTTTTTCTTGGCAATTAAACCGCAAGTGACCAAATCGGATTAGAGAGATTCTGCTTTAAACCTTCCAAGAGTAAACACCCATCTGCAAAGGGGCGAAAATGCAACTGAAAGCATTGTCTTAATTGAGTTTCAAACAAAACAAAGCCAGAGCATTAAAATATTGGCGGAATATTTCAGGAAGCAAATAAAACTAATATATGAGTTGCCATTAACATAATTTCGTTCTCCCTTCTGCGTGGAGATGTTTGGGTTTGATGTTCTGAGATTGCAGATTGCAAATCTACCCTTAATTTGCAATGAGGGCCTTCCTTTAAAATGTCTAGGAGCCATAATTAAAACTATTACCCTCATTTTCAGGAAATTCCTGTCTGGAAGCACCTTCCGAGGAGTATGTTACAGGTTTTGAACATGTTGGCTTTCGTTTCCTATTTATTCCTGGTTCTTTTTTATTATTGTTACGTTTTAAAATAGATTCCACCATCCATCCCCCCTTCCTCCCTACAAGTTTCCATCTTTGAGACCAGTGTTTAATTATAGTCGCGCCATTTCTGAGCCAGGAAGGGAGGCCTGAAAACCTCCCTCTCCGCCTCGTCCTCCCGGCGTAACATCCGCGGGAGCAGGCGTAGCGAACCGAGCTGCTCCGCGGGGGTCCTGGTCTCTGCAGGGAGCCCGAGGGGGGATGGTTTTGGCTAGGTTGGATAAAGCCAGGGGCGATGGAGGAGGGAGGGATGCAGGAGGAGAGGATCGCAGGCAGGGCATAGTCATGCTGGGCTTTAACCTGGAAAGAAAGAATTTGGGGGCTGCCTGGCTCCCATCGCGGGGGAGTTAGACTCTTTCCGACAACTAAAAAAAATAAAAATCTATATTTATATATAAAACGAGAAAGAACCTGGATCAGATTTTTGCCTCAAACACCAGGAGCGGCCCCTGCTTCTCTGCTCCCTAGTTAGGGCTGTAAATTCTCATTAGATATAAGGGCAGAGGCTGCATCTATCCGAGGGGCTATTCGGGGATTGATTTTTTTTTTTCTTCTTCTCCTTTTCTTTCATTTTTTTCCCTTTAACCTAAACATACTAATCCAATCCCCTTTTTTATGATCTGTAACGGGGGACTTTTATTACATAGCATTAGCGTTCGGAAACGCGACGGAGCCAGGCTTAATCCGAGTGGGTTCTGCCTGCATCCCATGCCTTGTTCCAGGGAAAGGGGGACTGGGAGAACCGGGGCGACACGGGCAGGGACCACGGACACCCGCGTAGACACCCTGCGCGGAGAGGTTGTTGTGCACATCCTTGCGCGCATCATCCGGCTAAGTGGAGAAGGATGCGCGCAACACCCCGTAGGGGCGAGGGGCTACAGAAAGATGCCGTGCAGGCTCCGCGGAGCTATGCCCGCAACCTGCGGAGCTGGGGGTCATTTGTTAGCCCCACCACCACCTCCCCGCTCATCCCAACCTGAGAGGGAAGGGGGTGGGTGGCAGGTACTTGCTCTCCTCCACGCGCAGCTGCGCTCCGTGCGGGGAGGGGGACGGCGGTGGCTCCGCACTCACTGTGCTGTGTTGGTGTTGTCTCCCCTCTTTCCGTGTCTCCCCCCTCCCCGTAGGTCTGGTTCAAGAACCGCCGAGCCAAGTGGAGAAAGCGGGAGCGGAACCAGCAGATGGACCTGTGCAAGAACGGCTACGTGCCGCAGTTCAGCGGCTTGATGCAGCCCTACGACGACATGTACGCTGGCTACCCCTACAACAACTGGGCCACCAAAAGCCTCACCCCGGCTCCTCTTTCCACCAAGAGCTTCACTTTCTTCAACTCCATGAGCCCCCTCTCCTCGCAGTCCATGTTCTCGGCGCCTAGCAGCATCTCCTCCATGAACATGCCTTCCAGTATGGGTCACTCAGCCGTGCCGGGAATGGGCAACTCCGGCCTCAACAACATCAACAACATCAGCGGCTCCTCGCTCAATTCGGCCATGTCCTCACCGACTTGTCCCTACGGACCACCGGGTTCGCCCTACAGCGTCTACCGGGACACTTGCAACTCCAGCTTAGCCAGCCTCAGACTGAAATCTAAGCAGCACTCCAGTTTTGGCTACAGCAGTTTGCAGAGTCCCGGCTCGAGTTTAAACGCCTGTCAGTATAACAGTTGATGGACTTGAGAGCATCAACCTCTGACAAAGCAAGGCAGAAGCAAAGCGACGTTTAACGGAAAAGAAGAAGAAGAAAAAAGCTAAAAAAAAAAATTATATATATATATAAACCCGACGATGATTTCAAGCAAAACCCGAGAGAGGAAAAAAAAAGACAAAAAAATCAAACAAAACCAAAAACAACAACCAAAAAACCCACCCACACACCACCAACAAAAACAAAACAACAACAACAACAAAAAATCACCCAAAAAATAAATAAAAAAAGAACCCCACACACAACCAAAAGCTCCGCGGACTTCGTCTAGAAATCAAATTTTTTACTGCAAACCAACAATTGCAGCGCTTTAAACCCAGCCAAAATTCCAAATAAACCATCCAAAAAAGCCAAACCCAAACCAAAACCGTAAAAGGACCAGCAAAGTTTTGCAAGAGACACCGGAATCTGGTACATGGATGAGTTGCAATTTTTTTTTTCTCTGGATTTATGCGGGTTGTATGTGTTTACTTGAACTTGCACAGGAGTTGGTAAAGCGGTGGCTGCACCCATCCTCCCCTCCCGGGAGGGAAGGACACGCCGCGGTGGTAAAGAGCTGGTGGGACGGTTCTTGTCGCACGGGAAAGAGTTTGGTTAATGTTTACCACTGAGAAACAGAATCACGCTCGAGAAAAGAATTAAAAAGAAAAAAAAAAAAACAAACAAAAAAAAAAAAAGAAGAGGGGGGAAGAAAAAAAAATATAATTCGCAGAGTAGATTCTGCGGGGAAAAAATGGTTAAAATATTAGGTATGAAACTATTAAAAAATAATAATGACAAGGGTCAACCACTTATATAAGGTTATATTTATATCTACCGTTGCATTGTGCCGGAGCATTGTCCTTGGCCGTTGAATAAACTGTTTTTCAAATGCATGATTCTTGATGTTTTTTTCTTTAGTTGGAAGCTCTAATCCAGTCATTCCTGATACTAAGCAGCTCAAGGTTCCTACCTCTTCATCCTTTCCAAAAGACTGCAGTATCCCGGTGGTGAGAGAGAGCGCAGAAAACCCTCCAGCGATGCGAAAACTCTTCGGCATTCTCCCCATCCAAAGTCTTATCCTGATAATGAAATTATCATTCATCTTTATTTAAATGCAAGAGGGGTTTTTTTCTCTTTAAAAAAATAAACAAACAAAACACAAACGAAACAAACCCATTGTAAAGAGTCTAGGACGAAAGGAAATAAAAGAGAGACGAAAAAAGGTCTGTTCTGAAGTGAATCCAGATACTGCATCTCTGCTAAAGGAACAGAGAGCTTCGGCGTCCGGAAGGGTTGCTTAGCAAAGCTGAAAGCATTCCTTGTTTTTCTTTCTAACTGTGAAGGAAAAAACAAGGGAAAAAAAAAAAGTAATCTTAAGGTGTTATTATGTAAATATAGATATTTTAATAAGTGCTTGTTGGCAAAAAACAACCAACCAACCACCAAACCATGGAAATGATAAATATGATCTTTATTAATCCGCATAGCTAATATGAAGTTTAATTGCAGGCATCTTTGTTGCTTCTTTTTATCGACTGTAGATGACAAAAAAAACCAAACCCAACCATAATATCAAATGCACACGGTACTTCTTTCCCAGTGTATTTCCCACCTGTGGTAAACGTTACGCTGGATGTTTCAGTTATGCTGTTGTGGATAAGGATGCAGTATATATATTGTTTTATAAGTTATGTTTTGTGATTTTATTTTAATTTTTTTTTTTCAAAAAATTAAGAGCATGGGAATAAAACAAAGAAAAGAAACACACAGAGAAAAAAAATCGACTAAACCGAAACGAAATCTAGAAATGCCTTCCTTTCATGTTCTTTTCTGGCTGTGTTTAAGACTGAACAAGAAGATAAATAGCTTTTTCCTCCCTGTCCCTTGGTGATATTTTGGGGAGGGTCCCTCCGCTTCCCGCTGCGGGCACCCCACCTCCTCCTCCCGCATCCCTGTAACGGAGCCGTGGGGCGAAGAGAGCTTCTCCCGGGAGGGGGGTTTGGTTCCTACCATCCCGAGGGGAGCCCCAGCAATGAAAATCCTCCTCACCTCTCCTTTTCCTGCAGATTTTAGCGCTGCTGTTCAGCGGCAGCGTTTGGGGAGGCAGCACATCCCCCCTCCATCCTTCCATCCCTCCATCCCTCCCGCCTGGATTTCTACGAAATATTACCCCCCTCGAGCTGTGAGTTGGGGGATTTTCCTCCCTCAAAAAGTTCATCCTACACTCTGTAGACCCTCTCGGGATTCCAGTGCCCTGGGCCCTCTCCATTCCCCTGAACCGTTTTGCTCATTTGGCTAAGGTGTGTTTTCCTTTTGCTCCTCCAAATGCTCCGAAATCCTGAATTTTAAAGGTTCTTCGATTGATTTCTTTTTTTCCCCGAGCTGTTGCAAGCACGAAAGACTCCAATTTCATTACTGTTCCATTACTATTCCATTACTATTTCATTACTCTTCCATTACTATTATGATTACTATTAATATTTTGTGGAAAATTCCATCCTTTAGCCAACGAATCAACAAATTCTCCGCGCCGAGGCTGCCTCCCCGCTGCCCAAACGCGCTGTTTGCGCGGCCGCGGATGTCCCCATCCTTCCCCCGGGGGGATTGCAGCTCTCTGCGCAGAGCTTCCGCGGCCGCGTAAGGCAGCAGAGCAGTTCCCTGGCAGTGCGAGAGGAGGTCCGCGCCCGCGGAACTCCTATCCCAGGGCTGCGCAGTGGCTTTGCACTTCACCCAGACTCGGCAAAGAGGAGCTTAGTCTGCTCGGCTACTCCATCACTTCCTACAGCTTACCGGGAGCATGCAGCAGATCAGTGAAACCACTGAGTTTCCCCTCCAGTTCCCAGCCGGGAGAGTTTCTGCAAGCCCTCAGCTGTGATTTTAGCTTGGATTTGCGGTGTTCATTTTCTCCTGCTCTTGGAGGTAGCACTGCTAGTCCTAAATCAGAGTAAACCCTGCGGGGCTCACTCCTATTTAGCCAAACCCTGCCGCAAAGTCACAGTCGTTGTCCTAATTCTCTCCTGGAACTCAGTTGCGGTCCAGGGATACAACCTCCTTGGGATTCTGTCTCCCCAGCATCCCCCTGCCCTGAGAATGTCCCAGGAAAAAGCTTGATCTGCTGCTGCTGAGTGAAATTCGGGCATCTTGACACATTTATGGCTCAGGGAAAGGAAAATTCCAAGGAGATGCTGAGCAGAAAACAGCTCCTCCACCTTCCCTGTGCGTTTTTAGGGATGTTTTGCTTCCAGAAGCCCTTAGGTCTCCCCTACAATAGTTAGAGCTTGAATTATTGGGGGTTTTGGTGTGTTTGAAGCATGGCTTGGGAGTGCCTTGCCCAAGCACAGCTTCCTTAGGGATATGCCCTTGGAGGTGCCCAGGTGTGTATCCACAGCCAAGAGGAATTGTCATTTCACAGCCCTTTAGCCCGCAGAGTCCCCAAAGGGAGGTCCCATCCATAAAACATCTCTCCCCACAGCTCTTCTCACTCGGTTTTTCAGCTCCTGGGTGTTTCCACACACCGGAGGCAATAGTTTTCCATCTCTTATCCTGAGCATTCCTCCAAGTGCTTTCAGCACGTGAAGCTCCCACAGGGATTTGTGAAGCTGCATCACTTCCAACTGTTGTGATCCCAGCTTGCTGGGGACTCTACCTTGCAGAGGCTGCTGCAGAGAGCCCCAGACTCCTGCCCTCCAACTGCAGCCTTGCCTTGGACTCACTTTGGAAAGAGCTGAATCCACTTTGTTCTGGGTGTGCTCAGCATTTCCAAGGTAGAGCTGCTTGGGGAACACTTTGCATACTTACCTGGGCTGGAGCTTTGCTTGGGAATGTTCTATAGTCCCAAGAAATCCCAGGTGACCAACTCAGAAGCTGTTCCACAGTAGAGGTTCCTATTGCTCCAGCCCAGATGAAGTTCACAAAGACTTTTATGCCTCAACCTGTGCTTTTCGTTGGAGATTAAATGTCTTCTAATAAAAAGCTGTGGTCAGTTTAACTCCAAATTGCATAGTTGTCTTTATCTGTGGCCTGGAAGCTAGCAAACGATGCAAAGTCCTATTTAAATTAATAGGATGCTTCAGTCTTGATTTTAATGGGATTTTGTATCATAAAAATAACACTTTGGAATGCCCTAACATTTTGCAGCAAACTTGCAGCAAAAGTCACTGGGGCTGGGATAATAAAAACCCAGGCTTTATTTGAAAGCTATGAAAAGTTTGTCATTAACTTCTGTGGGCAGAGTTTCAGGTTTTATTCTTTTAGTTTGTAGAAGTAAAAATTACTTTATCAATTAAGCAAGAATCTGTGACAACTTCTCTCTCCTCCAGTCTGGTGATTTGCATGTCTGATATTTTTAAACCAGCCAAGTTATCCAGACTTATAAACCAACCTGTGGACAAGAAGAGAGAACAAATAACAAATAAAACTAAGAAACTAGACATTATTTTTCTGCTAAGAGATTTTTCCCCCATCCAACAAAGTGAAGTTGTTGCTTCTAAAAAAAAAATACACACATATATATATATATATATATATATATATATATAAAATCCTTTCATCTATCCAGGAGAAGTTTTCTGCTCACCCTCATAAGAAAACAGTAAAAACCCTCCTTCAAAGTCAAATATGTTTTAATTAACAGAGCTGCAAACTGAAATCCCCAGCTCTGCACCAAGCCTCCTCCCTCTGCAGCTCGCCCTTGTGCAAAAGCTCCCTCTGATTAACAAGCTACAGGCTGCACTCTGCTCCAAACTGATTAAAGCACTAGGGCTGCAGGCAGATTTTTCTATCCAAAAATGTTGCAGTGGCAGCCAGGGTTTTTTTATTTTGCAGCGTGAAAAATAACAGGAAAAAATAATCTTGTTATCCCCATTTTTCTGATGAAGAAAGCACATGCATAATATTTTTATTTAAGCTTGCTCACCATTAAAAAAAGAAGAGAGAAGAAAACTGAAAGAACATATGTATTTAATTTCTTTTCCCCCTTTCCTCACCCAAGTAATTTCTTACAAAAACCCAGGTAATGACGTGGAGAGCAAAGTTGCTCACAAATCTTCCCAGGAGATCAGTGGAGCTGAGGGAAGCTTTGTGCCCAAGGGCAATCCTCACTGATGGAAATGAGCAACCCAAAACCAGCTCCTCCGGACACCTCTGCTCCTGCCTGCAGACCTACAACCAACTGCAACGATGCCTGCCTGGAATAAGATGTCAAACAACACCCATCCCATCCTGCTTCCTAATTCAAGCCTTGCTCAGAGCATCCCCCCAAATTCTAGACAAGAAAGAAAAATCTGATTTAATATGAGCAAGGACAAAGTAGCTGCTGTCCCCCAGGAGGGTAAAGTCATTTATTTTACAGGCTCCAAAATGGTCCATGCCTGGGTACAGGAGATTAGCAGTGGGATTTTCCAAAGCCTTCTGTGATTGAGGAGCAGATTGAGAAAATGATTCAGCAAAGCAGTCCTGCTGTGAGATTTTCCTAGAAGTGAGGTAGGCACCTGGGATTTAGAGACTAAGAGTGAGACTTTTAGAGGGATTTAGATGTCTGAAGATACAGTGAAGTACACAGGGATCTTTGAAAGCACCTAGTGCCTGTGTCTCTCACAGGTATCTGCTCTGGCTCCTTCTGAGGCTCCTCTAACCACCTGAGTGAAACTGGGAGAACCCAAATGGAGAGCCCAAATCCCAAAGGCATTTGAGCACCCTCAAAAAGTCTCATTCTCCCTCCACTCCCTTCTTTTCTTTCTTTTTCTTTCTTCCCAACCCCCCCCCCCCCCCTCCAGAAAGTCTAGAAGGAGCATTCACTCCTTGAAGAGCTAAGCCAGGAAAGGACTTGAAGCACACAAGGAAAACTACCCAGCAAAAATGCTTCAAGGCATGAGGTGAAGCCCTGGTCCCAGGCAGGCCAGCTGGAGATCTGCCAGCAGCTGGGAGGGAGCAGGGTTGTGTCCCATGGATAACCACAGCTCTGCTGGCACCCTGCTGCAGTCAGCAAAGCAAAGATGCTTAAAGCTAGGAGTAAAGTTCAGCAAGCTGAAGGAAGCATTGTGGAGAGTTTGTGCTCTCACAAGCCTCTGATTGAAGTCAGGACCTCAATTTAATCTTCAGGTCTCACAAAGCAAGAGCCCACTCATTAAACATTTACAGGGGCAGGCTTGGAAGCTTTGTAAGCAAACCTGGAAAGGTAGGGGAGAAGGTTGGGTGGCAGCTCATTCTTTCCTTCCCCATGGAGCAGCTAATGGGGATAGCAGCATCCTCTCTCTGGTCTGCAGAAGCCAGCAGCTTTTGGGAGCATCCCCTGCAAGGTGGGTTCAGCAGTGGAGATCAGGGCTGGGGCATCCCTCACTGCTCTCTGCCCATGTCCCCAGCTTGTTCCTTGCAGTGAGGAGAATAAAATACAATGAGTCAGTGCAGAGATTTGGAGCTGGAGGGAAGTTTGTTATTGTTTATGGCAGGGAAGCATGCTCACACCTCATCCTGAGCTCACAGAGCCTGCTAAGATGGGTCTAGGTCCCTCTGCTGACCCACCTCTGTGGCACCATGGTGACATTGAACTAGGACCCCTCTGCCTGACCTGGTAGCCAAAAGGGCTGGATCCTGTCCTCTGAAAGCTCATCCTCAAGCCTTAAGTGCCTTTTCATGTTTGACCTCTGAGCACATCAACCTACAGCCCCTTGCAGCCTGTCTCCACCTCCCCAAACCTGGCCCATGTGGCCCATGCCCCCAGCCCAGCTATGCTGCCCTGTGTGATGGATGCAGGACTGCTCCTCTTGCTCACCCCCATCTCATAGCCAGGGCTTCAGGGAGAGCAGTACATAGAGTTTCTCTGCAGTCCATGGGCTGAAGCTCACCAGGCAAGGGCTGACAATTCAGTGGGTCACCTTTGCAGCTGAAAGAGGCTGAAAATCCCAATCTACAGTCCTGTTGCTTTCCTGAGCTGAACTCCTCCTGCTACCTGTCCTCTCCATACATTCCAACAAGCTCTGAGAGCACACACACCTCCTCATTCCAAAGCTCTCCTGCTCTCTGTGGGCATTCACCTGCCTCACATTTCCTCCTCCCTTGTTCCTGACCTATCCCATACTAATACCTGCCTGCTTACCTCAAGCCTACCTGGGTGTGTGATTTAACTACTGGTTGCATGTGTTCTAGATCTCTTCATCTAGCTGCTGCCTGAGCCAAGATCAGCACAATGAAGTTCTCATTTATGTGCACTCTCCAAGCTCTCTGCTCTAACTGTTCCACATAGATATGTTTCATTTGCTCAACTCTACCTTACACCCACTCATTGAGCCAAACCTCCTACCTCCCTGTAGCAAAGGAACACCATAGAATACATGATAAAACTGCTAATACATGATAAAACTGCTGATACATGATAAAACTGCTAATAAATGATAAAACTGCTAATCTAATATATGCTAAAACTGACAAGTCCATCTCTGACATGTTTAGCTAATCTTCTTTCTTTTGGTTTCATTTACTGTCAGCTCAATACAAAGGTATCCTATAGCTCTACTCGTGCCTCTAAGGTGCAAGGTTAAGATTAAGTTAGAAGTAGGGTTAAGGCTTACTGCTTAGAGCTAGGGTCAGGGTTTGGGTTGGCTTGAGCCTGGTTTAGAGTTAGGGGTAGGATTGGTTCAGCATTTAGGAATATATTTAGGTTCTGGCTGGGTTAGGGTGAGGCATAAGCTAGGTTTGGGTTAGGAGTATGATTAATAACACAGCTTGTGTGAGGGTTAGGTATT
Source organism: Bucco capensis (assembly GCA_013396975.1). Lineage (NCBI taxonomy): Eukaryota > Metazoa > Chordata > Aves > Piciformes > Bucconidae > Bucco > Bucco capensis. The sequence continues at coordinate 99,310 of VWZO01019668.1, read as the reverse complement.
GGGTGTAGAGTTTTAGGTGCTATGTTGGGTTAGGTTTGCCTTAGTGTTGGGTTAGGATAAGCTTTAAGCTTAGGGTCAGGCTTTACAATTGGGGTTAGTTTTAGGGTTGGTTTAAGGAGTCACATCTCAGCCCTGATCAGGTCAGGTCTCTCTGCTGATATCTTGTGCAAGTAGCTCTGATCTCTTTCTCTCCATCACCTCATTTTCTCTCCCACACATCCCAGTAGGTGTTTACAGTTGACTTTCATAACATTCAGCAACCCATTTGTCCATGTATTCTCATTTCCCTGACGTGTTGTGCACACATTCCTGTCTCACCCAGCCAGTGATCACTCTCAGCCTTTCTCTGCAGCACTAATGTATTCCCACTTCTGCTTTGGCCTGTCAGGACTAAAGACATCAGTGCAACTAATGCCACCATTAACCACATTTCTTTTTTTTTTTGCAGTCTCATTAAGCTAATGCCTGTGACTACTTACCTCTCACCTGATGAATCTGATGCAAATTTCAGTGAATCCCTCTGGATTTCCACAGCACATGGTAAAGCAGAGATTTTCATCTCCCTCCTTGTTCCATCCATATGCATCTCTCTCTGCTCACTCATACCCAGTCTGAGGAGCCAGGTATCTGCACCAACATCCTCCTCCATCAATCATCCTGTCAAGGATCTGCTCCCCCCTGGAACATCCCTCTAAATTCGTTCTTGATCAGGCTAATTTCCCAGCACTTCCAGCTCCTGAATACTCCTCTTGTCTTTTCATCTACCCAACAACCTAGCCCAACCTGTTAGCTTGCTCATTGTTCCAAGCTTGTTTTCTTCAGCATAATCTCTTTATTCTGTATGAGTTTTATGTATGAGCTGTTTACTCCATGCTTGGTTTGTCTGCCTCTTCCTGAAGTGCTTTTTGCTCTTCTCCATCTCTACTCTTCACCTTTTTTTGTGTGTGTGCTTCTACCCCAGATTTTCTTTGCTCATCTCTTGTCTTGTAAGTCACCTTTTTCACACTTCCCTTTGGCAGTGACTAGATACACTCTCTATGGGTTATTCATCTAGTAACTACTCATCTATTAACTCTGTTCTTCTTTTATCTGTTCCACCATCCCCATTCCCCACAATCAATGCCCTAGTCACCCTATCAGCCCATATTTTCTGCCTGTATTAGTCATAGGTTTATTCCAGCTATCTTTCCATCCCTTTACCCAGACAACACATGTCCTGTCTGCTGTAAACCTGTCCATCTCAATCTAATCTCTTTCCCTTTTGGCCTTTCATTTATCACTCTGCTCTCTGCAGCTTTATCTAGTCAATCTTTGCAGCTAACACAAGCTCAGTTAATAATCTCTTCAGTCAGTACATATACCCATCCCTTCATCCACCCAGCCATCCAATTTCTACCCAGTTGACCTAAGCCTAGGATATTCCCAATATTCCTAGAGGATCACCTCTTCCTCCTCACCTCCATTTTCCTCTTCTAGATCTGTCAGTGGCACTGCTGCTCATCTCACTTTTATTTAGTGTATGGAGCCCAGAACATCTCTATATATCTCTTTACCTAAACATGTTAATTGATAGAGAGATCAATTTATTCATTGATTCCATATGTCCTGCTAAGTTTTCTGTTATATCTGCATTTCTCTACTTGTTAGCTGTTATATTTACTGCTGATAGTCCACATTCCATCTACTCTGCTTACCTTCCCAGGCACCCAGCAGTTACTTTGCCTACCCAAGCCACATTTCTGTCTTCCACATTTTTTGCTTTTCCTTCCAGTTTAAATGTCTTGTTCCTACATTTTGATTTTCCTTACTTCTTCATTTGCTTAATTTCACTTTACTGGAAATGGAAGGGTTTGGAGGGTGGGGGTTCCTTTCCTTTCCTTTCCTTTCCTTTCCTTTCCTTTCCTTTCCTTTCCTTTCCTTTCCTTTCCTTTCCTTTCCTTTCCTTTCCTTTCCTTTCCTTTCCTCTCTCCTTTTCCACTCTCTTCCCCTCTCTCTCTTTCTTTCCCTCTCTGTACCTGTTTATCCCTTGATTTCTCTATGTTTATCCAAGTTATCCATCAGTTTATACCACAAAATCCAACCCACAGAGCCATTCAATCTGGGTGCCCAAGGTCCTGTCCCTCATTATCCAGGAGGTATTCCAGCTGAGAGTAACTCCAGTAACAATGCTTTTATCACTCCCAGTGATCCAGCCCAGTATTGGACTGATGGGAACAGGGATCCAGAGACCCAGGATGGATATTGTCTGTTCAATATCATGCAGCCTCACATCTCACAGCAGAAGTAACAGCCACTTGCAAACAAGGAGTAGTTTGCTCCTGACATGGTCACAGAGTCCAGACCAGTATGCCAATAAAAGGAAAAGACTTGGATATTGGGAACAGCCAAAATCCTCACCTCTGCATCTGTGCAATGTGAGAGTTTCACTAGATGGGATCAATTCCCAACTTCCAATGGGGTTATTTAGGCACATCTTGTGTCATTGTGTCTAGCAGGGGAAGAGAAATGATATCAAATGATAGCAAAATGATATCACCTGAGCTTTCCACTCTCTCCTTCCAAGTTTATTTTCCCTTTCCCCCCACACACACTCCAAAGCTTTCCCTCACCAGGCAAATCTACATCTGCCTGCAGCTGTTCCTGAAGGATTTTCTATGCTGTAAATTAGATACCTTCCCTCTTTTTACTCTTAACCATCTTTGTGTTTTGAGGGGATTTGGGGGTCTTTTTCCTGCTTAGATTCTGGCCCCTGGGTTCAAACAATAGCCTCACAGGTCCAACCTTCATGGCTCAAGTGGGGAGAATATTTAAAGCCTTGAATCTGGAAGGGTTCAGACCCAGGAATTTGGATTACTAGGATGCTGAGCCATGGGAGTTGGCTTTAAATGCTTTGTTATCATAGAATCCTAGCATGGTTTGGGTTGGAAGGGACCTCTGGAGCTCATCTAGTCCAACCCCCCTGCAGTGGGCAGGGACATCCCCAACTAGAGCAGCTTGCCCAGAGCCCTGGCAAGCCTCACCTGCAATGCCTCCAGGGATGGGAACTCAACCACCTCCCTGGGCAACCTGGGCCAGTGTTCCACCATCCTCGTGGGGAGCAACTTCTTTCTTTTACCTACTCTCAATGACTCTCCCAAACCAAACCAGTAGCACTTTGATGCCAAAAAAATGTTGGGCTCAGTGAACCATCAGGTGGCAAAGATTGGCAAGGCAAGTCTGGAAGTGGATGATGGAGTTAATGCTCCTAAGTGCTGCAAAAGGAGATGAGGACCAGGATGCTCCTGGAGCTTTTGCAGAGCTCTTGCAAGCCAGAGAGGCAGCAGGAGTTGGGGGAGAGGAAGGCAAGAGTTGGGAAACTCTTGGGAAAGTGTCATAAATACCTTTTGATATTCCCTGAGATAGCAGAGCCTGGACACAGCACACTGCTGGCCACAATCAGTAACCTCTGTGTGAAACTGTTTGTCTTGCTCTTTGCATTAGGTAAATGCCCAACCCCAATTCACTGATAAAAGCAGACACTGAGGGAAAGAAGGGGAGGGGAAAAAAAAAGAAAGAGAGAGAAAAAACAACCCAGAGACAAGGTCTCCTTGGGCCCTCAATCAACAACAAACCAGGCAGCCACCAGACAGCCATTTAGTGAACATCTCAAAGCTATCTCCCTGTCTGCTGGAGGGGCTTGAAAAGCATCAGATTGGTGTGTTTGGCTGAAACCAAGTGAATTGTAGGCTAAAGCCTTCTCCTTGACTTCAAGGCTGTGTTTACTGCAGTCAGGGCTGAGGGGGAAGGAGGTAACCCCAAAGACCTCCCTCCTTCTCCTCCTCCTCCTCCTCCTCCCTGCAAGCCCCAGGCTTGAAACTTGATTTAAAAAAAAAAAAGAAAAAAAAAAGACAAGATTGAATTTCAGTTTGCAGGATTAGGGAGATGACTTTTAGGGGCTGCTTGTTGGAAAAAAAGCAAAGCAAAGCAGCTGGGAGGGATTAGGCTGAGCTGGCGTCTGCACTTTCAACTGATTCAATTTTGCTCCACAAGACATTGTATCTGAGCCTTTCTGGAGACTATTCAAAGCAAATCATTTTCATTTTTACCAGTTGGTAAGTGATCAGAGTCTATTTTTAGTGTCTTAGAAGCGTCGGGGTTGGATTTTGTTGGGTTTGGGGTTTTTTTTTTTCCTTTCTCCTTGTCTTTTTGTCTTTCTTTTTTTTTTTCTTTCTTTCTTCTTTTTTTTTCCCCCCCTTTCTCCTTTTTCTCTCCTAGTTGAATATCTGTAGCTGGGCTATCAAGAACAGGCATGTTGGGAGGCAATGTTTACCAGCAGCAGCAGCAGCAGCTTCAACTCATTTTATGCTTCACTTCAAGACTAAAAAGCAGCAGAGAGGATGCTGCCAGAGCTGTCAAGTCACTCTCTCCCCAAACCTCCCAGAGCTCAGCTTCTGAACCAGTTTGAGGATTGGGGGTTGTTTTTTTTTGGCCAGGTGAATCCTTCTAATTTGGGCAAAGCCAGCCAGTTGCATGTGGTTCCCTGGAGGGTTGCTAGCAGAGGTTGTGCTCCTTGTGCCCAGTGAGTATTGGGCAGGGAGGGCACAGAGGAGAGAGCTGAGGGTTCAAGCTTGAGGGTTTTCTAGTGGATTTTTTTTTTTCACCCTCTAAAAGTTAACTTGGCAACTGAGTGGTGCTTTGCAAAATCTACAGTGCTTCTGCTGCATAGTTTTGTCATTGAAAACCAACAGAAATCAGAAAAACCCTTTTTGCAAGCAAGGACAGGAAGAAAAAAATTCTTATCGCTTGGGGAGTGGGAGAGGAATTGCTTTTCCTTCCAGTTTAAATGTCTTGTTCCTACATTTTGATTTTCTTCTTAATGTCTTGATTTGCTTTATTTCACTTTACTGGAAATGGAAGGGTTTGGAGGGTGGAGTTTGTGAGGGTCTTTCCTTTCCTTTCCTTTCCTTTCCTTTCCTTTCCTTTCCTTTCCTTTCCTTTCCTTTNGAGAGAGCTGAGGGTTCAAGCTTGAGGGTTTTCTAGTGGATTTTTTTTTTTCACCCTCTAAAAGTTAACTTGGCAACTGAGTGGTGCTTTGCAAAATCTACAGTGCTTCTGCTGCATAGTTTTGTCATTGAAAACCAACAGAAATCAGAAAAACCCTTTTTGCAAGCAAGGACAGGAAGAAAAAAATTCTTATCGCTTGGGGAGTGGGAGAGGAATTGCTTTTCCTTCCAGTTTAAATGTCTTGTTCCTACATTTTGATTTTCTTCTTAATGTCTTGATTTGCTTTATTTCACTTTACTGGAAATGGAAGGGTTTGGAGGGTGGAGTTTGTGAGGGTCTTTCCTTTCCTTTCCTTTCCTTTCCCCC
>VWZO01019668.1:76825-93932 GCA_013396975.1 Bucco capensis | reverse complement strand
TTCCTTTCCTTTTTCCTTTTTCCTTTCCTTTTTCCTTTCCTTTTTCCTTTCCTTTCCTTTCCTTTCCCCCTTCCTCTCCTTTCTCCTTTCTCCTTTCTCCTTTCTCCTTTCTCCTTTCTCCTTTCCTTTCCTCTAGTGCTTTCCTCTGTTCCCTGGCTGAGGGATGGCAGAGAACTGATGCAATATCAAACACTGCCTTTCCAAATCAAAAAGCTAACCTCTGGACATGAATCCTCCAGGGGGAAAGTTTTTCCTTCTTCTATTATATTCCTCAGGAGGTGTTTTTTCCTATTAGTGATGCCCTAGAAAGCACTTGCTTTGTGTCCCAGGGTGCAGATTGCATCTCCAGGAAAGTTGGTTTGTAAAGTCTTTCCTTGGCATCAGAGCATCCCTGAGGAGCATCCCTGAGGTGGTGTGAGGGATGCTGTGAGAAGGACAGAGCTGCTCAGGCTGAGCACTGGCAAGGATGGAGTAGAGCACCAAGGAGGAATGTCATAAACCATTATCTCTGTGCTGGGATGTCCTAATGGCACCAGATCCAAAAATGAAGCAAGAACACAGGCAGGGAGAGAAGAATTGCCATGAGAAGAATCTTTAGGTGAGATGATTAGGATCAGTTATTCCATAAAAAGAAGAAAAAAGCCCTCCCCTGCCCTATCCTTGCTGGCTTGGGCTGAGCCTCTGACCCAGCTAGGTGTTTCAGCCAGGCAGCAAGAGCTGCTTGGCTATTGGAACAGCAACAATTCTTTATTCACAAGCTGGGGCAAAAAAAAAAGAACTCTGCAAGCAGGGGTGGGGAGGGAGGGAAAGGGGAACACAACACAACACGATCTTGTAAAAAGAAAGCCTTAAAAAATACCATACATGAAGGTCCTTGCACAAACTCTTTTCATTTCTCAGTGCACAGGCAGAGGAGGAGAAGGCAGTAAGTGCTTGGAACTGGGGGTAGGAAGGGTCTCTTCTAATAAAGCAGAATGGATCTGAACAAAGCAAAAAAAGGTCTTGCTGAACTGCTGGTGGCAGATGGCATCAGCCCTACCATGTTCCCCTTCAATTGGGGGAGAAAAAGAGGCAAGCAATTTAATGAAAACGCTTAAATAAGCAAACAGAGCAGTTAATTGAACCCATATGCATTAGGAAGGAAATCTAAAGTATACTGATTCATTAAGTTTTATATAACTGTAAACCCCCAGAACCTAAGACAGAGTAAGGAGCCATGATGAAGTGCCAACTAGAAGGAGACCTTCTACCCAGCTCCACTTCCATCTGCTTTGTTATGACAAGAACAAGTGGTTTTAACAAGTACACCATAAATCAGGAGTGTGTGTGCTCCAGCTTGGAGACTTTCAGGTACCAAATAGTGCTGCAAACTCACATTCCTTTTCTTCTGGTTGTTTTGGTTTGGTTTTCCTCAAGACAGAACTAACTGGAAGTTGGATGCCTCTACCTGCAAAGAAAATAAGCAGCAAAAAGCTAGTCCTTCAGGTCTATTAAATTCAAGATAGCTTAGTGTAGTATCTAGACAGGACAGAAATCTGCTCTGCTCCATTGAAGCAGGTACAAAAGGTCCCTTTGATTGCAATAAGGGCAGAACTTCACCTTTGGAGATGCTTGCTTCAGGACTTGCCTTGTGTGATTTGGCTCTGTGAATCTACTCTCCCTGGCTCAGGAAACAAGATCTGTTCAGGTTGTTTTTTTGGAGAAACCTGGTTTACAGCAAATAAAAGCCAACAAGTGATAATGATTTGATGCTAAGCTGTGAAAAGATTGCCAGCTGGGCTTTGGAATTTCCAGTGATGCTGATTCAAAGTGCTATTAGTGACCAGAATGGTCTCAATAATTTCCATTACTGACCTAGAGCCAAGAAGAGTCAGCTCAGGCTAACTGGAAGGACATCTCAGAGCATCCAGGCTGGTTCAGGAGGTCAGCAGTAATCTGTGAAGACACCAATGCCTTTCCCATCCATGTTCATCCATTGATATGCTCAACTGGATAAAAGCTACAGAAGGGGAAAAAAAAACCAACCCTGCCAAATTATGTTTTCATGCCCCAAGTTTGACCAGGGAGGTTAAAGCATTGCACTGTGCAAGCCTTGGTGCTCAGGGTTAAAAAAAACCCAACAACAACAACAACAACCACCTGAAAAGAAGCACAAAGAAAGTAAACATCTGTTAGGAACACAAAAATGATCATGGAAAAATCCATTGATTGAAAACTCAATAAAAAGAAAGGCACAAAAAACTTCCAGGTGAGGTCTTTTTGCCATAGGGTTTAGTTGGGGATGTCCCTGGCCACTGCAGGGGGATTGGACTAGATGACCTCCAGAGATCCCTTCCAACCCAAATGATTCTAGGATTCTGTGATTTATAGAGACTTCCAAGTGTGACCATTTCTTTGGCTTCTCCACAGGTGATCCCCTGGGGCTGTTGTCAAGTGATGGAAGCCTGAAGATCCATGGGATGGCCAGACCCTGCCACCCAGAGCTGGAAAAGAGACACAGCCACTGTCTGAAGGGAAAAGAAACACTGAGAGGTGAAAAGAGATTCCCTGTTGGAATTTGCTGCATGTCAGGCACGGTTAATGTTAGGGAGACAGAGGGAGAGCTGAAGTGTTGGCCCCAATTCAACAAAGCACTTAAGCACAAGCTTAACTGTAAGTAGGTACTTAAGTCCCTCCTTATATAGCAGAACATATGTTAACGCCTGGCTGAAGCCTGTGCTAAGTGCATGCTTAAAGCTAAGTGTCTGCTTAAGAGCTTTGTTGAATCAGGGCTGCTGTTTACTTCCAACAATTGATGTCTCCTGGAATAGCCACACTTCTGCTTGCAAACCTGATGCATCTGCTCTCTCTCTCTCTTCGAGTTATTAATAGAGTCAGTGTTAAAAAAACCACCCCAAACACCAAACCACAGTGAACTAAGCCTTGAAAATCTGTGATGACTGAGCCCAGGAGAGCAAAGGAGCACCAAGCTCTTAGCATTTCCATAGAGATCCTCCATGTTTTCACAGAATCATGAAGGTTGGAAGAGACCTCTAAGCTCATCAAATCCAACCATACCTATCACTAACATACCACTAAACCATGGCCCTAAGGAAAGCATCTCAATGGTTCTTTTTTCCTATACTTCCATTTTATTCTAGGGAGTTAAAGGGTTACAAAACAGCATGGAGTCACCAAAAAGGCAAATAATCTGAATTTAGCTTGTTTAGGAGGGGGGGGGGGGAAAAAGTGTTACCAGAGTGAAGAAATCTTGAAGCATCAGAGAGTGCTGGAAGAGAAACTTGTAGATGGCAGTTAAGTTATTAATGTAAATGGCCATGAAATGATTAATGTAAATGTGTGTCCAATTAGCATCTATCCATGCAAATAACAGAAATGTGAAATTGTTCCTATAAACAGAAGAGCTATGCCAGGAAATCCTGAGGATTACTGGGATATGGCTTAACTCTACCATCAGGCAGCAGGAAAGACCTCTTAGGGAAATGAAGGTAACTCACAATTTGGGTTCTTTCAAACTGACACATTCCCAAGAGGATGAGCCCCTATAGAAACTAAACTCCTTGTTAAAATTCCCTGGGAATGCTCTGTTGGGATGCTCCCAGGGGCTCCCAGGACAAGTAAGGCACAGAGTAACATTTTGTGCCTCTACTCATCTTGAGTTGTCGAGCATCTCTCCTGCACCTTGCTCCCTTTCAGAAACAAGGCTGCTCCCTCGTGGAGGTCCCAGGGTGGATTTAGGGACCTACTGATGCTCTGTGGTGTTCCAAAAGTGGCCAAGAGTCATCTCAACTGTGGTTTTGCTGCCCAAGGTTGGAGTTTGCCATCAAACCTCCTGGCCCTGCCGGGCACTTTCACAGCGATGTTGGAGACTTAGACCACAATGGAAGGAAATCACTAAAGCTGAATTGCTCCAAGTCAGTCCTCAGCAGGGTTTAACTGGTAAATATTTAACAAGGAGAACTCCCTATCCTCTCCTGGTACATATTAAAGTAATACATTTATTTTAACAAGGGGAACAGTTTCCCCAAGCTCCAGCTCAATTTGAGCCCTTGACTTCCACAAAAGCCTCAGGAAGGTTGGCTTCCTGGGGCTCAGTAATTCACTGGGACTAAATGAGAGATGGCTCTGAGCCATGAACTTGCAGTCTGAAGGCAACAGGACCTCCTCAAGGTTGGGGAGAACTTGACAGTAAGTTTTCTATTGCCACCTGTCTCCAGACTCATCTGCTATCCACCTCAGGACAACCAGGTTCTGACCACTTCAGCCATCCCATGGAGTCAGGTTGACTAGAACCCATCATGGTTTCCACATCCTGGAAGTGGTTCACATGCCAAGTCTTCCCCACAGAGGCTTTGAGGAGCACCAGCTCCATCAGCACTCATCTCCTGTTCCCTTGGCCCATCAGCCTTTCCAGCTGCCTCTCTCCCCATGTTCAGATGGAGCTAAGTGTCATGGGCAAGGACATGATGCTGGAAGCTCCTATCCCTTCTCCCTGTGCTGGTGATGCTGAGGTTTTCTCCCCCCTTGGCTCCACAATTTGCTCCATTGCATAGAGCAGAGAGGGACTGGCAAACCTTTGAGAGCAAAAGTGCTTTCATTACAAAAGATCCTTCAATGTGCCCAAACCCTGCTGAGCCATCTCCTGATGCTTTCTGACCTCAACAGGACACATTCATACATACAGACCCTTATGTGGGATCTCAGAACTCCTCAAGACATTCCCACATGAGCCAAGGCTCTGTCCCCCTTTGCTCTGAGCAGGATGGTGGCTGTCAGGTGAACAAGAACATGGCCTAAAGAGCTCATGGGGACATGTCACCAGTGCCAGGGCTCACCCATGGGTGCCCACATACTGCATGGTTGCTTCTCTTGCCATGCCATTGCCATCACTGGGGACACTAGAGATGGTCCCAACCCCTGAAAGCAGCAGGGCTCCTGCCTGCCATGCCAGTGCAGGCAGGATCTGAGGCTGCTGGAGTCTCTCTTGCTATCCCTCACTAATATTCTTCAGACTTGGCCTCCAGGAAATGAAAAGCTCTCTGAAAGCAACTCCCAGCTTTGCATCTTTGCTGGGAGGCATCCCATGACTCCAGCACTTCCACCCTGACTCACAGGAGAGAGGGCAGGTTTGAACAACTGTGCCTGCCTCTGCCAAGCCAATTATGACTCCTGGCCCAAAACTCCTTGGGAAACTTTCCCTGCTCAGCTTACCCTGCTTGCAGTGAGCTGCAGCATTCCCAGGAGGTGGAAATGGCCAATGTGAGAGCTTGTTGAGTTCCTTGGTACCATAAAACATCTTCTGCTCCACAGCCTGCAGAGCAGAAGCTGCTTTGGCATCTCCTTTGGTGCCTCACAGTTGGGTAGTGCTGGGAGATCCTTTAAGGTGATGCCATGAGCATAGAAATATCCTGCAAAACCTTGCTTTGTCCTGAACATTTGCCACCACAATCTGACATCATGTTTAGCCTTCCTCACCGCCAAAAAGTGAAGTGTCTCTCCAAGTATCCCTTCCCCAAATATTCCATTTGGCCTTTAGTTCTTCAAAACACTTCATAACACTTCTTGGAAAGGGTTGAGGAGAAACAAGGAATTCAGCAGAAGTTTTCCTGTCCCTACCTGTCCCAGCCCAGTGCAGCTGCTGACATCTCTCCTATCATCACCACCAGCAGCAGGAGAATCCTTTCCACTCTGTTTTTTCTGGGCTGGTGATTCCAGCAAGTCTTGCAGCAGCTTGGCACTACCATAAATAAGAAACAGATTTCCAAATATTTGGGTTTAGCATTTCCTTCTTTGCAGCCTCTGAGCCCACAGGGTGAGGAGCTGACTCCTGAAGGTCTCTGTCTGGATGGATCTGCATCCACAGGGAGATAGGCACCAGGCAGGAGAGCATGCCAGCAGCTAAGCAGGCCAACCAAACTGCATGGACATCTTGGTCAGGAGTGCTCAATTTTAGTGCAAAATGGAAAACTGGGCAGAAAACAAGGTCCCTGAGATAGCTCCCAGGATGAGAGTGGTGAGGAGTGGAAGATTCATCCCACTGGCTTGGACATTCCTAGAGCCAGCTTCTGTGCTGGCTTCAGATTTGGTGTTTCTTCCTCTCAGGGTTGTCCCCAGGTGTATTTTTCCCATGTGTTGTCTCACAACTATGAGGAATCATGTCAGGTCTCATAACTCTGGGATCAATCCTCTTCCCACACCAGAATAACTTCATCAGCTGGAAGTGGCCCTGGTGCATGGGCATGTGAGAGGAGCAGGAACAGAAGGATTCAGGTCATTATTCCTGTTATAGCAGGGGAAAAAACCCACATTTTCAGGCCTTTTCTTAATCTCCTTTTCTATCTGGACTGTCCACTCCTTGAACTTGGGGAAGTTCCCACTGAGTTCAGACTTTCTCCTCCAATATTCCTGGCTGCTAGGAGAGGTGCTGGGGATGGCTCTGGGTCTCATGTATCACAGCATGATGCTGCCTCTGAGCCTCATATCAAATCCTGCATCCAGCTGAAGATTGCCTCTTGTGCAGGAGAAGGCTGAACTCCACCCAGTAGCACATTCTTGGAACAAATTCTGAGCCTTTTTTCCATGGAAAAATCGCCCTGGGATGGGATCATCTTGCAGAAGAAAGGCACTTTTCCCTGCCTGATTCACACAAGGGATGACTAAGCACCCAAAGCATTCCTCAGCCCTTGTGTCACTCACAGACCTTTCATCCAAGGCCTTCATCCAACACAGCCAAAAACCCTACTGAAACCCCAAGGATTGCAGAGGGAAGAAGCTCCTTCTGATATCTCCCTGCCACATAACTACACTGTTCAGTGTCTGCAGCCTTGGAGAAAGACATGTCACAACACCTCAAGGGAGTCCTCTAGAGAAGCCTAGCCTGTGGTCTGTATGCAAAAAAGCCTCCAAAATTCTTTATCCTCACAAATGAATGTTTCTCTTTCAAAGACACCATTTCACACCTTGTAGATTTGGGGTTTAGAACACATCAGAGGTGGCTAATGAGGTCAGATTAGTCCCAACACTTACTGCACCTAAAGCTGGAGTGATCCAGCCTCTAACACCAACATTGCCTTCAAGCATCCCTAGAACCTGTTGGGCAAGGCTGACTTGCAAAGTAGGGAGATAAATGGGGTGCTTATGCATTTGGTAATATTGGCACTCAGAGGAGGACCAGAGTGCATGGTAATTCTCAAGGATTTGGAGTGGAGAGCTTCAAAGCAGAGTCTAGATGCTGCAGGAACTGATGCTGGCATGGACTTAGCTCCCATCTATCATTTTCTTTGCTGCTACAGCCATGGCTTCAAATGGAGTCATGGGTTTTGGAGGGGCACAGCCTGATTCACACAATGTCCAACACAAATGTCATCAAAAAGTTGGACCAAATGTACAAAATTAAGCTAGGCAGAGGTTTTGCAGGTCAGCTGTGAGACAGAAGGGAAGGATTGTCATCTCAAGGCCAGGTTGGATGGGCCCAGGGCAACCTGGTTTATGTTAAGGGTGAGTGTCAGGACGAGGGAGCCAGGCTCTGCTCAATGGCATCCAATGGTAGGACAAGAGGGAATGGGAGCAAGCTGGACCACAGGAGGTTTAGTATTAACACGAGGAGGAACTTGTTTGCAGTGCAGGTGCCAGAGCACTGAACCAGGCTGCCCAGGAGGCTGTGGAGTCTCCTTGTCTGGAGCCATTGCAGAGCTGCCTGGACACATTGCTGTGTGAGCTGGTCTAGGTGCTCCTGCTCTGGCAGGGGGGTTGCACTAGATGATCTTTCTAGGGCCCTGCCAACCCCTGACATTCTGTGATTCTGTGAGTAGCATCCTTGCCATGGCAGGGGGTTGGAACTAGATGATCTTTAAAGTCTCTTCCAACCCAAAGCATTCTATGGTTCAAGGATTCTATGAGTGGTGCTCCCAGTTTGGCTCACTCCACTTCCCTCCAGTCTGGACATCCAACAGCTCCAAGCTGGGCAGTCAACCAGCCAGAACTAGGAGTTTCTTCAGCTCCAGGCTTTGGGTTTTAGTAGTCTAACAGCAAGGGCAGGAGGCTGTTTCCAAGATGCCAAAAGGAAGCAAACACTTAAACACTTGAAGAAAAGTCCAAAGCTCAGTGTTTCTAGAGCCATTGTGCTCTCTACTCTTTTCTATGGTTCCCAAGCATGGCTCATCTATCCCCACCACCTACGACTCTTGGAGCGCTTCCAGCAGCGCTGTCTCCGGACAATCCTAAACATCCATTGGACAGATGCTGGGACTAATCCATCTGTCCTAGAACAAGCAGCAATTCCAAGCCTTGAGGCCATGCTGCTGAGAACGCAGCTGCGTTGGGCAGCTCACGGCTCCAGGATGAAGAACTCCTGCCTGCCTAAGCTCATGCTCCATGGGCAACTTGCCCCTGGCTGTGGCAAGAGAGGAGCCCCGAAGAGGAGATGCAAGGACTCCCTGAAACAACAGCTCAGCCTTGGCCATATTGCTGCCCTGAACTGCTCTCCTCTGGCCTCCACTCAGCAGCTCTGCACACACACTAGTTTGAATGCCGCGGATGGTTTGGAGCAGGCATGCAGGATCACTCTGGAGGAGAAAAGACAGTGTAGAAAGAATCGTGTCTTGCAGCTTCTTCCTCCTGAGGAGTCCTTGTGCTGTGCCTTTTGCAACCTCTCTTGTCTGTTCCAAATTGGTCTTTGCAGCCAGCAGTGCTTGGAAAAAGCTCTTGGGAAGAGCATGGATGGAGCCCTCCCTGGAGCTGTGTTCACAAAGCCTGGCCAGGATCAAAAGGAAGCACAACCTTGGGACTCACCAAGCCATTAGATCCTCCCTCCCCAGCTCCCCTGGCACAGCTCACGAGGCCAATGCTTGCCTAAAGCAGCTCTGAGGACTCAAGAGCCAGCTCCTATTCCCAGACCAGGGCAACATATTTTTACCACACCAGTTCAAACCATTAATAATTGTCTCTACAAACCCTCACAAGCTTCCAAGGCTATGTAAACAGAAGTGAATTAAAATGATTTCTCTCCACCACTGTTTAAAATGGGCAATGCTTTTTCTAAAGGGCCCCACAGGCACAAGAGAGAGGGGAGATTCTGAGATGGTTCCCTGGACTCTAGCCAGTACTTTATAGTCCACTTCAAGATGGTCAGAGAAGTTTAAGAGGTTTGGAAGACAATTAGTTAAGTCCTGCTTTGCCCAGCAGTTGGAGACATAAACAGATTTCATGTGAAGCAGGCTGAATGGAACTGGGTTTAGAGAGGCACAGCTGATTGTGACATACATCATCTTGTTTTGGGGGGAGGCAGTGGCCCAGCTCTGGCACTGACCTCCTGCTCCCATGCATCCCTTGGCATTCTCCACCTCTCCTTGCTCTGCAGAATGGAAAGAGCTGAGCTACTTCCCCCAGCAAACCTGGAATCAATTAATGTCGAGCCTGCATTTAGGAGAGGCAACACACTATATAAACATTATGTATCATTTAGCTTCTGAGCAAAAGCCTGACAAAAGGGGCCTCTCCTCTTTATTTTATGAAGCCTGGCTTACACTGGTGAAGAAGCCCTCTTGACTTTTTTTTGGGGGGCTGGGCCTTATTTCCACCAGCCCAAAGTGCAGGAGAAGCCAACTCACAAGCTACTTGAATGGGTGTCTCTTTGCTGAGAAACTATCTCCTCAGGACAAAGCTAAGGAGGAACATCACCCTCATGCTGGGTACTAGAAAGGCTTCTGGCATCTCCCAAAACCAAAGACACTGGCCAAGGGCTGCTTCATGCTGCTCAGCCTGGCCAAAGGGGTCCAGCAACATTCAAAGGGTTTCAGCAGCTCTTGGTCCAGGTCAGCACAGTCAAAGGGAAAACTAAATAGCAAGAAAAACCATTCTTGGGATGGAAGGTGAAGCTGAAGGTGGGAAATGCACAGAAGGGTCCAAGGAAAGTCAAACCAAAGGCTTTCACAGGAAAACAAAACCCAAACCCCAAATCCTCCTAGCAGAAGGAAGGAAGCTTCCCACCACTAGACAAGTTCTCCAGCATCCCCAGCTGCTGCCTGCCTCCCAGCAAGTCTCTCTCCTCCCTGTATGCCATTTTCCATACCTTATAGGCTGCTCTGTCCCTGTGCTGTACATCCCTGGTGCCATTAACCACAGCTTTGAAGCCCACAAAAATAACTTCCAGAGTTGGAGTTTGCTTCCCCCATAGTTGGGCTCTGTCCTTGAAGCAAGCACAGGAGCAAACCTGCACTTCACATACAGTTCCAAGTGATGCTTTCCATGTCACCCACAGGAGACACATGGACATGTGTGGGCACAGAGGTTGGTTACTCCTAGTAAAGCAAAAAATGAAGAGAAAAAGCTTGAATAAGCAAGAAATTCCACCTGGAGATCATAGAATCATAGAACAATCCGAGTTGGAAGGGACCCACAAGGATCATCAAGTCCAACTCCCAGAGATGATGAATGCATCATCTCCTCCAACTCCCAGAGATGGTGCATGCAAAGATGTGGAGGTAAGAATTCAGGAACAGTGCTGGGGGAAGGTTAGACACCTCACATCCCACAGCTCACTGGACCATATCCCATGTAGCTGCCAGAGAAATGTAGCTTTTCATCCATCTCTCCACCAAAAGGGTCACATCAGGTATTAGAGCACCACATGCTGGGGAAGCATCCCTCATAAAACATGGAATCATTACAAATGAGAACATGACAATCAAATTGAGCAGAAGCTCCTGCCCTTGCTTTCTCCCTCACCCTTTGACAAGGAGCTCCTGTGAGCAGCTCTCAGCACCCTTACACCAACTGCCTTGGGTGAAGATCTTCAGGGGCACAAACCCAATGCAAATAGCAACTCAGAGCTACAAGGCACCCATCCTTCTCTCCATCCAGCTTGGAGAGAGCCAAACCCCCAAAGCCACCACCTCCCTGGCCAATTTCCTCCCTTTCCTCATCCCTAAAGCTCCTTTCTGGGTTCCTGCCATGTTGTGCTAACAGGGGATTGTGCTTGGGGCACAGTGGAGCTCTGCAGCCAGCCCTGCTCTGCTAATCCCTGCTATGTGCACACCCAGGAGAGGGTCAGGGTGGTTTGTTCCTCATCATCTCAGGCAGATTGACCACTAACTACCATCACTGCCATCATGGTCAAGCTTTGGGGCTGGAGCTCTGTCCCAGCACATCCCATGCTGTGCTGAGGAACAGCTGCTGCTCTGCAGGTCTCCTCTTTCCTTCTCCAATTACTTACCCAAAGCCATGTGGGTGTGTTTGGATTCAAACTGCCAGAAGAAGCCCAGAGGCTTATGCCAAGATGTTAATCAGCATCAGAGCACAGAAAGGAGCTGCTGAATTCCCTCAGAGGTATCCCAATCCATTTGCTTAGCAAGGGTTGGTTTGACTCAGAACAGCCTTTTGCTGCTTGATCTTCGAAAGAGGGAGCTGGCAGGGAGAGCACTGGAGGCCTGGGCTCTAGGCCCAGCCTTGCCACAAGGTTTCCAGGAATAGGACCTAGGCTCTGCTCCTTTCCCAGTCCATGGTTTTCCCAGCCTCCCTCCACCACTGCAGCATGAGGCCAGTGCTGGCAGCTCTGCTTCCACCCCCTCAGCAAGCAGAAAGGAGAGCAGATATTGGCTGAATTCTGTTCAATCACCAAGGTTGATCTGAAAAAAAACCCCAAAATAAGCAGTGCAATTAGCCATCATGCCTTGGGGGTCTGAGCACTAACTGGAGGCAGAATGATGCCTCTGCTGCCCTCACTGTTCTGCCATGCAGGCTGGGCCAGGATGGGAGACAGGAGCCCTCTTAGTCTTCTGTGGATGCTCAGCTTGGGAAAGCCCCACATAAAGCCTGGGATCACCAGGAAGGGATCATCTTACTGCTTCTGAGACCATCTCACTTCTTTTCACCTACCTATGGGATCAACATACACCAAAGACACTTCTGGGAGCTGATGGGAGTGCTGGTTTGGTGAACTGAGCTTATCCTTGCTCATGACTTCTAGGCAAATGCAAACTTTAACTCCAAATCACAGACAACTGCATCTTGCATCCATGTTATGTTATTCTATGATTCTATTAAAAGGACAAGGGGCAATGGTTTTAAATTGGAGAGGAGTAGATTTAAACTGGACATTAGAAAGAAGTTCCTCCCCACAAGGGTGGTGGAACACTGGCCCAGGTTGCCCAGGGAGGTGGTTGAGTTCCCATCCCTGGAGGCATTGCAGGTGAGGCTTGCCAGGGCTCTGGGCAAGCTGCTCTAGTTGGGGATGTCCCTGGCCACTGCAGGGGGGTTGGACTAGATGAGCTCCAGAGGTCCCTTCCAACCCAAACCATTTTAGGATTCTATGTTACATCACCTTGGAGAGCAGTGGCAGCAGGGGCTGGCTGCTCCCCCTGAAGTAACAGTGATCCTGCTAGTGCCAGGAGGGTCTTACACAGTGCACCCATTCAAGGACTGTCCATCCATCATCTCTGACTGTCAACAGCAGCTCAGGTTAAAGCTCTGAAGCACAGCCAGCTGAGCTGCTGTGCTGGTACTGCCTGCAGAGGATGTTTGAGCAGAGCTACAGCAAGGAGCTCTTCCAGCCTCAGAGAATCAGAGAATGGTTTGGGTAGGAAAAGACCTTTAAAGGCTATCTAGTCCAACCCCCCTGCAGTCAGCAGGACATCTGCAACTAGAGCAGGTTGCTCAGAGCATCAAACAAGCTGAGCTGGTTATGGTTCAGGGGCTCTGAACCATCTCTGTGGGCAACCTGGGACTGTCTCACCATCTTCATACAAAACATTCTTCCTTAGATCTAGTCTAAATCTCCCTCTTTTAGTTTCAAACCATCACCCCTCATCCTATCCCTACACTCCCTGACAAAGGGTTCCTCTCCATCTTTCTTCTCATCCCCTTTAAGTACTGAAAGGCTGCAAGAAGCTTTCCCTGGAGCCTTCTCTTCTCCAGGCAGAACAACCCCAACTCTCTCAGCCTGTCCTCCCAGCAGAGACCTTCCAGCCTCACATCATTTTTGTGACCTTCTCTGGAGCTGCTCCAGCAGATCCATGTCTCTGCTGTGCTGAGGACTCCAGAGCTGTCCCAGCACTGCAGCTGAGGTCTGAGCAGAGCAGAGGCACAATCCTCTCCCTGCCCTGTTGGCCATGCTACTGAGGATGAGCCCAGGACATAGTTGCCTTCTAGGCTGTGAGCACACAACAATCTCCTCCAGCTGCCAACATTCCAAACTTGTTCTGATGGGCTGAGGACTCCTGCAGTAGTTCCCAAGCCTTACCTGCTCCAGATAATCATCCCAGCACACTAGGCAAGGGGCAGTGGCAGAGAGCAGCATCCAACACAGAGACAACACATGCAACTGCACTGCCTGCAGAACCAGCTCACAAAGCCCAAACCAGCCCAGCCCTAAACTCACCAAGTTCAATACAAACTCCAGGAGGAACTGGCTGAAGGTTTTCCTGCCTCCCTGCACACCTAGGTCTCTCCTAGCTGAGGATTAGCAGGGGAACAAAAGCCATTCAGCTCCCCAAATCAGGGGACATATTTGCCAAGTTATGTCATGGCATGGGGCAGGTTTGGGCTGTGGCATGTGGTCATAAAGTAAACCAACCTCTCAGAGCTGGGCAAGGGGAATGGAAGGACTATAAAACCCTCCCAGGCTGCTGAGTGCCTCCCATGGAGGACCATCACCTTCAGTTTGGCTTCTCCAGTTGCTTCAGGAATCACCATGGAGTCCTCTGAGCTTTTCTCTGTGGTTCAGAGCCTGCACAGGTAGTAAAGGACATCCATCAGGATTAATCCCAAAGATATTTTTGTAAGAGCAGAAAGGTTGATTTCTTTTTTTTCTTTCCTTTTTTTTTTTTTTCCTTACAGAACAACTTGGCATTTTCCAAGTTTATTTTGAAACTGAAATCAGGCTGACTGGGGCTTCCACTGAGGCAGGGATTGCAGCTAACAGAACCTCTCTGTATGGAATACAAGAAGGAAATTATTTCCTCAAGGTGGAAATTTATTGCTCCAAGGTGGAAGGCAGAGTGTTTTAAAGAGGTTTTTAATTAATAAAGGGAAAGGTGCCAAGAATGTGTTGCATGTTGGAGCTCTCTGCCTTCAATAGTGTGCTAAACTCTTGAGGGCTCCTTTAGGCTTCAGTGAATAAATAACAATACACACAGAGGCATAAACAACCTCCAGCAGAATGCAGAGAGACAGCCCTGTCAGATTTTAAAGCAAATTTTAAGGTGTAAAAGTGTTGTCTCTTCAGATACCAAAGCTCAAAGGCACACATCCCTTGAGGTCAGGATGCAAAGACAAGGACCAAAGATCCCTGGGGCTGGAAAGCAGCAGTGCAGCAGGGCTTTGCAAGGTATTTATAGCATCCCTGGAACAGGAAAGGACTGGGAGAGCAAAAAGAACTTTCCTCTTTGCTCTTTTTTCCCCCCTAGTAATGCCATTCTAGGCATCCTCACCCAAAGGCTGGAGGCACTTTCCCAGTGGCCCCAGTCCCTTTGGTGTTAAGTCCCACTGACTTCCATCAAAACCTTCGTGTGGCATGATCCAGCTTTCCAAAGGCATTTCAGCTCTTAAACTGGCAGATTTGTGCTGAGTGGGGATTTTTTTTTGGAGGCTTTTTTCAAAGCACCTCAACATTTTAAGTGCCTCAGGGGGGAATGGTGCCAAATCTTATCCTCCAGCTTTCCTTCCTCACCATCCCTAGACAAAGCATCTCCTGGCAGTGAGTTCATCAGGGTGAGGCTCAAACCAACACACACACTCCTCAATTCCAATGCCTCCCCATTTTGCCATGCTCTCTTACCATCAGCCAACCCAACCTGGAGCATCTGATCCCCCTTCCAACACCTCAAGAATTCCTTATTTTCATGGTCCTCCCTTCTCCCAGCGACACAAAAATAATTAACATATAAAAGCCTGGTGATAAGTGAAGTTTACTAGAGGAATGAAGGCTCAGAAGTGAAGGTTATAAGAGCCCTGTGCCCATAAACATCCCACTTCTGGTGGGCTCCCCAGCCAATTAATTACACACAGAAATGCTGGCTGAGCATTCACTGCCCACATAAGCTCCTTGCTGAATAAAAACAACCACCAAGCCTCCAGAGTTGTCAGGAGAAAAAGTAAGTAGGAGATGGTGTGCTGGAGAGAAAAATACACAGGAGGATAGGACGTGACCTGTGTTTTATAGGGTTTGGGGATTTTTTTTGTGTCTATGCTGCTGTAGTAGTAATGAAAATCTCTCTTTGAGGGAAAGAGAAAGAGAGGGGAAAAAATCCAACAGTGCCCAAGTCACAGGCTTCTTGAAAAATTAGGAATGATTGGGTTTTTGCCTTTGCTCACAAGCTACATCAGCCCCTGATCATGCCCACAAGCATCATTTCCCCTGGGTATGGATGGAAAAGCTTCTCCCCACTCCTAGGCTTGGGATCCTTCCTCTCTGGTGTGAGTGAAGCAGGGAGAAAAGTGCTTTACCCTCATCTCACTGCTTGAGTACATGGAGGATCTGGAGAGCTTTGGTTATCCCCTCCAGGTAAATGTGCATGGTAGTGTCCACAGGCTGGGAAGGAAGGCAATGAGGAGGATGGGAGCATCCCAGATGGTTGTAGCTGCCCTTGCAGTCAGAGATAGGATCCCTGCACAGCTTCAGCAAAACTCAGTGGTGTAAACAGTGATGAAGAAAACATCTATGACCTAGTGAGAGGAGGAAGAGGAGAAGGTGAAGCTGAGGACCTGCCTCTAGCTACCAGACCCCATGCAGCACTTTCCTATTAAATGTCTCCCAAAATATCCCTCTGCCCATAGGAACCATTTCAAACATGAACCCATGGGTCACTGCCCAGCATGGGAAGGTCCTGGTTGCATCCCAACATATCATGGATCCTTCAGAGCTGGGCACTTCCCTGCACAGAGCCTGCTCCTGCAGCCAGAGCTCTTGGAAACCTCTGATGCTTGTGACTGGCTTGCTTGACATTAGCCAGGTCTGGCTATATATTACTGGGATATATAATTAAGGCTCAGAGCTTTGTGTACAGTAGCTGGCTTGTGTGAGACAAGGAAATCAAGGGAGTGTGACCAAGAGGGATTTTTTTCAATGTGAAAATTGCATAATAAAAGGCTGCTTAAAGTAGCTGGGCCAAAACCACAAGGGGGGAAAGGGCTACCATGGAAAAAGAGCAAAGAATTGCATTGGAAGAAAAATGATTATTGAGTAAGTGAAGGGATCTGAAGGTGAAATGCATTTTATCCAGGTCCTGGGTCTGTGCAGGCAATGGCACAGGGGAGGATAGTGAGCTGACAGCCACCCTGAGAAGCTGCAGGACCCAGACCCCCACCTCCTCCATCCATCCATCCATCCATCCCCTCCTGGCCATGGCATGTAGGAGCATTGCATCATGTCTCACCTCAGAGAAGCCATTCCAGTGTAACCAGCAGCAGTGTCAATCTTCACAGGCAGGGAGATGGTGATGCTCTTGATGGAGATGGTGATGGTCTTGATGGACATGATGCACCAAAAGGGCTTTGCTCTGTGCATACCTGAGCCAGTAGAAGGGAGGATAACTTGTAATGGACACTGGAAGGATCTAGTAAGAACATTGGAGGTGACTCCTCCATTCTGGAAAGGTTTGGATGCTCCATATGCTGCATCCCTGATGGCTCCATGAAATAGTAGGATGCTCCTTACCTTCCCTAAATGACCCTTGGCAGGGACACAAGGATAGAGCTTGCCATGGTGCCAACCTGGCACTAGTGTCTAATGGAAGAAAAAATGCTGAGCACTCCTAGGATGAGATGTGCATTTGAACTTTAAGAGGTTAATCCTCTGTTGTGCACTCACCACTGGTGCAGGAGCCCAAGCATAGAGCTTTGATCTTCCTGAGGACCTTTCCCAGTGCTCCAGCATCACTGCAGCCCATGTTTGCTGGCCTGGCTCTAACCAGAGGACTTCTGGTAGCTGTGCCTGGCCTCCTTCCAAAGTTGGGTTGCAAAGGAGTTGTCTGTTCCTCACCAAAGAGTCCAACTTCAGCACAAGCCATCATCATCATCATCATCATGGGCAGGCTTTGTGAACACAGCTCCGGGGAGGGCTCCATCCACACTCTTCCCAAGAGCTTTTTCCAAGCACTGCTGGCTGCAAAGG
>VWZO01019668.1:64739-76782 GCA_013396975.1 Bucco capensis | reverse complement strand
AAGCACTCTATGCCTTTGCTAGCCTATTGTCTATCTCTCTGTCAATCTTACCATCCGAGGAGATGAGGCTGCCTAGGGAATTAAACTGTTGGACTGATTTAAGTTCTGAATTGCCAATGATGATATGAGGATGATGAAAAACTTCCTGAGGTGCAGGTTGATATAAAACTTCTGTTTTCTTTAAACTAACTTCCAGCCCAAAAAGCTCAGCAGCAGCTGCAAAACAAGACATTAAATGCTGCAGAGCTACTTCTGTCTGGGCAACAAGGGCAGCGTCAGCAGCATAAAGCAGCTCCCAAACACAATGGTTTATGGTCTTAGTATGGGCCTTCAGACACCTTAGGTTAAATAGGCTTCCATCAGTATGATATCTAATGGAGATACCATCCTGGTCATCAAATTCTGCCATGGGTAGGATGTGCTCAGCACAAGCAGCACTTAAATAAACACAGACTTTGATGGCAGTGGCATAACTCACATCCAGCTTTGCTTCTTGCCTTGAGTGTTCAGGAGAAAGAGTATTAGTTGCCAATTTATTTCAATGAGTCAGCATCTCCCTGCTTGCTGCTCTGGACACTCTCTGAGCGCTTGTCTAGGACACAGATGTTTGGCTAATGTCAAGGTGCAGCTCTGAGTAAGCCACAAATATTTGTTTCTTGCAGCAAACAATTGAGACAAAATGAGAGTAGCTCGTGCAGGAGAACTCATTAGCTTCAGTTAATTGGCAATCCCTTCATTAACCTGAGGCTGGAAAGGCTAGAGGAGATGCACACACCTAGAAGAGGCTGAAGAAAGTGCAAGGCTTTCAAAAGAGTGTTTGGTATGATTGAGAAGCACTGGGGGATGAGGGAGAGGCAGAGCAGGGATGAGGAGCTGGCAGGCTGAGCAGGAAGGCAGTACAGGAGCAGGGAGCAGGGCAAACCCAGACATTGTGCTCATCACCCAAACCCAGGGATGCTGCCAACATGCCTGACCCAAGGCCAAGCCATCTAGGGGACATAAACCAACCAAAACCACCACTTCAATGCCATCTGCTCTGTGGTTTCACTCTGCTGAACCTCACAGGCTCCTGGGGAGGCCAACTCAGAACCTGTGGCCACTGGCACAGCAGCCTGGATATGTCCCAAAGGATGCTGTGATCCTTCCAGCTTCATGCTGGAGCTGGTGATGTGTCACAGATGACAAAGAAGCATCTGAGAAGTAACCACATCAGTCTGTGCTTCCAGTCTTGAGAGAGGACACAACCTTAACAAGCTAATGTCCAAACAGTCCTCGATGAGAGAGGGTTATGAACAAAAAACTACCTCTTCAACCACTCCATCACCATCCCTCAGCCACCAGACTGGGCAGATGGGAGGAAGAGCAGGAAGAATCCTGATGCAGTTAGGCTGAACTGTAACTCACACAGCAAGAGAGATTTTTGTTCTCTAGCACATCGTTGCAGAGCTTCCTACAGGACTCCATCCCCAGAGCACATCCCATGCCAACAGCACCTCTCTTTCAATATGATTTCTGCACTTTACTGGACCTGAGCTCCCACCTTGGGGGGAGGAAAGGATTCCTTGCCTGGCCTTGTTTCAGAGATGGGCCTGGGAAGGTATAATCTCCAGCCTTGCAGGACCTGAGCAGCAATCCCAAGCACCTAGCATGCTGCAGGCATCTTTCCTCCTTAAGTTCTTGGTGTTTTTATCATTTCCTGCAGTCCCAGAGTACCATCAGAGGGTCTCCCAGGGCCACTGTTTCCCACACTCCATGCACTGGGTTGCTGTAGGGACAGACAAGTAAAATCAATCTCAAGCACAGGGAAATTACCTGCAAGGAAAAGGCTGTTTAAGGATGGATTATCCAAATACTTCAAGTCACAATCAGCCTTAAAGCAAAATAAAAAAGCCACCAAACACAAACACTTGAGGAGAATATTTAAGCTGCTGGCTGTGAGCTGAACCTCACAGTGACCAGGGCTACATTATTCATTTGCAGGAGCAGCACTGTCCTGAAATGGGATGTGCCCAGGGAGCAGGCACCAAGGGTTTAGCATAGACTGGGGACAGGTTTCAGAAATGCTGGGAATCCTGTCCAAAATAAAGAAATAAATAAATAGGAAGTGCTTCTATAATGGAAGAAATCCCTGGTGCCAGCAAGGTAAAGCAGAGCCCAGGAGAGTGGCACCACCTCCCAACCCATGCAGGGAGCAACCATCAGGATCCAACCAAACCCAAGCAGGGCTGGAGACACAAGCAGCACCTGGGAGCCCTGAAGGAACCTGTGGTGTGAGCAGCACGATGACAGAGCTCTTCATGGCATCAACAGAGCCAGAACTTCCTCTTGTGAAACTGCCTCTCAAGTCAGAATTTGCTGGAAAATAAAGTGGAAGACATTTATTCACAGTTTTTACTTCACTATTATTAGTGTTGCATGACAGTGCTCACAAAAAGCACTTGCAGGTCCCTGGGATGATTCAGAAGTTAACAAAAAGTTGTGGCTAAACAAGTGCTGACCTAGAAACCCTGGCTCTTTTTTGCCTCTCCTCCAACCACCATGGTTTGCAGAGCTCTATGCCATAGCTGGACAGTGCAGCTCTCCCAGCTAAATTAGTTAGTGAGGATTTTTTCTCTCAGAGTATGTAAATAAATATCAATATTCTAAACCAAAGACCTCCCAGCAGCTACATATTATTTATCTTCCATTTATCTAAAAGCTAAACAGCTTTGTCACATATGTACCATAACAAAGAAACACATTACAAAGGAGGAATTTGATTTTATTGGTTTTCTGTAAAGCCCACACATTCTGTATCAGTTCTGAACAACAAGAGGTTTCACAGTTCAGTACAGACCTTGTCAAAACTTTGGGTGAAGCTCATTTCACTTCCCCAGCAGTAACAGGAGACATCACAGCCTGCTTGTTTGCTTTTAGTTTCAAGTCATTCTTCACAACAGTGACCATTTCCAAACCATATCAGGGCATGCTGCCATTGCACTGGAGAAAGGCACTTGGGAAGCAAAGAACATTTGAGCACATACTCTCAATTTGGGTCTTTTTTTTTTGGTATTAACTCAAAATCCCAAGTTATAAGCCCAAAGTAGGCTTGCTGAAAACAAACCCCATCACCTCCCATCATGCTTCCTGCCACCAATTAGCACTAGCTAAGGATTAACAAAAAAATACCTTTCTTACTTCATCGACACAAACACTTGCGTGGCAGCTAGGGGCATCCCAAATAGCTGAGAGACCACACACCTCACCCAGACACCCAAGAGAGATTTTGGCACTCCTCTAGCTCACTTCTGGGTAGCCAGTGTCATTCCAGCAATGCACTCAGGCATTTTGGAGATGTCAATCAGGCAGGAAGCTGCTGGCAGGGCATGCTGGTGCATGCTGGGGGACACAGGGCAGCGGCACCACGGAGCCAGAAGCTCTGCTGCAAGGCTGAAGCAGGTTGAAATCTCCCTGCTGGCAGTGGAAATGTGTCTCAAGGGAGGATCAGAGGATAAAAGGAAAGGCTTTGAAACCCAGGAAGAAATTATTCTAAACCTCATCAGTGGGATGTGCAGCTCCTGTTTGCAATGAGTAATTGTAGCTAGGTGAGCATAGCTTTAGCCGAGCTCAGCTTAGCAAGAATCCTGCTAATGCTGCTTCCCTCACAGCTGGCAGCTCTGGCCTGGGCTCCAGGCAGCTGGCCAAGCTATCCCTGCCCTCATCTGGTAGGTACAGGAGCATTAGAGCACAAATATTGGCTCAATGATCTGGATGAAGGGGTAGAGTGTTACCTCAGCAAGTTTGTGGATGATCCCAAGCTTGGAGCAGTGGCTGGCACACCAGGAGCTGTGCTGCCATCCAGAGTGACCTGGACAGGCTAGAGACATGGGCAGGGAGAAACTTAATGACATTTAACAAGGGTAAATGTAAAGTACTGCATGTGGGAAAGAACAAGCCCATGGATCAGTACAGACTGGGAACTGATGTGTTGGAGAACAGCCCTGGGGAAAAAGCTCTCGGAGTGCTGGTGGCTAGGAGGATGCCCATGAGGCAGCAATGTGCCCTTGTGGCCAAGAGGCCAATGGCATCCTAGGATGCATTAAGAGGAGCGTGGCCAGCAGAGCCAGAGAGGTTCTTCTCNATTCTGTGATTCAATCCTGCAAGGTGCTGAGCACTTACCCAGCCCCTCAGCCAAGCACTGGCTTCATTTCATGATGGGAGTGCTGGGAGCTGGAGCAGAGCTGAAGTTTGCAGTGAGTGCAGGGCCCAAACCTCAGCAGCGGCTTGCCCTGCTCTCACCTGGTCACTAGCAGAGATGGAGATACCAAACCAGAGAGGACTGACCCAGCCTGGCAGCATTTTAGTCCAGAGATATACAGATCTCAAGGAGGGAAGCAGATGGACACAGAGCAGGCTCATGAGACAGCTGCCACCAGCCTCAGCTCCTGTGGGCTTGGGGAACACCCACATGTGTGGGTGGGCTCCTGCTTTCATTCTAAGTTTGGTTTAGTTTGCAGGAAAGGATTGTTCAAGACTTATTTGTTGCTGATTTATCTGCTGAATTCTCATACAGAGCCAGTGATATCAAAGGAGAAGCTCAGGCATCCAGAGAAGTCTCAAGACCAAGGTCTTCCAGGCCAACAAAGCTAAGCTATTCTTTCATCAAGAGAGCTTGTCCCAGGGATTCTGTGAAATCAGACTTACAAGGAATGAAGGATACCATTTAAATACAAAATATTGGTGGCCACTGGATAAATGAAGTGGTTTACATCCTGGTTACACTGAGGCAGCAGCTTTGTCAATAAACTGAGCCAGCTTCACATCTCTCTTGGTCAGTCCACCACAGTCATGGGAAATGAGAGTTATCTGAACCTGTCAGAAGGAAAAGAAAGAGGTTACAAATCCATTCTGAGCACATAGGCTGAGCAGCAATTCATAAGGAACACTGTGTGTCTCTATATGAACTCAGCAAGCAGTGAGCTGGACACTCACTACTCACATAAAGCAGGAGATGCTGGAGGTGAGGAGGCTTAACAGAGCCTGAAGTGTAACCAAAGCAAGACCCTTCACAGAATAAAACAGGCTTCACACTCTTGGGTTTCATCCAAGAGGAGGTGTCTGATTAAAGAACTCATTCTTTACATCTAAATTCCATGGATTGGTTTGCCAGTGACCCTTCTGCCAACAGCTGAGTCAGGGGCTCACAGGTTTGCTTAAAAAACAGCAGCCTGAAGGTGAAAAAAAAATTGGTTAAGCTTGTTGCAGTTTCATTTCCAAAAGAAAAACAAACTGACTGGTGCATCTTGCTATGATGCAGCTGCCTGCAGGGCTTTGTTTAGATTAAACCAGATGGGTGTTACTCTGTCTCACCTTTGCCTGAGGAAAGAGGAAAAGAGGATTTGGGTGAAAAAGAGGGGGAAAAAAAAGATAAATTCTGAATATTCTGGAAAGTCAAAAAAATGATGAAGAACAGGTAATCAGGCCTTGGTCTGGTGATTATTGAATGTCACTTTAAACAGGGTGACCTACAGGGCTGATGAGGAGAAGCTTGTGCTGGGATGTCTCTGTTAGGTGGGAGAGAGGATGTCCTGCTCTGGATGTCCTTCAGCTCCTTTTAATCTATTTTTAGCAGGATTGCCATATATTCACCAAATGCTCAAACAAACAGTTTGATACAATGCAGTGAGAAGCATTGGAAAGTACAAATAAAGGCAGAGCAATAATTATCCCCCTTCACACAGCAACTTTCCTTCAAGGGCTGCAGGATTCCTTGTTAAATGCAAGACCACCATCAGTTCGGTAATATTCTAAACAAATTTTATAAGCTGCTATGTTGAGACATAAAAACCTACCAGTTTGGAAAAAATCAAACCTGAATTGAGCTTGTCAGGCTCCCATTTAGGTTCCTACACACCAAAGGTCTGCTACCCTACAGCACTGGGCTCCTGACTTGCTGCACAGTGAGGAGTAAGGGCTGGGGAAGAGTTTCACAACAGTCATTTCTTCAGGTTGGCTAAAAGAAGAGTTTCAAGGCTGCTATTTTGTTTTTAGAGCTCAGGCAGAAAGATGTTCTGGTGAACAAGGTTACCTTGCTGTAGACATTGAACCATTCTGGGTGGTGATTCATCTTCTCTGCTTGCAGAGCAACACGTGTCATAAATCCAAAAGCCTAAGGAGAGAAAAGAGGAAAACATTCCCTCACCTGCCAGGACTACCAGCAGAGATCTGCAAGATTCACTCCCAAATCTCCAGAACTCCTGGAGATGCTCCAGATTGCTGTACCTTAGAATCATAGAATCATACAACAGTTCCAGCTGGAAAAGACCTTGAAGATCATGAGTCCAGCCTTTGTCCTAGCCCTAGCAACCTGCTAANTGCTCCACTCCTTTCCTGATCTTGCTGGCCCTGGGCTGGATTCTCTCCAGCAGCTCCCTATCCTTCTGGAGCTGAGGGGCCCACAACTGGACACAGCATTCCAGGTGGGGCCTAACCAGGACAGAGTAGAGGGGAGAATAACCTCTCTCCATCTGCTGGTTTGTAGTCTGGTTTGTATTAGAAGACAACAAGCTCCACAAAAGCCCTACCTGATTTAGGTAAGGTTTTTTGAGTACTAGTTTAGGGAAGAGAATTGTAGAGAGGCTGCATTCCACCACGCTATGGCTGCTTCAAACAAACATGTGGTCAATGAATGCTATATAATGGTTGATAATAGTTTCAAGTCTTTTTTTCCCCCCTCTCACAAATTACAAAAACCTTTAAAAAAAAGAAAGAAAAAAAANCCTGGGCTGGATTCTCTCCAGCAGCTCCCTATCCTTGTGGAGCTGAGGGGCCCACAACTGGACACAGCATTCCAGGTGGGGCCTAACCAGGACAGAGTAGAGGGGAGAATAACCTCTCTCCATCTGCTGGTTTGTAGTCTGGTTTGTATTAGAAGACAACAAGCTCCACAAAAGCCCTACCTGATTTAGGTAAGGTTTTTTGAGTACTAGTTTAGGGAAGAGAATTGTAGAGAGGCTGCATTCCACCACGCTATGGCTGCTTCAAACAAACATGTGGTCAATGAATGCTATATAATGGTTGATAATAGTTTCAAGTCTTTTTTTTCCCCCCTCTCACAAATTACAAAAACCTTTAAAAAAAAGAAAGAAAAAAAAAAAAGAAAAGAGAACTGGTGCCTGGATGAAGTATGACTTTGTTAGTCTCTTTGCCAGTCAAACGAATGCAAACGTTCTAATCAGAGCAAATCATTCCAATGAGGTTTGGCATTTGGAAATCACCAAACTGTCAGCAATTAAAAAGCTTTTTTTTCTTTTCCTTGACCCAAGAGCATTCCAAAATTTGGGAGGGGGGAGAAAAAAAAAATCTAACTTCCCTTGCAGCTCTCTCCTTGGGTTTAGTTTTACTTGGAGTGACCAATTCCATTTGCCAATGTTTCAGCACATGCTTTGAAGCAGAAAGCTGCAAGTTGTGCATCAGATGTTAGCAGTGATTTGGAAAAACTTCTGCATTAATAGTGATAGTTGATGTAAATGTTTTTTGGAGTGTCCATGAGCTTCAGAGGAATCACCTCTCTGGCTCTGCTGGCCATGCTTCTCTTGCTGCAGCCCAGGATGCCATTGTGCTTCTGGGCTGCCAGCATGCACTGTTTGCTCATGTGCATGGGAACCCAGACTGATTGCCAACAGAAGAATACAGCCATCCAGGTCACATGCTGCAGGGAATACCAGAGAGGTCTCTTCCAACCTTAATGATTCTGTAACTAATCCTGGTGCAGAAGACTCTCCCTGGACAGGTCCTGCTGCTCACTGCTTCAGTTGAGCACAAGTGTCCCAGCCAGAGCAGTGTGGTGTTACTGTGAGGCACTGCACACACACAAGGCATGCCATGCCCTGCTCTGCTCTGAGTCATTCTCCCTCCTTGCACATTGCCCAAAGCAACTTTACTTCTTGCATTTTAGTTTATTTTAATGATACACAAAAAAGCATCTCCCCCCCCTAAGAAAATGAGTCACAGTTCTCCTAAGTAATTTCACCCACACAATCTCCATTAAGGTCCTAAACGCTTCCTTTACTAATTAAATGAATTGGAATGCTATTGTTTAGGAATCACCTTTGTATTTGTAGAGCCATAACCTTTCTTTGGGGGAAAATACAATCAGCTCTGGAAGGAAAAGATCTTTAGGGTTTGATTAGATATGAAAACACTTACAACATAAAATCAGTTTGGACATTTCTTCACGTCTTGAAACCTGATCAGCAATTTGGTCTAATTGGTGATCAAGGAAACTATCTTGTGATCAATTAAAGTAATTACCACATTCCGGCAACACAAGCAACCTTAATTGGAGCAGGAGTCTGCACTTTTTCAACTTGAATTAAAAAGAATGAAAATTATGATCCCAGTCTGCAGGGCAAGACCATTGTCAAGGTTGCAGTGGTGGGCAGAGATTATCAGACCATCACACATTTCTTGAGGAAAGTAGGACAACTACTTTAGCCACAACAGGAAGACTCCAACAGTTTTGACTTTCAGGAATAAGAGAATAAGAGAGTTCTGCAGCTCTTTGGTCACTAAAGAGGACTTTTTCCAATTTTTCCTTCAAAAAACAAAAAAGAGAGGAAAAAGAAAAGATTTGTGCATTCTCTAGAAGCCAGAAAGAAGTATTAGAAGAGGATTTGATGGATTAAATATTCTAAAGTATTCTGATATTTCAGTAACAGGCATATTGAACACTTTCAACCTAATCCTTT
Organism: Bucco capensis; assembly: GCA_013396975.1. NCBI lineage: Eukaryota > Metazoa > Chordata > Aves > Piciformes > Bucconidae > Bucco > Bucco capensis. The sequence goes on along the minus strand of VWZO01019668.1, from coordinate 68,053 downwards.
TAGGACCCTTTGGGCTAAAATAAGATCCAGACATACAGGTTGCTCTACATAAGTCCATTGCATCACCCAAGTGATGGCAGAGCAGAGTCCTTGCAACAAAGCACAAAGAGCAAGAGAAGAAGCAAGGAGTGAAGCAATCCTACAGAGCCAAGGAGATGCTTCAGGCATGTCAGTACATCTCCTCCCTTCTTGCCTTTTAAGATCATTAAAGAAGGAACAAAAAAACTAATGGTGTTTCAGTCATAACATCACTTCTGAAGTGGTTTTAAAATGCTAGCAGCCACAGGATGTCTGGGTAAAAAGATAACTAATCAAACTTTAGAACATTCAGCTATTTCAGGACTGGCCCAACTGCTATACCAGAGAGGAAAATACACTACCCCAAAACACACTACCCCAAAATACAACTTACTGTGCCTTTTATTGCCTGAGAATGGGAACAGCAGGGCCAGCCCCTGTGCTGTCAGAAGTGGGAGGAAAGATGAAATTCCATCCGCCCCCTCTGTGCCGCACAACGCTGCACAGCTCTGGGAGAACCACAGGATCCCAGAACTAATCTGCTATTATTCTTCTTTCCACACTTCTTAAGCAAGGAATCAATTCATCTTAATACTTCTTAAACATGCTGCTTTCCTACACTGCTTGCCAACATTATCTTGATGAGTTGTACATCAAAGGAGCACAGGTCGCTGTGTCGTGCTAATACATCACCCGCCCGCACGTCCCCAGTGATGGATTACTCCAGTGCATCTCCAGAACAAAGCAGCTGACAGTACTTGACTCCAAAGTGGAGATAGGCAAGGAAAAAAAACACCCAGCTGAAAGGTTCAATGATATAACCATGTCTATTTTGTGTTTATTTGTTTAAACTTGTACACTGTGAAGCTCATAGTCAGGCTTCTTAAATCCTTTGGCCTCTCAGCCAAGGAAACCATATGCTAATCACAAGTATATTAAGGTTTCTGCCTCCCATCTGTCATTAAAATGTTGGAGGTAGCATTAACCTTGACCTTCTAGAGTGTGAAGGCTACCTGTCTTTCCCTTCCCTACCCACCCAGGCTATGTCTGTACCATTGATCAGTGGGAAATGACTAAAGAAAACAGGTTACAGTGACACTGTTACACAAGGCAAGAGGTGACTGTGCCTCACACATTTGCTTTCCATTCACCCGAGGAGGAAACACCCAGTATGCAGCACATGTTCTTCTTAGCAGCTTGACACTTGTAACAACAATAAACTCAGATCATTAAGGTTCACTTCCAGACTGCAGCAGCTTTCACATAGCCAAGCTGACATTACTACCTAACAACAAGCTATGGGCCAGCAGATAAAAGGAAAAAGCTCTTTAATGTCAAGCTATTTTAAGTTCTGTTTAGCTAGTCACAAGGGTTTAACTTAATCCCATGACATTTTCTGCCGTGCTCTCAAGGAAAATGTGGGGTTTGTTTGATTTTAATTCTACTTGCTGCATTATGAAAGACTTTTACTTTATAATAAAGAGGCAAAAATCATCTCACAAGGCCACACTCTTCATCTGAAAGTGACAGCATGGTTAAAACACACACAGGCAAAAAAAGAGGAATCCAACTAGTAGTTAGAAAGGTGACAGCAGCACAGCAGGACAGGGATTCATTCTCAAAACCACATGCCCTTTTAAGGATTCTTCCCTGTTGGCATCATCAACCTGCCTGAATATCCCCAGGGACACCAGATCCACATGGCATTAGAGATTTTCCTCTTTTTTTCTGGTTTTTTTTGGTCCTGTCTGGATTGATCCATGACATAAACCAGGGGAACATCTTCCCATTGCTCTTCCCCTTTTTAATACTATCCCAAGAAGAGTGGGACAGTTCTGAAGAATACAACTAAATCATGCCCCAAAGCAGAGCTAAACCACATCCCCATCTCTCCAAAACGAGTGCAAGTCACTCACACACTGGCTTGGGTGCTATACTTATGTTTCCTCACTCCCTTCATCCCACCCCATCCAGGCATGGGCAGCCAGCAGGCTCTGGAGGTGACCACTGGTAGAGATTTGGATTTCTCCTTTTTAATAGCTTGAGCAGCAAAATATTATGAAGGCAGTCAACCTTCCCATCCCACAAGTATGGCTTGGGATGAGGGAAAGCAGAACTCCTAACTCTCAAGGACACTAAGACAGGATGGGAGAGGACTACTACAGACAAACTGGCATGTACTGAGATGCCATTTGTGTCTTCAGAACAAAATGTGAGACCGTAAAAACCCCACAACTACAATTTCCAACTTAACTGCCTGTGCTGTGTTTACAAGATTCTTCTAAAACCCAGAGCCACACTTATCTGCACACAATTTATATGCTGCTTTCCACACTCAAAAAGAGTTACCTCTTTCTATTTCTCTGCTAGCTGTAAACACTGCTCTCCATGTCAAATCTGCAGCAGCCCAACATGAAAACCTTTACACCATGCTCCCCAAAGAATGCTCTTTCTGTCTCCCAACACTTGTTTACAATTATGTCAGTGAAGAAAGGAGCTTGCCAGCTCTATATCAACCATTTCTGACAGGGAAAGCACAAACACTGATCTATTCTAAGTAGTTTGCCACTCTGTGTAATCTTGGAAAAAGGCATTCTTGCCTTTGATTCTGAAAAATGTTTATCCTTCATACATTATGCAAATAGTTTTTATATATTAAGAAATAATGCAAGCAAAGCTCCAGTGAAATGAAAGCCTTGGAGCAGAACCTTGCCAAAGCACTGATTTTCCTATTAGAAAAAATTATTCCAATTTGTTGATCTTACATTGGATGAAACATACTGTAACAATCTTCATAATTTATGTCCTGTTGGGACACTATGATTTCAAGTAACATAATACAGACCAGCATCACCACTAATCTAAACCACCTGACCAGATAAACAACAGTTTCCCCTTCTCTCCTCACTGAGGGTATTTCTGTTTATTGTCAGATGAGTTACCAATCTGAAGAACATGAAGCATAAATGGAAGCAAAGAAAAGGGGAGCTGGGAGGCATGGCCTTTCCTCAACAAGGACCTTGCTCACACAGGTACCAGTACAATGTCAAGAGCTGCAAGGAGATGACAGAAGGCAATTTCAGGAATGCTGAATCCCAAGGTGCTTGCAGCAGAGGGAAGTTTCCATTCACTCTGCACAATCTAGACTGAGTGTGGCACTAGACCTGACACAGTCCTGATGATGGTGGTAGTGGTGAGCCACTGTGCCAGGTTGCCCAGAGAGGTGGTGGCAGTCCCAGCCCTGGCAGTGTTGCAGGCCAGGCTGGCTGGGGCTGGGAGCAAGCTGCTCTAGTGCC
>VWZO01019668.1:0-53541 GCA_013396975.1 Bucco capensis | reverse complement strand
GGGAGCTAAAGGGAAGGGAGTGCTCCCTGCACTCAGAGCCCTTTGCAGCCACTCACTGCCTGCCCAGCCCAGCCCAGCCCAGCACTAGGCTCAAGAGAAATCTGAGGGAAATTCAAGTTTTTAAGCCAGATCTGTCCCCTTTGTAAACCTGAAATGCCAAGAAAATCTCAGCAAGTTCCCAAGATAGAAGCCAGGACATCCTCAGCAACTCTTCCCTCCCTTCATGACCAACTTTTAACATGAGCCCCAACATTTCTGCAGCTTCTTTTTGAGTTTGCAGAAAGATAAGTGGAAGAAGTTACCAGCATGGATGGTCTGGAGGANGGGCTCAAGAGAAATCTGAGGGAAATTCAAGTTTTTAAGCCAGATCTGTCCCCTTTGTAAACCTGAAATGCCAAGAAAATCTCAGCAAGTTCCCAAGATAGAAGCCAGGACATCCTCAGCAACTCTTCCCTCCCGTAATGACTAACTGTTAACATGAGCCCAAACATCTCTGCAGCTTCTTTTTTGAGTTTGCAGAAGGATAAGTGGAAGAAGTTACCAGCATGGATGGTCTGGAGGAGGAAACTAACTATCCTGATTCCAGCTTTTGTTTGGGCAGCCTGGAAAGCAGAGGGCTTGCTCCACAGCTGGAAGAGAAACATTTTGTTTCCTAGCACAAAGACACAGACAGACAAGAGCATGGCTTGCTGGTGCTACAGAGTGGCCCAGAAGTCCTCACTAGCTGCTTGTTTCTTCCCTGCAGACAGAGAAAGAAGCCCTGACTAAGCTCCCTGCTGTGGCTCTGAGGTTTCCAGAGGCTCATCAGCACCTAGGTGTGTGTGGCAGGGCTCAAGATGCAGAATGTTCACCCACCAGGAGCCTGTCTCCCACTAAAGGCAACAGGAACACAGAGCAGCAACCACTACCCAGTACCAACACAGCCCAGGACTGCTACATGGTGAGCACCCCCAGCAACATCACTTTTTTAGGGCTTCCAGCTGGAACCTCCAGCTTATTCCAGAGAATTGTCCTTCCAAAGCCTATTTGCATAAAAATGTATCTTCAGACTTAACAAACAGCACCCAGCACTTCCAAGTTGTGGGTTACAACCTAATTCCATAAGCCAGAAGTGTCATTAGCTTGTCAGCCTTACAAAGGCAGCTCCCTGCTGATGGCTTTTAACTGAGCTTAATCTCAGCCTGAAAGCTTCAGCAATCTAAATAACTCTTGTTTCACAGAAGTTTCATTTCATTCTCATGCTGAAAATAAGAGTAATACATAAACCAAGCTCATGTCTACACATTTGCACAACTTCAGAAGGAAAGTTGTGTTTATATTCCTCACATCTGTTGACAGGCAGAGAACTTTGTAAACCTGGCATCCATTGCAAAGCCACAGAACTTTCCATGCATCATGAAAATTATCTGCAAGGAGCAATAAAACACTAGCAGTGAATATATTCATCATCCCAATCTCATCTGTAAAGCATAAATCTGAAAGTGCTTTCAGGCCAGCTCAACTACTCTTTTTTTTCCCCCCTCTTTTTACACACCTGATCTGTACAAGGGCAACAAGAAGATCAGCCAGGAAATGATATTTCTTAGCCCTTTGATATTCACTCAAATATTCACACTTTAAAGAATGCAAACTGAATATTTTGTGTGTGAAATTAAAGTTGTACCTATCAATTCTTTGTCTGTTTTCATTGCAGGAAATAAATTCTCCTACTATGCAGGTAGATAGCTCTGCTGATGTCATTTGTTCCCTAGGTCAAAACAAACCTATTTACTAAGAGTTATTATCAACAGAAGCATCAATAAGCATATATGCATAATTTTCTTTTATTTTCAGCTTCTCCAAAGGCAAATACCTACTCTCTAAAACCATCCCCTGAGGATCTGTACACTGAGGTCTTTTCTTGGAACAGCTTCTACCCTCCAGAACAGCAAATGGGGACACTACAGCTAATTCCTACACATGAGCAGGTGAAATTCTGCCTTCAGAGATTGACACAGAACCTTGATCCAACTGGAGCTGCACAGAGGATCCACCTGCCCAGCTTATTCTCTAGCAGGGCACAGGAAAGTCAAACTTTAAGCCAGTTCCCAGCCTCTACTCTTATTTCTGCCTTACCTAACATCCACAAAGGGCAACCAGGAATGAAAGAGACTGTATTAATATCTCCCAAACAATTCAAGTAGCAAGGTTTTTAAGTACCTTTCCTAAGATGAGTAGATGTACAGAAGGCAAATGCAAGCTCTTGGAACTCTGACTCTTTCCTAAGCATGATTGCCCAGACTCAGCACTTCTAAAACAAGTTTGTACCTGAGGTCCAAGATGTGTTCTTGTGAGTTTGAGATGTGGCTCAGGACCCTGACCCCAAATGAAAACACACTGAGCTGTAAACAACCATGTGCTGTGCTGAAGACACAGAGATCAGCTGCTGTGATCCAGTCAAGAGACACAAGAACTCTGTCTTCCTGCTCAAAAGGTGAAACTTAGCTTATTTTCCCCACTTGATCTGCCAAAAGTTTCTCTACTTCTATTAATCCCTTTTTTCTCAAGATTATCCCTGATAAAAAGGAACCCAATCTCCATCACTTACAGATTTCCAGCATCCATTTACAAGTGTTAGTAATNGGTATAATAGTATTATTAATATAATAGTATAATAGTATTATAATCAAGAAATTGGACTACTAATACAAAAATAATTATAATACAATCAAGAAACTGCACTATTAAACCAAAAAATCATTATAATAATATTATGATCAAGAAATTGGACTATTAATACAAAAATAATTATAGTAATATCATAATCATGAAACTGCACTATTAAAACAAAAAAATAATCATTATAATAATAATATAATCAAGAAATTGGACTATTAAAACAAATCTACATTAACAACTACAACCCAGAATTCATTTACTCCACCTCATGAGTCCAGAATCAGAGTTTGGCTCCACAAGCATCCTCCCAAATTTCTGAATAGAAATCATTTTCCCATCAGGCTTGTATGATAATGAAAAGCAATCACAATTCCATTCTCTGGAAAGTGGAATAGAACAATAATTACCTGATTAAAGCTTTTGAAATGGAACTCCTTGTAGATAGCATCTCTTTCACCTAACTCAGACCAGCCTGAAGCTTTGAGATCAAGCAAAACTTGGTTCCTCTCTTCTGTTGTCAACCAGTGAGACTGGGAAGACTGTGGAGGAAAAGAAAATACATGTCACAAGTGAGCCTGAGCTGCTCTTCTGTACAACAGTAAGAAAACCACCCCATGAAACTGTGGTTAGGTACTGCAGAAAGGTCAGGGGATGGAAAACTTACTGTACAGTTTCTTACTGCTGAGAATTTCACAGAGCAGCTGGACTTAAAACAGCCACAAAATATCATTTCTGTTTGGTCCAATGAAGTTTGGCTCCATGTTTCTGTATGAAACTAGCAAAAAAAGCATGGAATGGGAGCAAGCTGGAACACAGGAGGTTTAGTATTAACATGAGGAGGAACTTCTTTACAGTAAGGGTGATGGAGCACTGGACCAGGCTGCCCAGGAGGCTGTGAAGTCTCCTTGTCTGGAGCCATTGCAGAGCTGCCTGGGCACATTGCTGTGTGAGCTGGTCTAGGTGATCCTGCTCTGGCAGGGGGGTTGCACTAGATGATCTTTCTAGGGCCCTTCCAACCCCTGACATACTGGGATACTGTGAAGAGGAAACATGGCCAGCAGTAGGGCTGAGCCCAGCCCTTCATCATCTGAATTCTCCACTTGAATGTAATACCTGAATTANAGATGGATTAGTCCCAGCATGTGTCCAATGGATGTTTAGGATTGTCCGGAGACAGCGCTGCTGGAAGCGCTCCAAGAGTCGTAGGTGGTGGGGATAGATGAGCCATGCTTGGGAACCATAGAAAAGAGTAGAGAGCACAATGGCTCTAGAAACACTGAGCTTTGGACTTTTCTTCAAGTGTTTAATTCACCAGACTCTTTGATAGAGTTTTCCCAAAGCACTCTATGCCTTTGCTAGCCTATTGTCTAGCTCTCCATATAGTGGTGAGCATAGCTGCCTTCCAAGCAGTTGACCCAGGTACTCTGCCATACAACTAAAGGCTTATTGGCATTATATGCTGAATGTGTAACTGTAAGGCTAAAAGTGATCTACTTCAAAAGGCAGGAGCAAGATGGAAGTTTGTATTCTATCTAGCTTGTGTTTTCCTGTTCCTAACACAGGAGTAGTGGATTTAAACACTGTGGAGCTGTACAAGCAACAAAGAGCTTTTTCACTAACAATGACAAGCAAAAACCTGACAATAGACATACAATGACAAGGAGTTACAACCTCCTGGTACAAGCATTAGGTTCTGCAAAGCATCTGTGTTTAACTATGTCTTATTTGAAGCAAAAGGAGTCCTTCTGAAGCCACTGGGAGCACAGACATAATGGATCACATCTAATCAGGGTCTGAACCACACACAGGGCCAGAGCCAGAGCTGGAAGAAAGTTCTGTGGGGCACTTAGCACTCAATATTTTACCTAAAAGCAGAGAGTAAGGGCAGGAGTGATGAGTCTCAAACTCCCATTATAAATGTAATGCTTTAACAGGAAGAACCTTTCTCCCCAGTGGAGTAAAATTTAGATTGCTTTACTCTGTGTCAACAGCTTTGTGAGAACTTCCAGAAAGGAGCCCAGCAATTTTGTTCCAGATCTTCACAAAGGCATCAGATTACCTGAGTACCTACTGCCAGCTCAGGGAATGTTTTTTGCCTTTGCCAGTGAGCTGGCAGCTCTGCTCCACAGACCCAGCAGCAGCCCCAATGCCAGCAGATGGGGCTGTGAGCCTAAACTGAGCAGGGATTAAGGCAATTAGCGTGACCTGAGCAAGGTTTTAAGATGCAGAACAGCCAAGAAGCAGTATTTTCGTCAGCAGTTAGGGACAAAACCCCCCAAACTGCCTAACTCAATCTAACAGCATCACTGGCACTGCTTCTGTTCAGCAGGACACATTGAGTCCAAGAGATGGGTTTTACAGGGCCCAAACTGAATTAATTTAGGCTCTTCAGGCTTCAAACACAACTTTAGACTTGCAAGAATACAAATAGCACATTTGTTATTGCTACAAAACTGCAGTTGCAAGCATGAATGTCTCACATTCTTCTACCAAGCACATATAAAAATTGCCAAAGCTCACAACTGTCTTGAAATGTATTGTTTTATCTGGCAGGAAAGGAAACGCCCCTACTCACTGCAAGGGGGTGGGACTAGATGACATTTAAAGGTCCTTTGCAACCCAAACCAGTCTGTAATTGTATGAAATTTGCAGGGTAACTTACAAAAACTCTCGGGGGTGGGTTTTTGGAGATAGCAAAGTCCAGAAGTGCAAGCAGGAGGCAGCACAAAGTTCACCTGGCTGGCAGCAGAGATGCTTCCTGTTAGTTTTAGGGATGTTGCTGTGGCCTTGCCTTCACAGAGGCATTGATGAGAAATGTTGTGAAATTAGATCATGCAGTTTTGAAGAGAACTACAGAGACTGAACTTGAGACAGGCCCTGAAGCACACTGATGGCAGCAGCATTGTGCTTAAGAACAGCTTGCAAAGGCCACGTCCTGACTCAGCCTCCAGCACATCCCACATCCTATTGTGTGCAACTGCTCTTATTCCTCACTAGTCAAAAATGAAGAAGAAAGCAGCAGGAATTTGCTTAGAAAAGGGGGGGTGGAGGGGGCAAGAGCAGGTGGTAGATCCTGTTTGCACCCACTGAACCACAGCACAGGGCCCAGCGCAGACCCCCCAGGAGAGACCCAAGCGCGGCTGGTGCAGGGCAGGCACCAAGCCTGGCACACACAGCACGGCAGAGGCCCCTGAGCCTCCACACGCCTCAGCATGGCGTCCCACGGCTGCTTTCACCCAAGGCCATCGCTAACGTTGGTGTGGAAGCAGCTCAGCCCCCGTCTACCCACCGCCCGGCCCTGCCCGCACCCCCGGCCCGCAGGCCCCCGGCCCTCACCATGGCGGCGGTACCGTTCCCGCCCGCCGCTCCCCGCGCCGCTGCCCGCCGCGCTCCCAGCAGAGCCAGCCGCAACCCGGCCCCAACAGCGGGCATGGCTCACTCCCAGCCTTCCCGTCCACGGCTCCGCCTCTGCCGGCCAGGCAGCGGGAGGAGCTGCCGGCTGGGTCCTGCGGGATGTGAGGAAGAACGGAACGCGGCGAGAGCGGAGTGAAAGGGCAGGAAGGGCGCTTGAGGCCGCGCTGGTTCGGTTCAAGCTGGAAGGATCATCCAGTCCAACTCTCCTGCTAAAGCAGCTTGCCCAGCATCACCTCCAGGGGCCTTGGCAATCTCTCCACACAAGGAGACTCCCCAAGCTCTCTGGGCAACCTGGGCCGGGGCTCTGGTACCCTCAGAGCAAACAAGTTTCTTCTCCTGGCCAGGTGGAACCTGCTGGGTTCCAATTTATCCCCATTGCCCCGTGGCCTGGCCCTGGGCACCCCTGAGCAGAGTGTGGCCCCAGTCTCTTGCCCCCTGCACCCTTCAGCTCTTGCTCAGCATGGAGCAGCTCCCCTCTGGCTCTGCTCTGCTCCAGGCTCAGCAGCCCCAGGGCTCTCAGCCTTTCCTCCTGCCACAGATGCTCCAGTCCTTACTGTGAGAAAGGTTAAAAATTAACAAAACAACACACAAGACCAGGCTTGGGAAGAGGTAATAGGCTAAAGTGCTGTGCAGACTGACAGCAGAGCCTTTCAAAACCGAGAGGGGAAAACAAACAAATGGACCTTGAAGTGAGGAGCAAGGAAACTCCTCTGGTCATGTGCCCAGAGATATAAGAACAACTCAAGTCATGTCCTTTAGCTGAACCCCAATTGTATCAGTGCAGTTTCCTTTTAATACAGCTTTCCAGACTGGAAAGAGAAGGCGACAAGAAAAAAATATCTTAAGAACTACATGACAGGGATGTGAGCTCTTTGTCAATCAATCTTATGACTTTGTTTCTTCTTAGCTTAATTCAGGCCCTAAAGCTTCCTATCAGGGTACTATTGTTAGCCTCTACTGTGTAGAAATTCTATGCAATCAAATCATCCAGAAACCACACAACATACCAGTCCAGACCTTAGTCAAAGTGTTCCATGCTAATTATAACTAGAAACCATTTTATCAACTCTCTATGAAGCCTCAGCAAGGAGCAAACATGTCAGCAGAAAGATAAATAAACCTCAAGGCTGGTCTGGCTACTTTAGGCAGGTGATCTGCCCTTTAAAAGTTGCATGGTTTTAGTCCTGTAAGTGAGTAGCTTAAAAAGCATTTTTTTCCTCATAGTTCATTTTACTGACAGGCAAACTAATTTAGCATCACCAGCATTTTCCTTTAAAATGTTGTATTTTTGGAAACACACAAGCCAAAACCGGAGTATTATCCCACATGGATCACACAGCCAAATCCCATAGTGTTCCCCACATCATCCATGTAGAAGCTTTAGCTCACACATCTGTAGGATCCGTAGAAGATCCCCAGATTCCACCAGCATGGAAACAACTCTGCTCCTGTGCCAAGTGATGCCACACACACACAGGTCAGTGCACTGCAAAAATCTTCCTTGATCAATCTTATTTCATCTCCAAAGTGCAGAAACCTCTTCAGAAGAGCAAAGCTGACCTTCTATTGAAGTCCATGAAAAATAAGCTGATCAGAGCCACTTAATAAACACTTTTTTAGTTCATGTTTCATCTTTGTTTACTTACCACATTAATCATCGCAAATTTGCTTTTTACAGATCCAGGAGTTGATAAATAAAGCAGATTTTTAGTCAAGATTAGAAATGCCAACCAACAAAATCCAATGTACTTTCAGTCCATACAAATCCCTGCTTTACTAATAAGCAGGAAATTCTGTCCCTGATTATTCCTGATGCTCATGTTCCTGTCCTGGGATAAGCCACCGAATGCTCTCCGTTCGAACAGTTGCGTACAGGACAAAGCTGGCCAGGAAAAGCAAGGAAAAGAGAAGCAGCCAGTCTATGCCTTTGGTCAGAACACTGGGCAGAGGACCTTCCCAGTCTTCCTTGGTCACAGTCACATCACTTTTAGCTTCTATACCTGCAAATGAAAGCACTTGATCAACACCAGTAGTAATCAACTCAATACAGAGAAGTTGCTTCTGTTTGGAGCTTTGTTCCTCTTCTCAGACTAAGGCACAGAGAGACTTCACATTTTAGCAAGATGGTCCTTGTGTGTCAGCATGTATCTAGCATAGAGTTTACTTACATAAAACCATAGATTTGTAAGTATATTTTCATAATAGGCTCATTCTGTCCTTCCACAGGCCTTGTGTAAGTTTCTGGAGTTAGTTTTTTGTTTGTATTCTTTTCAATATGTAACAATTTCTACTGAAGGCCCTCAGAGCCCTACATCTGTTTTTTGGTTTCTTTTACTTTAAGGAAGCAAAGAAGGACCCAGAGTGGAGGTGCTGAGCTCACAACATAGACATCCAGACCAGGGAAACTGGAATCTATTTGTCTCCTCCAGCATAAGAACTTAAACCAACTCATTCCAAAGCTGCTGTCAGCTTGACATGGCACTGACAGATCCCATGGTTCATCTGCTTTTATTCCCAAACTAAATACTTGGGCAGAAAGATGTGTTTAGTTCTTCCAGCACCCTCCCCTAGCTAAACCTCACTGTTTCCCCCACTCTGGGACAGCAGCCCAACGAGCTGAGTTTCTGCTTTCAGCACACCCTGAAACTCAGCTCAATGCAGCAACTAATGAACATCTGCCAGGTCCTCTCAGAATCTTCATCAAATTAATTTTAAAGGACAAATAGCAGGGTGAGGAAAGCCCTGTTTGGAGCTAAAAGCCAACCTTTTCTTTCCACTGCCACCTCAGAGTTGATTTACATACCTGTTTGATTAAAAATGAAGTCCTTCAGTGTTTCCAGTGTCCTGTCTGTATGATTAAATCTAGCCATTGGTTTAGCCCCTTGGAAAAGGAGGATATTGGGCACAGCTACAGTTCCAAATCTAGTTGATAAGCTGGTGGACATAGAGCAAATACAAAGCGTGAAGGAAAAGAAATCCACAGGAGGAAGAAACAGAGATAGTCACAGAAAGGCAAAAGGCTTCATATCCAAAGAAGGGCAATGAAGCTGGGGTCTAGAACACAATTCTTCTGAGGAGCAGCTGAGGGAACTGGGGTTGGTTAATCTGCAGAAGGCTCAGGGGAGACCTTCTTGCTCTCTACAACTACTTGAAAGGAGGTTAGAGTGAGATGGGGGTTGGTCTGTTCTCCCAGGTAACAAGCAACAGAACAAGAGAAAGTGGCCTCAAGTTATGCCAGGGGAGGTTTAGATTGGACATTAGAAAAAATTTCTTCAGTGAAAGAGTGGTTAAGATTGGCCCAGGCTGCCCAGGACAGTGGTGGAATCACCATCCCTTGAGGGATTTAAGCCATGTAGATGTGGTGCTGAGGCACATGGTTCAGTGGTGACTTGGCAGTGTTAGGTTAACATTGGACTCGATAACCTTAAAGGTCTTTTCCAATGATTCTGTGAAAGCTTCCTAATGGAAATAATCTCCCACTAGAGCAGGGGAAGTGCATGTTACCTGCTGTGCTGAGATGCATCCAGTGCCAGGAAGTGAAGAGTTGGAAATGCTCGAGGTAAGGAATTGAAATGAGGAGCCAGGCTGGCGGAGAAGCGGCACCATGGTGTATAGAACAAGACCAATGTACAGTCACTGCTGTTTGGGTTTAGGAACTCCATCAGGTCCTTAGAGAAAGCAGAACAAAACCAAAGATGGACAATTACACATTTAACAGAGTTGAAGCCTACAAAGGAATGTGTAGACTTCATCAGTGAACTGGGATTGTTCAGCCTGGAGAAGAGAAGGCTTCAGGGGGAACTACTAGTGACCTTCCAGGACCTAAAGGGAACTTCCAAGCAGGCTGCAGAGGGCCTGTTTGCAAAGGCCTGCAGTGAAAGGACAAGGGGCAATGGTTTAAAATTGGAGATGAGTCAATTTAGATTGGATATTAGAAAGAAGTTCCTCCCCATAAGGGTGGTGGAACACTGGCCCAGGTTGCCCAGGGAGGTGGTTGAGTTCCCATCCCTGGAGGCATTGCAGGTGAGGCTTGCCAGGGCTCTGGGCAAGCTGCTCTAGTTGGGGATGTCCCTGGCCACTGCAGGGGTGTTGGACTAGATGAGCTCCAGAGGTCCCTTCCAACCCAAACCATTCTAGGATTCTATGAATCTATGATACTTTATAATCCATGAGATACTTGACACTACTTATCAAGCAGCTGCACATTTGTTGAACCTTTTTAGAAGAGATGGAGAATTGCATTTAATGCTTTTTAAAGGTTTTTTTAAATGTTTATTACCTAAAAATATATATATATGCATAACCACTACAACAAATAAGCTAGAAATAGGCACTGGCATTAAGTACCATTAACAATTTCAGAGAGAGACACTAATCCATGCAGCATGAAAGCTGACAGTTCACTGCAGGCACATAGATGAGACTCACAGGCATGTGGAATGAGCTGTATATCCATTTTTTTTCGCTCAGAACGACACAAGTCTCCTTGCCTAGATATTTCCTCATTCTGATAGCACAGAGATCGTCAGGCAAAGAAATTCACTAAGTGAAACATTGACTGGAACACACACAGGGTGCTGACAGATCATCTTCCACCATCCTCACACATTCAAATTAACACCAAGCACTAAACCAGGTAATTGCTTACCTGGGACACGTTCAGGATCTGCAGCGTGAAGCGCTCTATGCCTGTAGTGTTCCTTTCCTCGCAGTTCACTTTGGGAGCTTTGGCGCTGTCGCTGCTGTTCGACTCCTCAGCGGGCGCGGGCAGCACTGTCTCCAGAACAGCCTGCTCCCGGCCCTGGCCACTCGCCTGACCGAGGGGAGCCGCAGGGCTGCTTCCCGTGCCGCACTCATCACCTCCGGCCGCCGCATCGCAAGCTCCTTGGGCATCGGGGACCGCCTGGCCGTCCTTAGCCTCTCCCGGCACCACCGACAACACCACAGCCTGCTGCGCGGTGACTCCGCTGCCCAGCATGGCGTCCGCCATTTCCGCTGTCCGGTACCGCACCGGCTCGTCGCCGTCCCCGGGNGTGCCGCCATCTTGTGTTAGTTCGGGGTAGGCTGCAGCGGGAATGGGGCAGCGGAATCAGGTTTGCGTAGCAGCGGCTCTGAGTGGTTGCTACCGGGAGGCCGAGCTGCGCCCTGCCCGAGCATTTCCTCCTCTGATCCCTTGCCCTGTTTGAACTTATGTGGAAAGAGACCTCCGGGCCTCAGCGGCGGGGACACGAGCGCCTCAGTCGCGTTCATCTGCCAGTGCCACATGAGGGGCAGAAACCTGCTAGGGCTTAGCAAGCAGTGTACGGCGACGAAACAGAACTCAGTGTGGTCTCTGCTAATATCAAATACAAGTCAGGTTGTTTTTTAACCAAGTTTTTTCTCGCCAGCCAGCCTGGCTGAATCCCCCCTCCCGGCAGCGACACGCGTTCCGCCGTCCCCAGGGCCAAGGCCACGCTTGCAGGGGCTGTGTTTGGGTTTGCTGATGCTGCTGGAGGTCTGCAGGCGTTTCGCTATTGATTTAAAATTAGTTCAGGTCGAAAATTCTCGCAGCGAGGGAAATGTCATCCCGAAGACTTGACAGGATGTTATGGTTGAAGGGTAATTGAGAGGGCACACAAACACACCCTGGAGCTCATTCCAAAAGCATGTTTTGTTATAGCCTGCTATTGCAGCCCTAAGGGCCTGCCCTGACCAGCACTTCCCAACAGCCACATCTGCCTGCTGAAAGAGTTTCCTTCTTCCACTTGCTATATAGGGAAGCACAGATTCAGTTTGGGATGTTTCCACATGAAAATGAAACTTTAACCTACAACCAGGCAGGGGTTTGGGCAAAAACCTGTAAACTAAAGGTATACTTTTTCCATCTAAAAAGAAAACACGAGTTATCCATCAGTGTATCAGCCAAAACTCCCAAGGTGAAAAGGCAATATAAATGCCCTAATAAATAATTCTGTCGCAGAATTGGTTCTTGCTTGCTTGCAGTTTCAACAGTGAAGCTTCAGGACAGTTTTGAGGGGCATTTTGAAACTGAACATAGTACCTGAAGTGCTGACAGACTTTTTTGCAGTGTTCCTTAAAACTGTCAGCACTGCACCATGAGGTTTTGCCAAAACTTTGCTTTGTCATCCAGTGAGAATTAGGACCTAGGGAAGTATGAACCATAAACAGCCAGGCATGTAAATGAAGATGAGTGTCACCTTGAATACAGAAATGGGATTTTTGTCTTTGTTTTTACCAGGGGACACTTCTCCAACTCTTCTCTTACAGTGCACATTTTCTTGCTTGAAATGTTTTTCTTTAAAAGGTTAATTTGCATAAGCATTAATGGCCTAAAGATAGAAAACATGAAGCTTGCACATAGAAGGAAGTATTTCATTAGATCAGCTGATAAAAGACCAAGCAGCTAGGCTGGAAAGCAAGAGCATGTAAGGAAGCCAAGCTGGTGTGGATGAGTCAGGAAAAAGCTGCCCCATTCCCAGTTATCTTAAGAGTTTGGATCAAGTGGCATTTTCAACTAGGAAATGATTTTCCTTCTCCTGGCCCAGGACTTCCTGTGGCTCTCAGCTCTGTGCCATCAGGGCCTCTAGTGCCACCAATGCAGCCCTGGATGGAGTTAGAACTCAAACACAGCTCATGGTAAGATAACAAATAGCCTTCTGGGAGCACACCTCCATCTGAGCCACTCCTGTGGATTCAACCCTAACATAATATCCTTCCTTGTGGTGATCAGAATTATTCATGGGACAGAAATCTACTCCCAATAATTATAAACAGCCAGGCTTTATCATACCTAACTCAGAGCAAATGTAATATCCCAGTACTTCATGTGTCCCAGCACATTCCTTACAGTCCCAGTTTTGTTACAAAGCTATTTTCATTGGCTTATCTTTTTCGGATTAACTCCTATCTATTAAAAAATCATACACACCTAAGAAAAGCTGTTTGCTTGTGTAAATATGAGGCTTCTGTTGCACCCAGGACTAAGCACTACAACTCTGTGGTCATTTGTGCATTGTGGATTGCTGCAGCTGGACTTCTCTCCCTTCTATTTCAGTCACACTGGGCAAGCTCCTTCCCAGCAAGAGGAACAAAAGAGGACAGGGACAAAGAGGCAACACCAGGACCTTCACCAGCACTATGGTATCATCCTGCTGTCCTCACAGCTATGATATACAGCTATAATGGACACAAGCTTGAGGAGGGGAGATTTAGGTTGGATGTTAGGCAGAAGTTGTTCCCCAGGAGGGTGCTGAGCCACTGTGCCAGGTTCCCCAGAGAGGTGGTGGCAGCCCCAGCCCTGGCAGTGTTGCAGGCCAGGCTGGCTGGGGCTGGGAGCAAGCTGCTCTAGTGCCAGGTGTCCCTGCCCAGGGCAGGCACAGGGGTTGGAACTAGAGGAGCTTCAAGGTCCCTTCCAACCCTGACAATTCTGTGAATCTATGGATACTCTGTGTGTTCAATAGTGCAAAGTTGAGGGAGAAGAAAACACAAGCAACATTCCAGTCAGGAGCAGAGGCTGAGCTCACCTGGGCAACTTCAAGCTGCACCTACAGTTGGGATGTGTGACTTGATGATCTTGGTTTTCTCAACATGGCTGCAGTTGAGTATTTTTAGTTAAAACTATGACCACTTGCAGCAGCAAATACAGATTTGAACATTATGCCTCTATCTCAGAGGCCTACCCTAAGTCATCAAACTTGCACTAATTGTTACTGTGATGATTTTTTTTCCTCACTAATTAGAACAAGCTTTTGTGGTATGAAAAAAAGCAAAGCCAACATGAAAGACAGGAAGATTTATTTGCCTAAGATCATTTAAATGACACTTAAGAATTCCACTCCATTTTTCAGCTTCAAAGGAGTTAGGAGTCGTTAAGTAATGATTCCTTCCAGCTACTCTGCAAGGTAAGCAGGTATTTGTGCTGTGTTTTTCCCAATGGGAAAAAGGAGATGTTGCCATCCCCAGGCCATGCAGGGAAGCTGGGTGGGAGCCAGCACCACAGCTAGCTTTTTGGGCTGCCAATTCTGCCTGGTCAGGCCACACCTCTCCCTTCAGTGTTCAACAACAAACTCAGGAGCCACAGGCAGAACTCTAATAGGAATAGCAATGAAGGGGAGTCAGTCTTTTACTCCTAGGCATCACAGCTTGAAATCATTAACTGTCAAGACCAATCTCATTTGTCTTGGTCCAAAACCACAGTGTATTGAGATGACACCTTTAACAGGTATGTCAGCACTAATTCACACTGTGCTATTTGAACAGATCACACACCCAGCAGCTATAAAAAGCATCAAAATGCCAGTCCAGCCCCAAAACCAAGCCTTGGTATCTCAGATGAAAGAGTCTTTAAGATGGTTACAAGATGCCCAGCTTGCATAGCTGACACCCCAACACTGCTGCTCTGGTTGTGTCACCAGAACCTGCACCTGGCCTTGCCCACCAGCAGTCAAAGGAGGGAACAGACTGTGCATTATCATTCAGCTCAGAGAATGCAGGAGCCTTTGAAGCAGGCAAGCAACTTCCAGTACAGCTGAAAAGCCTCTGGTTTTGTACAATATATGAATGACTTAATATCTGATACTTCAGGTTTCATTGCAACTAAGAAAATATTTTGCTCAAGGAATCACAGCCAGGAACTAATATTTAGACCAGGACATAGCAGGCTGCAGTTGAGCTTTGTTTTGAACGGATCCAGGCACCTTAAAAGCCAAATACTTCGAATGAATAGAATGGCCAACAAAAAGCCAAAAACAACCAAAAAAAAGCAATCAAGCAAAGGCACTAGATGTCTTTTTCAGGTTAAAACAACCTTGTAAGTCTGCAAAAGAATTGCAACTAACACTTCAAACATTTTAAGCCTAGATGTAGTCAGGGTTGAAACTACACAGATGAGAGCACTGATGGTGGGCACAGAGCAAGCAGTCTAGATTGCAGTGGCTGGCAGGTAGGAGTGTTCATCTGCCCCCAAAGTTACTGAAAAACTTCACAGAGACAAAAAAAACCAACCCAAAAGTAAATTTACAGGGGTTGGGTGGTATGCAGAGCATGTCTTCCCAACAAAGATAAACTGGAATATTGCTAGATAAACACATGCAGGGATAAACACATCTTATTCACCACAGAATAATGAATATCAACCACCATGGAAAGTTCAGTTTACAAGTACTCTCAAATTGATTTCCATGTGCAACAGTGGAATAAAAAGTTTAAAATAACTTTCACGGAAGTAGTAACAATAAAATGAGACATATAAAAATATATACAAAACCAATAATGAACTCAAATCCCTGATGGAAATTAGTCACTATGCTGCAGAAAGTGCAGCACTGAGAAGAGACTTAGCTGAGAAGTCACTGAGCCGAATTAGCTCTGTTCTAACTCAAATCAGGCCAGGTGTCTGAAAAAGGCCAGAGATAAACAGTTAGGTTTTAAAGTATTAACTTTATTAATAAATATACATCCATATGATGATGTAAATACAGATCATGAACACTACTCCATTCCCATACACATAATTGCACACGAGTAGCTCAAGTTCATGGACATAAAAACATACACAGTATCTAATCAGGCTTTTTACAGCAGAGGACAGGGTGCTGATACTAGTTATTGAACAGATTACTGTTTCCCCAAAGCAAACCTGTGGAAAAGCAAATGATGAAAGATTAAAGTCTCAGGAAGTGGTTCAAATTTGAGAATACAGATTTTTCTATTTGGAAAAAGAAATCATCAGTTACAAGGAGAAAGGTCTAGTCTCTACTAAAGTCATAAATATATTTAAGCAGTGTTAAAATATATGCATTAAAATAGAGAAGAATAAAGTTCTTTTGTGGTCAGAAATGAAGTCTGCAATTCAAGGTATTTATGATTGTTATCAACTGCTTGAACTGTCAGCTCTAAGGATAGTGTGAAACATTATTATTATTATTATTATACATATAACAAAGACCAGCAGAGTCACAGCTAATGAAACCATTGGACAAATGACTTCACATTGCTCTGCCTTTTAAAGCTCTTCAAACATTGGGGGAGGGAGTTCAATTCTCAGCTGAGTTACTCTGTGTATTGTAGCTCCAAGGAATTCTTTTCACAGACACATCACTTTTTCACTGACAAGGCTTGGCTTTGTCCTGATTGAACTCTTAAGATCTTTCAGAGAAAATGAAAATATCTTCACTCAGAACAGAGCTCTTGAATGGCTCTCAAGACAGAGTTATTCTGATTCATTTCAACTAAAGCCAAGATAGAAAGAACGTTGCTTTAATGACAAAGCTACCTGCTGATTTTAAAAATACTCTTTGATATCAAAGTCAGCCACTTCTGATGGTATCTGATTCTTTTTTCTGCCCAAATATGGTGCTAGCATCTTGAATATGTCCAGTGCAAGACTTTATAGTAGCAAAATTATTTGGTTTTAAAAGTTTAAGTAAATTTAATCAGAAACTGAATAGTAGTTACTATATGTATATTAAACAGTGAACTTGTATAGCATCATTAAAGAATAATAGGAAAGTAATACATTTCCTTTATGTATAAATAAGACATTAGAAACTTGATACTTAAAAGACAGTATTAAAAAAAACCAAAACTTGACATGTAGATCTTCTGAACAGTGTTAACACACAACAGTGAGCCTAGCTTATGAAGAGCTGAATTATGATATATATATATATATAATATAAAATAAGCAATTTACCTTACAAGTCATGTTTTCAGATTGAGGGAGGGAAAAGGCCAGTTTTCCCATTGGTACTAAGAAAGGTTAGGCATTACCATGCTGTTTCAGTGTTTCTCATGGAAAGAGAAGTGTTGAAAAAAAAGCACAATTCTGCAGATTACACACAGGAAAAGCAGAAGTAGTTGAGAATTCCATTTCTAGTTCACTTTGAATCTCTTCTTTTTTTTCTTCCTCTCACTGCTCAGCACCAGTGAACTATAGCTGGATATAAAATAAAGCAGAATATAGAAAAGCCCAGCAATGAACTTCTGTCTCCTTGCTACATCTGGAGTGCCCAGCAGCCCATACTTTATGCTCATCATTTCTCAACTGACAACATTAATTGCTTTTTACTGGGCTTGTATTCCATCTGAGATCATTAATAAACACTGTAATGAACAGTAATTGCTTAGATGATTTCATTATTTCATCAGCATACTCGAATACAGAATTCATTATACGAGCAGAACAGCAACACATCTGCATCATCTCCTGACACAGGGCACAGCACCATTGGGGTAGATGCACAGGTGAGGAATGGAACAGGAACCAAAGGAGCAGCAGCAGCAGGAGGAGGAGGGAAGAGATGGAAGTTTCTCCAACGTACAGTGGTGACATGCAACACGGTTCTTTACCAGTGAGGTGTGGCACTCCTGCGGTAACCACATTCAGCTGAAGAGGACACAGCTGAGTTCTGCAAAGAACTTAGAAGGAGTCTGGTGCTGAACAATCATCTTGATTCCAAACTGCCAACACAAGACAGATCCTGAGGGTGGATTAACTCACGGCAGCGCTTCGCATGTGTCGGAGAAACACCAAAGGTCAGGCTCGCGGGTTTGGTGAGGAACAGCCCATCTGCCTGGATTTCAGAACTTCAGCATGAAGAAATGATTGGTTTTAGTAGCAGTTTAGCTGCCATTAGTTCAGCTATTGACTAAGGGGCCATCCAGTACAGTTGAGGTTCATTGTCTTAGTTGCCAGTGCATACAGAGTTCCCCCAAAACAATTGAACACACCTATTGTAAAGTACAGCATAAAGTCCAGCGCAATATGTGTTAGGCATCACTGGAACACCTGAAGGCTTGCTGCTTTTTTCCTGATAAAAAAGGTATGAAACATGACATCTGTTTCTTAAGTTGTCATCACTGAAATCAAGAGTTCTCATCAAAAAATGACAGCAGGCCAGAATAGCATTTACATTAATAAAAATCATCAGCATCATTCAGCACAGGCTCAATTAACGCAAAGTTTGATGCTCCCCCAAATCTGCAAACTCTCTCTATTCCCCCTCCCCAGAGAGCTGAAGCTACAAATGTATCATAATGTCATATTAGAGGTGAAACAACTTAAATGTAAACTTTCTTCCAGATGAGGAAAAAGAAAAATAAAAAAGCTTTAATATCAGCAAAATAAATTTAGAACAAACAATATGCAACACAGAGGAGTGATTTTTCCTGAAGCTTAAAGTGTTTTACACACACACACTCACACACTGAAAGAAATTAAACATACCCAGCTGAAAAATGGAACATTTCTTTCAGAAAGAGGGAATGGTTTCATTTGAGTCAAGAAAGGTATTTATAGTTAACCAACAACATTTTTTTTCCAGCTTGCATGCATAGATGAGTTGCTTTCTATCTGGGGTCTAGCAGTGCTGTAAACTGCATCCTGTTTGCATCAGCTATACAGTTTGCTTTTATAAATCATCAAAATGGTGTCCTTTGGTAGTAGATATATAAGCTTCCATAACTTAAATAGAGGGTTAAGTGTCAAACAAGGAAATAACTGTATTTCCAGCAATCTCTGGCAAAACTAAGTCTGAAAACTTGGCAACAGTGTCTATTGAAAAAGTTTAATTTGTAAACATTAGAGATTAATACTTTAAAAGCTATTAAACTGTCGCCACCTAAGCACAATTTTAAAGGCAAAAGATCAGTGTAAATAGTTATTTACAGAGTTAAGAACATACTGTTTTATATTAACCAAGTGCCTAACTAGAACAAACAGTACTTAATTTCTTATAAAATATTTCAAGGAACTCTTTGTGGTTTGGTATATTGAACTACTAGGCATTTCAAAATCACCCAGCATAATCCTGGAACAGCAGAACTAAAAGAACAGCTATCACCTAAAGGCAAATCAGCTCGTGATAGTAAGGCTCTGTGAAGCTGCAACACTCTGTACAAATGCTCAGTTTGCTGCAAGGTTTTTTTGAGCATTAGTTGAAATTGACTCAATTCTACTACTCCAGAAAGAAAAGCCACATGAAATCAGCATTTTAAAAAGAGGTTGGGTGGTTTCTTTTTTTTTGTTTTAAGTTTTTCAGTATATATTTGAGGTCTGTAGAAGCTCCTGCAGAAGTGGACAATGTAGCTTGCTGCTTGCTTTATCACTTTTTCTTATCAAGTAAGATCCTGATCATGGGATAGGCCACAGCATGAACCAACAGCCAGCTAGTTCTGTCCTCCTTACTTCAATGATTTAATGCAAAACCACACAACTAGATTTACCAGATACTAAACTTAAAAAAAATAGGACACGGACATTACTTAAGTCTTGACACCGAGGCATAATGCATCACTTCAGATTTTCTTGTAAATTATGATTGAAAACCAACAAAAAAACCAGTGGCTTTTCAACACTGCTTCAAAAGTTACTGGACTGCACCCCTAGGCCATGGCATTATTGGAATAAAAATAAAACCTAGGAACTCAGACTTAGGCAAACACTACAACAAAATGCAAGAACCATGCCACAATTCAGAGCAAAGCAGATTAGTAAGGAGTTCCTAATTCCCTCTTTTCATTCATTAGGCTGTTTGATTTTGCCACTGGTTTCCCCAGCAGCATGTACTCCTCTGTTATGCACCATGGGATAGGGAAAAGCTGCATTGCCGCAAGTATAATTTAGATTTGCAAGCCGTGAGAGAGCTTTAATGCTACCTGGAGGTCTGCCTGGGCTGACTTTGTATCCTGCTGCTTTAGTTGTACCCAAGGGTCTGCCTGGACTTGTCTTAAATCCAGCTGCTTTGGTGGTCCCCAGGGGTCGACCTGTGCTGGTACGGTACCCTGCAGATTTTGTGGTCCCTGATGGCCTTCCACGTTTCCCAGATCGGTTGAGGTTTTTCTTTTTCTTTAGTTCATCTTTTGTCTCTATACTCCTGCCACTGGTGGTCTGCAAGTGAGATTCATTCAAGGTGTCTTGCCTCTGGCAGGTGATGGGTTTGTGGCTCACTGCGTGGCTGTATTTGCTTTGCTGTGTGGCATACAAGTCAAACTGGTCAGCTGCTCTCACATTGTCTTCGTTAAGGCAAGAGCTCTTGCCGGTCCCACAGAAAGCTGCATTGCTGCTGGCAACAGGGTGCATCATTTTCTACCAAAAAGAGGAGAGATAAATAGGTATCAATATATAATATAATACTGCAGCATTCCAGAAGTGAGAATTGTTCAAAAGCTACCTCTAGGTTTTAAAATTAGCCTGAACTACTTGGTCTGTTTTTAGCTAACAGCATCGATGGCAGTAAATTCCTATTTAAAATGAATTTTATTAAGCTTTCACTTGAGGTTTTGCACAGTAACCTTCACACAGAGTTAAAAAAACGACAATTTAAACTACAGTTACAAATGACAATTTAAACCATGTGTTAGTCAAGTAGGTATAATTAGGGAAGATGTAAAAGGATTGAACAAGAGTATTTCAGCAAGCAAGATACACAATATCTGCTCACCCGTTGTGATTTCACACCCCTTCTAACTGAAGCTCATCTAAATTCTAGAAGCCATTCTAGTTGTAACATTAACCTATCATCTGTCAGGCAAGGAAAAACATGGTATCATTCTCTTGATTTAGTATATACAGGCTCTTAAAGATTTTTTTAAACTGCAGCAAGTCAAGAAATAACTAATCAGTTTTGTCATTTCTTGTCAAAATTAATGTGAAAGAAAGAAACAGGTAAGGCATTCAGCACAGACAGTGGTGCCACAGTTGGGAAGGCAGAGGTATGGAATGAATCTATGATAAAGTACAAGATGCCAGCCTGCAGAAATGCCACTGCTGTCCTTGTTAGAAAAGCAGGTAAAAATTTCTAGTAATGCCAGCTCTGAGATAACTTTGGGGACAAACCACCACAACTGTTGTTACAAATCTGCACATTATCACACACCTCCAAATATTCTGGAAAACAAATGTGGCCCACTGAGGTCAACAACTGTTTTATATAGCCTGCTCTTCTCCTTAGACAGACCCAACCTGAGCCATGCTCTGTTGACAGAGCTTTACTTGTTTAAACAAGAGTCCAGGCCCTATCTTCAGGACACAGAAGGGTGACTCTCACCTGCATGTCACTGCAGGCTAACCCTGGTTCCAGTTGACACCCAGCTGCTAGAACCATGTATGGTCACCATCATAATTAAAAGCCGCTACCTCACAGCAATCCCTGTACTGTATGTACTAAGGCAGAAACACAACAATATTCCTGCTATTCTAAAACTTCTTTACTATTAAGGCTTCTAGATTTCAACTGCACAGACACTACCTCAGATTTCTTAAGTGACAACACTGTAAGAAGTCAGTGAGCCACTTAAGGAGCAAAAGGATGATATTTTCAGTCATTCAACTACAGTGGTTTTACAACTTAAAGAGAATCATGGAATCTTTGAAGTTGGAAAATACCTCTAAGATTATCGAGTCCAGCTATTAACCTAACAGTGCCAAGTCACCACTAAATTATGCCCCTGCCACATCTGCTTGTTTTTTGAACACTTCTATGGACAGTGATTCCGCCACTTCCCTGGGCAGCCTGTTTCAATCTTAAACACTCTTTCAGTGAAGAAATTTTTCCTAATGTCCAACCTAAACCTCACCTGGCAAAACTTGAGGCTATTTCCTCTCATTCTGGTGCTTGCTCCTTGGGAGAAGAGACCAACCCCCACCTTGCTCCAGCCTCCTTTCAGGAAGCTGTAGAGAGTGAGGAGGTCTCCCCTGAGCTTCATCTCCTCTAGCCTAAACAACCTCAGTTCCCTCAGCTGCCCCTCACAAGACTTTTGCTCTAGACCCTTCACCAGCTTCATTGCCCATATTCTTTGAATATGCTAAAACAAACCGCAAATACTCAGTTTAAGATAATATTTAGCCCTAGTGAAGACATGATTAAGTCAATCAACATCTGGCATGTCAGAGTGTTTCTGCACACTACAGTCACGCTTAGGACACCAAATATTTCTTCCTGCAGTAGATCTCTGTAGTAGATAAGGTTTGGAAGATTTATTGTATTTTCCCTGCAGTAGCTTTGGCATATTACCTACATCACCCCAATTTAAACTCTCCCACTGATTACTGAATTTACTTGGCAGTTACAAACATCTCCTCCCAGTCAGAGAGAAGAAATAGAGCAGGGATGGTCTGTTTACCCTGAGTAAATCCCCATGCCCTTTTCTCCTGATTACAAGGGATACATTCCCTGCTGTAACACCCAATTTACCTTGGCTTGTCAAATGCACATTACAGTGTGTGCTTTACTCTTGTGCAAATATATGAATACGGTTTGATCTCAAACAGTGAAATAATGATAGTGATATAGTTTAAATATTAGACGGTTCTAGCAGAGATTATCCAAGTGCTGCAATTCTGCTGTGTAGAATTGGGTACAGTGGAACAAATGTGAAACCATTGTTATTGCAGGTGTTGACTAGCAAACAAAACAACTCAGAATAATTGGCAAGCCTGTGCTTAGCAAAGCACAAAGGCAGTAAGGTACAGGTCAAGAGACGCAGACAGACTTTTCCATGCAGCAATAAAAAGGAAACTTAAGCTTTTCTACAATTAGCACTCAAAAAAAACGTTACCTTCCTTTAACCTCACTAGAACAGGGCTCACAATAGCCACAAAATACCTGAGATTTTTCCTGATACCTAATTGCAAGCATAAGGGTTCTGATAATGTGCTTTTGCTGCCTAGAGAGCAAGTGCAGTGGCTCTGAAAGGCTATTCATCTGTTTGTTGATACACTAGAGGACACTAGGAGCAGTTAGCCGCATTCTTGTCTCAGTACTCACTTTAAAGGCAGCAATACTGGCTTCAGCCCCAAAAATACACTCTGAGCTTGACTGCTACAAAGAAGGATCAGTTCAGCTGCCTAGTATCTGAGGAACACACCAGAGCAGGGAGAAGGCACTGCATAAAGCTGGGCCCCTGGCGTTTCTCAGGGGACTGAGCACCACTTAGACTTGTTCCTGTCTATGTCACATTCTTATTCTCTGCTTTTTCTCCTCACCATAGTCAGGGGGATTTTTGCTACAGACACCATCCATCTTTCCTGGGAAGAAGCATCACAGGTTCTCCTAGACAGTGAATATAACTGCCAAACACTGGAGGCTCCATCACCATATGCATGTGGTTTGTGTCTACTACAATATCCCTGAGAGCTCTCGACAAACACCAACTTCATGTACAAAACCTGGCTGGTGCTGGTTTACCTTCCATCTGGCAACAGCCAGTATCACTGTAATTGATGAAAGAAGAAAGACATACAAATCAGTAACTGTTTAAAATTTCTTACAAGAGGAAGCTTAAAAAAAAACCCCTCACAATCTTGGTGGAAGACTGCCAACAGGATTCTTTTTAAAGGTTTTTTTTTCCCCCTCCCTCTCTGCAGCATTTTTCATTAGACCATGAAAACTTCAAGTGGTAGCCAAGGTTAGTATCCTGTGTTTCTAGATTTAAGACTTATTTTTTTGCAAAGTTTTAAAAAGGAAACCTGTAATCAAGCTTAATTACTCTAACATGAACATCTCCAGCATAATTTTACTTCATTCACATTACAGCAGGGAATAAAAGAATGTGGTGAGTCTATCTGTAGAGTGGAAGCAGGTTTCTTGGTGGGGAGATATACAGTAAAAATGAGAATTGGTATCAAATGCAAAGCTATGCTAATTTAAAAATCACACTCTAGCTAAATTGTATAGCTAAACATATACAACTTTGAATGCAAGCATTCTTAAAGAAAACTGGCCAGAAAAGTTTCCAGTAGAATAGAACTTAGTTGCTTTAAACCTGTAAATAGACACCTCAAAGATACTTGCAACAGTTTACTTCAATTAGTTTCTAAACTGATTCCACTGACTGGCTGAATGTCTGTGTAAACAAACAGTTAAGATGAGACACTGTAGTAACAAAATTTAGTTGTATTTCAAGATTTTTACTGGAAACTGTCTGCAGAGGATTTTCTGTATGGATCCTTTTCTGTCTGCTAATTTATTTCCATACAAATGCTAGGGAAGGGAGGAGACAACTGGATAGGCTAGCTTTGGGAAAAGAAGCAGCAGCATTAGAGCTTCCCATGCAAGCTCCATCATGGCTAGAAATAAAGAAACAGGACCATGCACCTGGAACTCAACAAGCTTTGCTGTAGTGGGACATGGTGACAACTCCTCGTTTTACAGTACAACTGCTGGAATGGACCATCTCTCTCTAGGTTGAAACTACTCAGAAAATCCCCACTCATGTCTTGTACACAAAATAGTAAGATCAAAGCCACTCAAATCACACTACATAAAAACACCTTCTTGGGCTGTGACATGATGCTGTCTTTAGCTTTCAAACATCATGTCCTTTGCTTTCTTTGTGGTCAGAATTTGGCTCCCAACTTTCAGACTGGAGAAAGTATGCAAGCCCCTGGAAGAGGCACTTGCTCATTAAATATTTTATAGTCAGTACGGGACCTGTGACCCACCATCTGCATTAAGCAGAATAATCAGTTCCAACATAAGCAGCAGGGAACTGCTCTGGTCTCATCCAGTCCAGGCTGCTGTCTGTAACTCCAGCCTGGTTAGTACCAGAGCAGACCTGACTCAGCAAGTGCTTCTGACTTCTGGTAAAACACGCCTGAACCAGAGCAAAAAAGACAACAAAACTGAAAGTACATCTGTATTAGAGCTCTTTGAATGGTGAATAGCAGGAAAGGTAAACTCCTATCACCAGCAGGGACAATTCTGGTTTTACTAAGGGTTAGTATATAAAACCCTCTCATTTTTCTGAAGCTTTTAACCATGGAGCTTGCAACAGTTTCAGCAGTCTTGACGCAGCTGCAGGAGGCTGCAGCACTACATTTTCATCATCATCCAACACACACAGAGTAGGTGACATACTACTTAAAAACACAAGCAAGCTACAAGTATTATTTCTCTGCTAGGACTCTTGAAGGTTGCTTCTACCAATTAAAACGGTGGGAGTGGAGCACAGGAGCAGCTCTGTTCAAGATCTCTGCATAAAGAACACTCTATGCCACGTACGACAGCACAGAGGCTGAGGGAATACTAACAGGCTCATTTTCTCTGCAGGGTGGGAGTATAAGCAGCACCAGCAGAAGCAGCAGCAGAGATATTTTCCTTTTCAAGATTGCAACAGAGATAGTCTTGATTTTGCTCTTCACTCTTAGGAGACAGGGTGTGAGAAATACTTTCAACCCTCAGTTAAAAGAATGAATTTTATCAGTGTAAGTGTTTTTTTCAAGTGTCCCTTTTACTCTCAAGCTCCTCTTCTACACTAACTTTTGCTGAAGGAGGACGTTACTCAATTTTTACAACCCCGTAACTGTTTTTTTGTTTTCACAATGTTGCACTTTACCTTGAACATTCCCATAAAGGTAAGTATGGATGTGCTGGAAGCTGTCCAGAGAAGGCACATGAGGATGATCAGAGGGCTGGAGCACCTCTCCTAGGAGGACAGGCTGAGAGAGTTGGAATTATTCAGTCTGGAGAAGAGAAGGCTCCAAGGAAACCTTCTTGTGGCCTTCCAGTATCTGCAGGGGCTACAAGAGGGCTGGGGAAGGGTGTCAGGCAGCGATAGGACTAGGGGGAATGGACACAATTTTGAGGAGGGGAGATTTAGATTGGACGTTAGGAAGAAGTTGTTCCCCATGAGGGTGGTGAGACACTGGCCCAGGCTGCCCAGAGAGGTGGTGGCAGCCCCAGCCCTGGCAGTGTTGCAGGCCAGGCTGGCTGGGGCTGGGAGCAAGCTTCTCTAGTGCCAGGTGTCCCTGCCCATGGCAGGGGGGTTGGAACTAGGTGATCTTTAAGGTCCCTTCCAACCCTGACAATTCTGTGATTCTATGATTTTAACACCACTAAGTATGAAATCTTATCAGTGGCACAACATGAACTATAACACCTGAAAGACAATCTATCTCTGAAATTAGATAACCAGTTTCTCCAAAACGTGCTTACAAAGCACTTTCCACAGCTGATTGTATAATATGATTTTTCTCATCATCTGACACTAGGTAAAACACATTAAAAACAGTCAAACTACAAGAAATAATTTCTTTACAGCAGTGATTTGCTAATGCATGACACCATGAGACTGCAAATTGAAGAGAGAACTCAATTATTCTTAGTGCAAAAAGACTAAGACATCTCCCAAGTAATACAAGAACATACAAGCACAGTCCTTCCCCCACTGACCCAGGGTCATCTCTGTACATGACAGAAGTTAAGGGAAGAGTTATTTGGAGCTGGTAATACTCAAACTCTTCAAATTCCTCTTCCCCAGAAGGGCCAGGAGGAAGGGGAGACTTCCTCACAAAGGAGCTGCAGCTCCTGCTCTTTCCCAGAGAGTTGCAACCTGTGCCTCCAGGAGTTCAAGTGCTTTGACTCAGACACTCTTGGGAGAAACAGTGCTTTCCAAAGCCTAAGCACCAGCTTTGTATTAGAGACAGAGATCAGTGCTGCTCTCACAAAGATTAGATACTGCCCAGCACTAGGCTAGGCGAAGTGTCAAGTAAACTGTGAACTTTTAGGGATCATTCATGATTTGACTGCAAAAACAGGCAAACAAGTAATTGTTAGGGGTTCTAACCTTGAAAAACAAGTAGTTCTTATCTAAAGGCAGAGTTTCACTAAGGAAGATCATGTCAGTGATTTAATTAACTGTGCACCTCCAGTTACACTGACACAACTGACAGTTTGGTTTCGTAACCAGCAGAAATCACCCTGAATCTGCATTTTTTTTCCTGAATGGGACAATCTTGCCCCTTCTTCTTCTCCCACATACCCACTCCTTGTGCCAACGCTAACTATTGTGCAAGAGCAGAAAAAACCAACACCAGGGATCTAACCCAGGTGAAAACTAATCCAACAAGTAAAAGCCACAGTTGGCTGGCAGTGAGGCAAGATAGAACAGTAATACACAATTCCATTAGAAGCACAGAGACAGAATGAGCTCCTAGGTCAGCCTAAGCCATGCTATTCACTGACTGCCACTGGTCCCAGTTACTTAAAAGAACTAATCAGACCTCAAAAAGATGACTCTGACAACTTAATGGACGTGGAAGACCTAAATGATGGGTATGACAAATCCCAAAGACAGCACAGGGAATGGAGGTTGGGGAAAAACCCCACAGCTGGGGATGGGGCAGCAGGAATCAAGGCAGCCATCAGGCCAGACAGACTGGCTTAGAAGAGTAAGGTTGTGAAACTGCACCTTGATTATTCTGTAGTTCTGTAATTACCAAACTTCAAGGCAATCCAAATATGCCTATGAATGATGGAGCAAGTAGAGGTAGCTCTTTATAAAGAAAGGATTATTAGTGTTCATGAAATTGTCCATTCATCTCAAGGAGCTATTCCCAGGTAAACAGGAGCAGACCTTGCTTTAGCCTAGAAGAGCTCTGAGGAGCTGGAGATGCTTATTCATCTCTGTGGGTGTCCTCGCCCACCTGCTCTTCTCCCCAGGGAACAGAGCTCACTGTAGTCTAGAACAATAGCTTGGAGAGGTGAGAGTTGCTCCTTCATCTCAGTGGGTGTTCTTACCTACCCTCTCCACTTTCCCCAGCCTCCTCCCACTAAAGGATTTTGATGCTTAAGAGATGGATCAAACATCTCCTTCCTGATGTGCATTTCCAAGGTGTTTCTGTGCCACAGGACTAGTGTGAAAGGCTTCAGGCACCTGTCAACACACCCAAAGACAGCCACAAACTGCAGCATGCTTATGCTAGAATGCAGAAAGACAAAGTCCACTTGTTGAATCTGTTCAACAATGGCCAAGGAACAAAGCCATAGGACTCTTTTTTGTTTAAAGTTGCATCTAAAACCTGAAGGACGCTGCCAAATAGCAGTTGTAAGAGAAACTGTGGTATCTGAAGACTGAAATAGAAACAAACCACCATTTAAGAAATATATTAACCAAGTGTTCTTCCTCCTCTTTCGTTTCACAACAATAAAACCCACGCGGATCAAAATAACTGTTACTGTTATATTAGAGAGCTATCCAGAGAGAGATACTTGCAAATTAAAGGTGCAACTAGTCACTAATTAAACACCCCCGTAGGGCTACTCACAAATAAGGATGTACGAAATGATCTGTAACTATTCACAAGAATACAACCCACTGACAGGAGTTATGGTAGGATGCAAAGAGGCACAGAAGGAAGGTACCAGAGGCTATCCAGGTATCCTGACATGCAGGTGAATGAAGGCAGATACTGCTTAGCTATGTCAAGGAAACATATCCATGGACTGTATGCATGCATGAAGATAACCCACAGTATGGCAATATGTCCTGAGCAAAAAGCACTGCATATATACACACACATAATCCCCACACACAAGAGCTGCGGGTGTTGAAGGAAATTAATAATTCCTGAGCCCAGTGTGGAGTGGTCTGGCTGGGATGCAGTAGGAGACCACCCCAGCTCCACCTGAGGAGGCCAAGGGCCAGCCGACGGGACAAAGGGGCGGCGCGGCTCCCCCCTGCCCCGTTCCATCGTCTCAGCTGTCGCCACAGCCCGCGGGCACCGCGCTGGGATCGCTGCGGGGGACTCGACTTGCGTGTCACCTTTCTCGCGTGGGCAGCAAGAAATAGGGCCTGGCCCAAACCTCTCCTCGGCCCAGGGTGCGGCCTCCTCTTCTTTCCCCCAGCCCATGCGAAGGGGACAGCGGGACGGGGCGGCGATGGCGCAGCTCCCCTCCCGCGGCCCTGCGGGGCTGGGCTCCCGCAGCCCTGAACGGCGAACAGGAGGGTCGTCCCCCCGGCTCCCGAGACCGGGGAATCCCCGTGAGCGGCGGGCNCTCTGAGACGCTGAGGGTGGGGGACCCGCCGCCATTTTGTCCTGCGGGCGGGAAGGTGGCGAGAGGGAGGTGAGTGGAGGTGCGAGGAGCGTCTGGAGCTCTGAGGGGAGAGCTGAGGCAGGTCTCCATGCCGGCAACTTGCTTTCCCACATAGGATATGGCAGGGCCGGCAAGGAGGCCAGTTGGGATGGTGTGTAGCAACTGGCTTGGGTGCAGGGGAGCAACCCTCATCGCCCTCTGTGACAGGGCAAGGGAGTGTTTGCACTGAGCTGCCATGGCTGTTCGTCTTCACCACATGAACAACATTATTCATCTTTGCATCGGGCTCCTAAGGATAAATCACTGATTTATTGTACAGTAAAATAAATGATAGTGTGCCCTGTATACTTTAAATACTGTGAAGGGTTAAGCATGTCCAGCAAAGCTGATCCAGGATTCTGGTGTTTCCATTACTTTCATTTGGATGGAGGAACAGGATATTTTCCATCCCAAAACACACACACACTGCAATCCATTATAGAATAGTCAGTCTTTAGGACTGTATTAAAGTATTAGGTTAGTTCTCTTTCACTGCTGACTTTGCAGTGAAGCTGGCAGACATTTCCAATATAACTCCTACAGGGTTGAGCCATGGCATCACAGCACTTGCTGCACTGAAGTACTGCTGATTATTAAATAGTTTGGTCTGTTTCATCCGTCTGTGTTCCAAAATGTTTAGTATTGCAGTGACACTTCACTAGAAACAAAGCTTTGTACCTTTGAGAGGGAACAGCAAGTTCAACTGTTTCCAAGAGATCCCACAGAAACAGGAATTTTAAGTGCCTAGCACTTTTCTCCATCTAACCTTCTGTCATCAAGGCCAGTTGTGGTGAAACAACCTGACAGCCCACTTTGCAGAGGGCTATGACCTACACATTTTTTAACCCACATTTGTTAATGACCATAATAGCCTCAGTGCCACAGCATATCCATCCAAACCTTCCTGCTCTCTGCGAGCACCCTTGGGCTACTGATGNTCGGGAAGGGGCTGAGGGGACGCAAGTCCGGCCCGCACCTACCTGAGGGAATCGGGGAGGCCTGCGGGGCGGCGGACGGGCGGGCGGCGGAGGAGGAGGAGGGAAGGCGGGCGGGAGCGAACGGCCGCCTCCCCCACACCCCGCCGGGCAGCTGCAGGGAGCGGCGCTGCGGCGGGCGCGGGCGAGCGGGCTGGNGATATTTTCCATCCCAAAACACACACACACTGCAATCCATTATAGAATAGTCAGTCTTTAGGACTGTATTAAAGTATTAGGTTAGTTCTCTTTCACTGCTGACTTTGCAGTGAAGCTGGCAGACATTTCCAATATAACTCCTACAGGGTTGAGCCATGGCATCACAGCACTTGCTGCACTGAAGTACTGCTGATTATTAAATAGTTTGGTCTGTTTCATCCGTCTGTGTTCCAAAATGTTTAGTATTGCAGTGACACTTCACTAGAAACAAAGCTTTGTACCTTTGAGAGGGAACAGCAAGTTCAACTGTTTCCAAGAGATCCCACAGAAACAGGAATTTTAAGTGCCTAGCACTTTTCTCCATCTAACCTTCTGTCATCAAGGCCAGTTGTGGTGAAACAACCTGACAGCCCACTTTGCAGAGGGCTATGACCTACACATTTTTTAACCCACATTTGTTAATGACCATAATAGCCTCAGTGCCACAGCATATCCATCCAAACCTTCCTGCTCTCTGCGAGCACCCTTGGGCTACTGATGGACAGTAGCATATGCACCTTCAAATCACAGGTCTAAGTGAGCACTGAAGTCCTTAAATGACTGGCATGAAAGAGTCTGAACGATGTTCTCACGTAATTCAGATAAGGTCTTTGAACATAAAAGCAAGAAAGACCAGGCAAAAAAAGAACCTGTAGCTTTTATAAATGGCTAAATTCTGTTTTTTCTCAACATTTTCCTCTCCTGCTGTTGTTTGGGGAGCTGACTGCTGTACTCCAACCCTGTGATATTCCATTTCTACAAGACTTGGAGCTCTTCAGGCCAAAAATTGCTGTGAAACATCCTGCCAAGACGATGGCTTGTTTTTTTGCCAGTGCTTCCTAATGCATGCAGGAATCCTCACTTGCAATATTAAAAAACAGCAGGGAAAAGCATCATTTATTTAGTTTAATTTAGCAAATGATTCAGTTTATTTACGAACCTCATCTTTTTGCTGTTGGAAATGGTGCCACCAATAAAAAGCAGTACGAGTTCAATCCCTCTTTGCTATCTCATTATTTTCCTTTTAACAGCTTAGTCTGGAAGGTGGTGGAAATCAGGCCAGGTTCAGTCTCCTGATTTATCTAGAAGAAATAATGACCTCACCAGCATGCAGAAGCAGTTATATAGCAGAAAGGAGTGGACTTGTAATGTGAAGCAGTGAAAGGTTCCATCCTGAGGAGCCGTGAAACCTGAAGCAAGCAGGCTGTTGTTGAGGCTGTCACCAGCAGGCTGGCAGAGAGAGATCGAAAGGGTTGACCTTGGGGCTGAACATGCCTCCATGAGGGTCTGTGTGACTGCTCTGCATTGTGCTCCAGGCAAACCCACACCAGATGAGCCAGCTCTGCTGCCCACACTGCTCAAATATTAATCTAGTAGCAACAGGGTCTGGTTTCCTCATCTGAACATTGTGCTGACAAAACCAGGAACCAAACAAAAGATAAACTGGTCTGTGACTCTCTTGTTTTGTGACAGCTCCCCAGGGCCTGAGGCACGACCATTACATCAGGAACCTGCTTCCCCCTTTTCTTTCTCTACAGGACAGCTCTTGCTAGCAGTAGCAAACGACTACATTAATTATCTGTAAGGCAAAAGATGCAATGAAATGCTTCCCCTTCCTACAACTGGGCCACAAAGTCCCATTCCCCTCCTCCTTTCACCAGTGAATCCAAATTTTTAAGGAGAAGAAAAGGCTAAAAGCACAAGTTCCTCCTGCTTCTTACCAGTCCTCAGGTAGACAGTGTGCTGAGCAGAATTCATATCGCCATGACCTCCTCTCTGTTTAACTATGAATTACTGGAGCTGGTAATTTCTGCAAATCCACTTGCTTGCTAACATGCACAGGCACAGGAAATGTAGGTTTTAGTTAAGATTAAGGGGTTTTGTTAAGCATAATGCTTCCTTTGCTCAGCACTTAGTTTCAGACCAGCTACCCAGTGGTATTTATTGTTCTGAGAAACATTATTGTGTTGAAGAACTTTGTACTTAGAATGGCCAAAATATAACATAACTTTAGATCCACAGTAGGTTATTAATAACTTCTGAGCTCATTAGAACACCACAGTTCTGAGATACTAATTAATTCACCTCTGCTAATGCTGGTCAGCTTGGCAATTTTGTATCTCTCAGTTTACCTAAAGAAAAAAAAACATTTAAATGTTTCAGATGAGAAGTCTCAGAGAAGCAATGTTTGGGTGGCAATCCCTCAGCCTAATGGTCATTTATTTTAAAACAATTGTTTCCACTGTAGCTAAAATGACAAAAACAAATCTTCCTGCCTAGCACTGCATAAACATTTTCTAAAATGTACATTTTGGGACAAATTTGAGTCCAGCTGTGAGTCTTTTATCTTTACATTTTTAGACTGCTCTCCACCTCCACTCCCCCAGTACAGTGAGCTGGAAGCCAGAATTTCTTCTGCAAACACCCGAGTTCTAAGAACACAAACTTGTTTAAGCTGAGACCATATTTGGAAGAGATCTGGGTCAAGAAAAATAATCAAAGGAAAGTGCATTCCTCCAGCATCACGTGAGGAGCCCAGAACATGCACACAGGGCCCAGCCCTCACGCTTGGATAAAGGCAAGGGGCTGTGCACCACCTTCAGCAGTAGCTCACTTGCCACAAGCCTGCTCACAGAGCTGCTTTTACACCAAGAAACACCTCCCCAGCCTATTTAAGGGCATTCAGGCAAATTCAGAACAGGTTTTCTTAATAGAAGTGTTTAGCAACACAGCAGCAGGATGCATCCACAGCAGTACAGTGACACAGGCTCCGTTCTCAGACACATGGACCTGTCTCTAACCCTGTCACTAGCTTCCCTCAAGTCACCACTGTTTCTTACCAGAGTAAACATGTCTAAAGGACTAACATACCGAGGTGCACATTCTCTCCCTGACACTCCAGCACACTCTTTTTAATTTTAGGAAGATCCCAAATCCAGCCTTTGGTGTTTAATACTTGGCTACTACAACTGGAGAATTTTAGCAAAGCTCCACTTAAAAATCTGTTCTTGTTTTCCTCTTCCACTTGGAAGACTTGAGCAAGAAAAGCTCCTACAGATGGCACTCTGAGCTTCAAAATCTTTTATTCAATTAGCAGCCAAATGCACATTAAACAGACTGCAGTGCTTTAATTGTACAAGTAACATCTCAAGCAGCCAGGCCAAGGAACAGCTCTGGAACATGCCAGGCTGTGATCTACACTCATTACCTTTTGATTACAACTTCTACAGGATAAAGACTAACATTTATATAAAGACAATGGTACAAAGTATATAAAGACAACAGAGTGTACTTTCAGCCAGTTTGCTGATGACACCAAACTGAAAGGAGTGGCTGACACACCATCATGCTGTGCTGCCATTAGGTGAGACCTGGACAGGATAAGAGATGAGTGGAGAGGAACCTCATGACATTGAACAAGGGCAAGTGTTGTGTCCTCCATGTGGGGAGGAATAACCCCATGAACCAGGACAGGTTAGGGGCTGACCTGCTGGAAAGCAGCTCCAAGGAGAAGGGAGTGCTGGTAGGTAACAGTTCACTATGAGGTAGATTCCCTAGAAAGCAGCCAAACTGGGCTGTTTAAAAAGATCTTTTCTGTACTCATGGACACACTGGGAAAGAACTAAATGTAACATTTCTCATTACTTGATTGCATCTTCTCCCAACTTTTATTCTCATCTTGTTTCCACTATTTTTAACTTGTGTATTTGTTCATTTGAGAGTTTCTTCTCTGACTTATATGCATTCTGCTCCTGTTTGCATGCATCCAAACACCTTCACTGTGACTTTAACTGAATCTGAGCTGCATCTCTTTGTGTTTCAGGCAGAAAACCACAAGCACTAGTAACACACCATCCTGCTCCAAAAAGTGGGAGGTTAACTGTCCCAGGAAAGAAACACAGAAGCAATGTAAGTCCAGAAAACAGATGAGCTATTCAGAAAGACAGTTTCTGAAAAATAGACATGGAAATTACTTTTATTTTTTTGCTGGCATTTAAAAAACATAGGAATATTGACATTTGCATTTAAAAACCCCAGGAAGGTAGAGATTATACATGGTAGCATTGCTAAAATCTAAAGCTGGAAATGACAAAAATGTCTCCATCATGCCTTGGTTGTTTTTTTTTAGGAGATACCAATATCTATCTGAACGTTTTGAAACAAGAATTTTAAAGAAGTGTCAGGCTATCCAAAGTGGAAAGTGCTCTTCATCAAACACACCAAAACCTGTCAAATATTGGACAATTCAACAAACTAGTTGTATGAAAACCCGAGTTCTGAATGGAAGGAACTGGATGTATTTAAAGGGCTTTAGTTGGACATGTTAAATTCTGAGAAGTCTGTGTGCTACCTCCCTTTTGTTCTACTCAATCTATCAATATTGGCAAGTACTGGGTGTTCTTATCTTACATATGTCCTGTTCCACTGGTATAACCACTCCTTTCCTTTCCTGTATTGCAGATACACTGACACTAGAGGAACAGACAGTTGTGCACAAACAGAAAACAGTCACTTAAATTACCTGAAGTTGGGAAATGGGAGCTGTGACTCTCTACAGCCATGATGCATGATTTGTCTTCACCAGGGTTGGAGCAGTATGTACACAGCTGGTTTAAAATGACACTGTTTCTTCTCAGGTAAGAAAAGCTTTCTACAAAAGTCCTTTGGAAAGTCATCATCTTGAAAGTCTTGCAGCTGCTAGAAGGAGATGGTGCAAATTGCTACTGCTCAGGGTCCAGAGAAGCAGATAGGAAAGTGAAATGCTCAAGAGTAGGAAGTGCCCATCATGAATACTAATGGTTATGGGGATGAGACCTCAAAACAGAAAGGTCTTGCCTGTCCCTGTAGCTTACTGGCTGCAGTGATAGTATTTGTGGAATTCACTCACAAACACCATTACTCATCTTTACTTAATGCCATGTCCTAATAGTAATAAAGACAACAACCCTGGGGGAAAATAAGCACATTAAATGTATATTATAAGAACACTATAAAAAAGGGACAAAGTCATCTTTTATTACAAAAGAGGTTTCTCTTTTTTTTGTCCTCTTGATAATTCCTTTTTAAACTAAACAAGCTTTCATTCTTATGTCAGAGAATGAGGCAAAAATAAAACCAAATTCTACAAATCAGATGTTTAGAAAAGAAACCAGGAAAACTATTTTTATACTACAAAACATTTCACTTTACAAAAAACCCCAAAAAGTTATTCTTTTACCTGAATGATAATGACAAAACGGGGATGTGAAAAGGATTAGAAGATCAAGTATTTCTGGATAAAATTCTCTGCTCTGCTCACTGCAAGACTCTCTGACCACTTAGGGGATATTTGTACAGGGAATGAATGTGTGTGGAACCAGCCAGAGAGATCCTGCCTTTTTTTTTTTTTGGTGTTTTATTATTTTTCCAGTAGAAACTGATATGGCATGAAGCAGGTACAATTTCCAACACAAATCCCAACACTGTTTCATTTCCTTAAACAGTATAGTCTGTCAGAAAAAATTAAAAATCTCTTTTATTTTATATTCTTTATGATGAAAAGGATAGAAACTGCACTTCTTAAATTAAATCATGCTCTGCCCAAACTGCTCTGCTTTAAGACTTGATAACTTGAGTGGAGAAAAATGAAGATGTTTCAGCAAGTATCAATTTTCTGTTAAAAAAAAAAAAAGTCCTCAAGACAAAATAAAAAAGTTCTTAATTTACAAGAAGCAGTGTAAACAGCAAAAAAACAACAGAAGCCACGAAGTTGCACGCACCAGCCACTGGCAGACAGACAACTCCAACTACTCATAGAACTTTGTATCTTCCTTTGTTGGTTGGTTGGTAAGAATTTTGCTGCAAAGAAAAGAGAGAAAAATCACAATTAAAATGGATAAATCCACATTATCTATAAATAAGTAGTGAAGTTGAACACATCTACTCTTCAAATATTCAGGCTGCACCTTGAGTACTGTGTTTGGTTTGGGGCCTCTCACTTCAGGAAGGAGATTGAGGTGTTGGGGTCTGTCCAGGGAAGGGCAATAAGCTGGGGAAGGCTCTAGAGCACAAGTGTTGTGAGGAGCAGCTGAGGGAACTGGGGTTGGTTAGCCTGGAGAAAAGGAGCCTCAGGGGGAGACCTTCTCACTCTCTACAACTCCCTCCAAGGAGGTTGGAGGAAGGTAGGGGTTGGCCTCTTCTCCCAAGGAACAAGCACCGATTGCCTCAAGTTGTGCCAGGGAAGGTTTAGGTTGGACATTAGGAAAAATTTCTTCACTGAAAGAGTGATTGAGCATTGGAACAGGCTGTCCAGGGAAGTGGTGGAATCACCATCCATGGAAGTGTTCAAAACCCAAGTAGATGTGGTGTTCAGGGACATGGTTTAGTGGTGACTTGGCAGTGTTAGATTAACAGCTGGACTTGATGATCTTTAAGGTCTCTTCCAACCAAAATAATGATCTGATTCTATGAAGGTTATTCCAGAGAAAGCCAAAAGTTTCCTCAGCCAGAGAACGCAAAATATGATCTCTGAAAACAATATGTTATTTGAAAACAGCCTGTTGAACACAGCTGATTATTAGCTGGGTATGCTGTAAAGCTATGGCTCTCAACACATATCAAGTATTAAGAGGAGGAGAATAATTCTCCTCTCCCCTGCCTGATGGTGCTGAAATTAGGAAATTTATTGGAACCTAACTCTTTAAAGGCCTTCCCTCAAAAAGCTCTGTTAATGTGTTATCTCCATCTGCTGGACAACAGCCCCATGTCTATCTGACTGAACACAGGATGTTGAATCAAACAGTGGCTTTGAGGTCTATAGGTCCCAGACTCTGATATTAATAAAAACATATGCCAGTGTCAACATTTGTAGAAATCAATCTGAAAGCATAAATCAAGGCACTGAATATTTCACTCACCAATCTGATGAGTTCCTCTTTTATAAGTCGTGTGATTTCTGCCTTTGCTTTCTGTACAGCCAGTTCATTGGCACCTGAAGACAGAAACACATTGTCATCTTCAACACCTTCTGTATAGAAACCCTACAGAATAAACACTGCTGGCTCTTCCCAGAAACCCTGTAAAACCTGCTGAACACCCTCAGCTATTTGCTGAGGAACACTCTAGTACTTCAGAGACATCCACAGCTAGATATGCTCTGTTTTAGCAATTAAAACAGTTTTAATTACACTACTCAGAAATATCAAGGATTACAAATTTCTTTGGGAATAACTCTATCATGAGATTTGCAAAGTTTCTGTTGTAGAAGTTGATGCAATTTCTTAGATCTTTAACAGCCCAAAGTC
Source organism: Bucco capensis (assembly GCA_013396975.1). NCBI lineage: Eukaryota > Metazoa > Chordata > Aves > Piciformes > Bucconidae > Bucco > Bucco capensis. The sequence continues at coordinate 16,161 of VWZO01019668.1, read as the reverse complement.
ACACAACTCCATTTTTTTCCTTATTTCATCCTGGCACAGACACCTTTGTGCTTATAGTGACTTTTTTTCCCCTCTTTCCCTCTCCTCCCAACTGCTTCCATACATGTTTGCTGTTGTTCTGTGGCAGAGCAGTCTTCTGAGGACAAGCATTTCTGTGATCCCCATGGATCACCTGACAAAGTGAATGAAGATAAACGAGTGTTTCTTTGGTAATTATATTAATTTGCAAAACAACTACAGCAGGTGTGTAATTGAGCACTCTGACTACAGAGGTTCCATGCCTAATTACAAAGCTAGACTCAGATCTTTAATTGAAACATTAATAAAAACAATACTTACTTTCTATAGCCAAATAAATCTTTCTTTCTCCTTCCTTGGGTTCTTTGCCTGGAGGGAAATAAGTTCCTCTGATTGTAATAGCAGCTTCAGAATATTCACTGATTCTCTGCAGTGCTTCTTTGGAGGTAACTTTCCATCTGGCAGTCTGGAAGGTAAAGGATGTGGGAAGATCAACAAGGTGAAAGGCATCACCCCAAAAGGAGACCCAAAGGTTAGCTGACATTTTAGACAAGCAAGAACACCGCAAGTACTTCCCTTTAACAAAATAATTGCTATTTATTTCTACACAGTTCATTGGTTAAAGACAAAAATAAGTAAACCTTAAAATCTCTACAAATAAAGCCCAAGGAATAAAGACTGCCAGTTTAATTTCAGAACCCTGTAAAAATTGCCCCAAATCTCTAGAATATCCTCAAAAATACTTGTTTATGATAAATGCATCCCATTAATTGAGACAATGAAATTACTAGAAAGTATCTAGGAGATTGCTGTAAGTTCCTTGTTAAGGTAAATGTGGGCAGAACCTCAAAGAGAAGGATTTTGTACTTGATACTGTGGAATATCATCTTCAAAATAACAAATGAGGCAGATTAGAGAAGCAATATTCTGACTGGCAAAAATACCTGGTAGTAAAAAATAAGCAAAGAGCAGAGTCAGACCCAGTACTATGGCCTTTGAAATAAAATCCCAGAGAGTGTCCAAGATTTGAATGTGAGAGAAATCAGTGGCAGAAGGTGAAAAGATGTTTGGATGATAAGGAATGCTTGTTTTTCTGATACTCTCTGGAATATGTCCAAAGCACTGTGGATCTGTAAGCTGAGAAGTCATCAAATAATATAGGAATTTCAATTAGGCATGATAAGAAATAGAGATAAAATACTCTCTTGATATAATCATAGCCTAAGCTCTGAAGATAGCCTTAGTTAGATGATCATTTACACTTCATTAGAGCAAAAAGGTTACTTGCCTGTGGGAAGTCATTGATCTCTAATTCTTCTTCATATCTCTTAAAGGATTCATTTTGTCCTCCATCCTGTTTCTCTTCCTCCTGCTTCTCTATGGGTACATAATTGAGCTTAGCATTGATTTTTTCAGCCAGCTGCTCTGCAATGGTCTTGGCAGATACAGTAGGAGCTTGGATAGTGCCTCCTCTCAGGATAGCATTTGTAGCCTGCTGCATCACATCCTGGAGAAAAAGAGGTGAATGCTGAGAACAAATCAGCCAAAAGAAGTCCTATATAAACCAACAAGGCTTTCACAAAAGCTTGCTATCTAATATAATTGTCCACATAACAAATATATTCTCCAAAGTTCTCTTCCTCTCAATAACTCTCTTCACACCTGCATAGAAAAGATCTTACTGGGCTTTTATATCTTCAGCTCAAAATACCTTTGGACATCCCAGATCACATTAACCTAAATCAAAATGGATTACATATCACACACTTCAGCAGAGAAAGATGTTCTGCAGCTCTGCTAAAGCTGACAAAACTTAATTGGGTAATTTTATCAGTAATAAATTAACTCTCTGCCAGGGCAGACAAAGCATTTCCAGCTCTGTATTACATCTTATTATCTTATTAGCTCAATTACAAATCCTACAGCTTATCACTGAGTTAGCCGAGCATCAATGAGCTAATAATGCAGCATGTTATTAGTGTGCAGAAACACTCAATAAACTGGCAGCTAGAAAGCAAAGAACTGAACAACCTTTAAGAATTAATAAAAAATTACAAAAAGAAGAAAAATTGCTCTGTTATGAGCCTGACCTTGAAGTGGAAGGGGACAAATACTTGTGCCTCTGCTCCAAGATTCTTCTGGGCATTGATTCTCAGAGCCAATCGTTTAGCAATTTCCAATTTCTCTGCATTTCCAGCTGATGGTGTAGGAGCATTTGATGTTCCTGGGGCTGCCATGTCCTTTACTCTCTTCTTTGAATTGAACATGCTTTCAATTTGTTCATCAATCTAAAGAAAATCACAATTATTAGATCACTGCATTTACCATCAGATAATCTTAAAGAAAGAAAACACTGAGGTGCATTTAATTTACATGCTTTTAAAAAAATAAATCTCATATAAATGGAAGAAGCTTGCTCAGAACTACAACTCAACAGAAGGAACAGATGAGCTACTCATCAGCAAAAAGTCTGAACACAGTGTTAAAGAAAAAGAGTCTAACAAACCTTATGAAAGGAATCTAATAAGGCTTTAGGAATAGAAAAGGCTACTATGAATTTCTTTAAAATACTGCAAGTAAAATGTCTGTAATTGAGAGCAATAGTTCTGTTTCATTTACACAAGATTATATGACAAAGAAATAGAATTTCTGTGGTATTTAAATAACTACATATATTAGTAAAGTATAAACAACCAGTAAGTCAGACAGAGATTTCCAACATCTTCCCAGCTATGTATCTTTTTATATCGAAGAACACATATAGGTCTACTCAGGGAATTTAACTAATAAAGTCAGTAGCACAGGACACAGAGTAACAAAAATCTATGCATACTGCAACATTATGTAAGCTAATGGGGAACCCCCAAATATATTGTAAATCCTTCAGCAGTTGAAATCTTATTTTCAAGTGCTTACATCAACAGCTGTATCTTCATCATCTGAATCCTGCAAGCCAAGAGCTGCTTTTTGGAGTTTCTTCCTTTCATTAGCCAAAGCCTGTTCTGTTTCATCAAACTTAAAGCCTTTCCCAGAGAATCCACTGCTTTTTTTAATCAGCTTCCCCTCCTGAAAACAAAAACATGTATTTTCATGCTTAGAAGTTTAAAAATCACAATTCCTGTAGTCATAAAACAACTACAAAATTATACAAATAATATTGAGGTAATTTATTTTCAAAAGCAAATCCTAGCACATTTAGAAATGTATTTTACAATGAAGGGTAATCAAAAAAGCTATTTCAATTCAGCAGACAGAAACAATACAGTATTAGGATTTTCTCTGAGTATACATTTTAAATGTAGTAAAAAAACCCAACCCTCCAGTTTTTCTATCAGAAAAGCTGCAAAGTCACTCTTTTCAGCATGAGCAAGATCCTCTGATGGCAAGAGCTCTAGAAATAATAATATAACTTCTGTGAAAGAACTTTATTATCTTTGATGTGAGTTTTGCTCGTGAACCTTTCTCTATTACATACCATACTGACATTCTCAGGAACACATGCAGATGTGTCCTGTAAACAACATTCAAGATTCCAGCCCTGAAAACACTGACACACTTACCTAAGCACACACATGTGTTGCCAGGGAAGTCAGTGCCATGACCCATGTACGTGTACTGTACAGCTGGACCCACATGTGTCTGCATTAAACCCAGAACAAAGCCCCATGACAGAAGAAAGAATTACTTACAGCCTTCTGTTGGTCTTTGAAGTCAGCCCAGAGCTTCTCCAAATCAGGAGGAATTGGCTTCCCAGATAATTCCAAAGCCTTAATGATGTCACCAGCATACCGTGCCTGATCCTCAGTAATGAATGTATATGCATAGCCCTGGTCAAAATTCATTTAGAAGATAAGAAAGAAAGATCTCTTAAGACATTTTATCTCTGAATTTACTGAAGTATCTTTGCACAGATGCTGTTGTTCTGGTCAGGAAAGGTAACCACGAGATTCAGGCATAAATTTTTTTTAGTGGGAATGTACAATGAGTAATGGGATTTTCCAGGAAACAGATGCAGAGATAATCAGCCACAGACAATCCTCCCTTTCAATCTTCTCATGGTTAAAAGTTTGAAAACTAAAATCAATATAGTAGAGCACGTTTCCAACAGTGAAAAACACCCAAACTTTTAGCCACAAACAGGATTTCAAAGAACATTTATACATCAGAAGAGCATGGAAGTTCCAGCTATCATCGTGCTAAAATTCAGAATCTGTCTTATACATGATCACTCAAAAAAGCACTCTAAAGGAAAACCTTCTTTCCAGCAGTAACATAAATTACTCCTCCTGTAGGTATCCCTTGTGAACACCCTGATCAAGCAATAAATAAGGAAAAGCTTCCATTGATAAGCAGAAGAGGCAAGTGATCACACGTACCTTATTGCCAGCTCGGCCCGTTCGGCCTGCTCTGTGCACATAATCTTCATAGTGGTTGGGACAGCTATAATTGACCACCAGCACCAACTGCTTCACATCCAAGCCTCTGGCTGCTACTGAGGTGGCCACCAGAAGCTTGCAAATTCCATTCTTGAAATCATTGATTATGCTGTCCCTGTCATACTGATCAATACCTGCAAACAAAGAAGACAACCAGTTAATGGTGAGTTAATTATAAAGCTCTGTTCTGAGCCAGAAGAATTTGTACACAGGTCAAAACACTCTCTGACTTTAAACAATCAAAAGCCTAAGCAAATAAAATTTCAGCACATTCACGCTTTCACAGGCAAAATACATCAGGAAGAATAACAAATCTCTTAGTCTATTATCCAGTATAACAACACTTTGAGTTTTTCCACTAGAAAAAGATGGTTTTTCCATATCAAGATCCTCAGGAAGTTCCTTTAATATGATTAAAATGAAAAAGTTCTTCTCAAAAGTTCCTTTAATATGGCTTTTAATTGACTTCTTATATTCAACTGAGACCTCACCTGGAGGCTTTGTCTGTTCTCTAAAAGCACTAGAAATCTCAGAATAACCAGACTATCTTTTCCTCTTCCTTTGCTGCACTAAATGAACAGTGGTTTTGTACTTACTGGTTACTATATTTTTAAGAGCATTATATATATACATATAGATATAGATATGGAATGGGTAATATTCTAAAGAGATTTCGTCCTCCTGCTACTAAACTACTTTTCTATTACTAGTTGATGGCAGAAAAGTGAAACAACAGCTGCTATTATGGTGGAATCTCAAATAAAAATATCACATAATACTCCCCAGTGGCATTCACCACTGTGCAACAGCCAGCAGTCAGATATACTCCCTGAGAAGTACTAACTCTCAGTAACATTCCTGTTGCACACAGAGAAGATTTGGCATCTGATGACATTTCACAGAGAGCAGGAAAGAACAATTAGAGCAAACTATCATGTCTATTTCAAATTAAAAGACAAAGATCTTTCCCAATTATGAAGCAAAAGCTGCTTCAGAAGCAACAGTAATTGGCACTATACAGGAACTCAGTAACTTCTAACTACTGAATAGCAATATGCTAGTTTAGAGTTGTTAATATAAATCCTTAATTAAGATAGCAGATTACCTCCATGAAGAGACAAGCAAGGATAAGAGGCTCTCATTAAATCTTTCAACAACCCATCAGCATGTTCTTGTTTATCTACAAATATGATCACTGATCCTTTCTCCTGATAGTGTCCCAGGAGCTCCAGTAACTTCAAGAACTTTTTCTCCTCTTCTATGACAATCTGGAAAAACACATCCAAAGGCAAAGGAAGTAGAAAGAGTATAAATTGTATCTTACATCATTAAACACATAAAAAGTGGGAACGGGAGATGACTTTTTCAGGTTGTTACCACAGCTAGTGGTAAAACTTTTGTTCAACTTAGTGTTGTAAAATCAAGGTTCTTTAAAAAGTAACCACATTGCATTTGCAGATTAGAATATTAGTTTATTCTGAGTTCATGTTTACTAAGGTCACTAAACTCCTAAAAATAAAAGCTTTGTGGGTATGCTGTTTTCTATCCAATATTGCTGGAAATAGTCTTTAGCAGGTAAATGAGAAGACAGGACTAGAGGCAATGGGGAAAAAACTAGCACCCAGGAAGTTCAATCTGAACATGAGGAGGAACTTTTTCCTTTGAGGGTGGTGGAGCATTGCTCCAGGCTGCCCAGGGAGGTGGAGAAGTCTCCATCTCTGACGATATTCCAAACCCAACTACACCTCATCCTATGCAATCTGCTCTAGGTTCTCTGGGCTCTTGCAGGGGGAGTTGGACTAGATGATTTCCAGAGGTCCCTTCCACCCCCTAACAGTCTGTGATTCTGTGAAGATGTGTGATACTCACAACATGCTGCTCCACATCAGAACAGACAACACTTCTGCCTCCAACCTGCACTTCTATAGGTTTGCTTAGGATTCTGCGAGCCAGTGCCTCCATAGCTCTGGGGAAAGTGGCAGAGAACATGACAGTCTGACGGTCAGGCCTGACGTTGTCTACAATGCGCATTACCTGGTGAAAGAGAACATTCCTCTCTTAATACCCAAGTGCTGGAATTGAACTTCATACACGTACAGAGCTGCAGTTAGGTGGCATCTGCACTAGACAGACTACCAAATATTTCTTGACAGATTTCCTCTTGGGATCTAGATGCTGGCATTAGAATACAGTCAAAACTTGCTGGATTTGAAAGGAAGTTTAGTGGTGATATGCAACATGGCAACAGTCAAGGAGAAATCTTGAAGACATGCAGCAGAAACCTTTACAGCTCAAGAGACAAAATAAAGGAGTTTTCTTGGTTTTGGAGGGCAGTATAGTGTGATGACAACAGAAAGAGTCCTGGATGGCCAGAGCTACCAGCAAGTAATTTGTCAGCAACATTCTGTTCCTGTCTGCTGCATGGCATCGCCAGGGGGTACAAGTACTCATATGACACCTGCACCACTGGGCTACAACATTGCCACAAGCATCCAAAATAAGTGTGTAAAAAATATATATATACATAAGTTATAGAAAAATCTAAGCTATTTAAGAATTCATTGAAAACAAAGCATGTGAGGATAATAGAAAAATTAAAGAGTCAGTTTAAACCATTGTCCAATTAGGAGTTGAACTCAATGATCCTGGTGGGTCCCTTCCAGCTCAGGAGACTCTGTGTTACATAACAGATCTTTCTGAACACTCATTGGCAGTGTAACATAGCATTGCAAAATCATTTAAGTGGAAAACAACATCCTGTGGCAATATCACTCATCTCCTTGATTACCTGAGGCTCAAAACCCATGTCAAACATTCTGTCTGCTTCATCAAGAACAACATACGTGACTCTGCGGAGATTTGTCACCCGACCTGTGAAAGGAGAGGAAAAAACACATGGGAAACAAAATCAAATGGAAATCTGGTTTCCCTCAGGAGTAATATTTATTTTTTTTTAATGTTATATAGTCTCACTATCTTCTAATGTCTAAAGACATTAATTATTATTATTATTTTTAAATTCACTAAATGTGAATTTGAATGTTCTCATTTTAACGACATAAACATTCTGGCAAACTGTGTAAAGTATGCACAAGGCCCTTTCTTTTGTCAAACTCTTCTCTTGCATACCATCAGAGGGCCTGAAGAACCTGTAAAATTCAGAAAAGTGCCCTCTCCCAAACAGATCATAAAACTAAGACTGAGCTGAAGCAAGGAGCCCCATCAGCCAGTATCTGACAGCACCACCTAGAAAAGAACATATTAGAGATTACAGCGCATGTGTGGAAGGCAAAGCCCAGTGCTAACTGCTGCAGCCTCAGCAAATCTCCTCTCTTACATATAGTCTGTAATGCTTTCTTGGAGCTAGAAACAACTATTTGAGGATAAGCATACTAATTCTAGTTAATAATATGCAGAAAACAGAGTAAGCAGTCTTTTTCAAAGATAATGATTCAAAGCTACCCAGGAACACTAGGAAATTTCCAATTAAGAACCACCCCAAACTGTGAGACAGCTGGAAACAAAATAAGCAAGTTGTATATCTGTGAGCATTCTGAAGTTATGATGGACAGGATAATATTAACACCCTTCCCAAACACAGCTAAGAGATTCCCTTTCATGAGAAGGATTTAACTCAGGGATTTAAGAATCGGATTCTCAAATGATACAAACAGGTGAACACATTCAGTTCCAAATAACTGTGGAGTGAGACTGTTAAATGCTCTCAGAATGGAACAGATTTTTCCATGTTTTCTATAACTAGTACTCAGGCTTATGCCTATCAAACTAGTGCAGAATTTGATCCTTTCAGCTACAGCAAATTGTAGCTGAATCCTCCAATTATTTGGGAGCGATTGAGCGCTGCGGGTTTTTTTTAAGGTACAAAACTCACACTTAAGGAGTAAAATAAATATTTCTTACAATCTACATATCTATTTTCCATCTTAACACTTCCATCCCCAAATAATAACTTTGTAAAATTACTTGGGAACAGCATTAATGTACCTACCTTTGACGATTTAAGTCTTGGAAGCCCAGTTCTATATGTCTTGAAGGTACTTTTTCCACAGAAGTTAAATAATGTCAACAGTTTAGTAGAGGTTTTGATGTGGAATAATTTAATCATAAAACTTTTATCTAATAAGCATGCAATGGTTACACTAGGACAAAACCTCTTAAAGCTGCAGTGGCTCAGTTTAATCAATCTGAATATTGGCTGTAAGGTCAGGTCTTTTGAACAGTTACTTAGGGAGAGAGCTTCTCTGTCTTTTAAAACCAACAGATAAAGGCAGAGTCAGAAGCTCTTAGGTACAAGTGAGTAACTGCTGAGCTACACTAAGAGGAATAAAGGATCAATGGGCAGACAAGTAATCTAAATCACTACCTTATCTAAATGACTTGAAGTTACAAAATTTGGACCAGCACATTTTAAGTTTAACAATGATAAACATTCTCAGAAACTCCTCAAGAATGGAGTATTTCCTGTCCTCCCCAAAAAAGTCAAATATATTACTATTATTATATAGTGCTATGGATTCTCAATAGCTAGACAGTGCAGCCTGAAGAGATATAAGAAAATTCCATAAGACCATTTATCAAAATACATGATCTTTTGAATTTGTTAGAATTACACAACAAACAGAAAAAGTTCTCCAGAAGAAAAAGGTTTCTACTCACCATTGTTAGCTGCTAACATGTCAATCATACGTCCAGGTGTGCAAACAATAATTTCAGCACCTCTTTTGAGTTCAGCTATCTGAGTTCCAAACACAAGAAATAAAGCATTAGTGTTTATTGCCCTTCTTTGGACATACTCCAGCAGCTCAATGTCCTTCTTGGAGTGAGTGGCCCAAAACTGAACACAAGAACAGAGCTGCAGCCTCACCAGGGCCAAGGACAGGGGGACAATTCCTGCCCTGGTCCTGCTGGACACACTAGTGCTGATTCAAGCCAGGATACTTTGGACCTTTTTGGCCACCTGGACACACCGCTGGCTCATGTTCAGCCACTCTTTGATCAGCACCTCCAGGCAGCTTTCCAGCCACTCTGCCCCAAGCCTGGAGCATTGCAGAGGGTTTTTGTGACCCAAGTGCAGGATGTGGCACTTGGCTTTGTTGAACCTCATCCCATCAATCCAGCCTGGGCAGATCCCTCTGTAGAGCCTACTACTTTAAGTAATTATAATGAGGAGGAAACCCTTGAAAATTCATCTCTAAATTACTCTAACATGCAATATTGATAGTGGCTTTTGTTATCTTGAGGGGAACTCTCATTAAAAGAGAGCTTCTCAGTAACTTTCCATCTATCACATCCCACTAATAGTTTAATTACAGCAATGATCAGTATATATACATAAAGAGAAACAGTCTGAAACTTTTAAGGACCATACTTGAGACTTTTCAAGATCAGTATGTTTAAAGCTAAGTTATGAGTAAACAAGTAAGCTTTTGCATCACTACCTTTCATACAAAGGAAATTGATAATGAAGGCTGCAAATGTACTGGATTTATAGTGAAGGGAAAGGAATTAAATTCACTGCAAACCCAACATTAACTGATGAAGTTCAACAGTTATTTGACAAGTCAGGTGTGTCTTCTGCCTACCTGTTCACTGATTCCTGTTCCTCCATAAACACAGACAACTCGAAGTCCAAGTGTCTTTGAGAACTTCTTACACTCCTTGGTAATCTGCAAAGCCAACTCACGAGTGGGTGTCATAATGACAGCTGGAAAGGAAAGTATTGCCATCATTGTAATATAAGAGCTGTTGTTTATACCATAAAAATTAACAGTTTGTAATGATGCTTACAGCAGTTTATTTATATGTATTTTTAAAAATGTAATTTCATGGAAAAGAGAATTAAGATAGTATGAGGATGGGGTGGAAATCTAGTCAATGTTTCAAACTCATGGGAGTCAGGTCTCCCTTCCAGATACAGGGAGATGCAAGTGCTCTTGAAACAACATTAGATAGCACAGTAATCACAAACAGCATTAAATAGCACAGTGATCATTATTTAAATACAAAAAGGCACTCAGTAATAAACATCAGTGATAAGCATTCCTCCTTAGAACCAAGAGAAGAACTAAATATCCTTCTAAAGCAAATACTTGAGTTTGGATTTAAAGAAATAGCAACTCTGAGAAGAAAAGCTTGGTACCTATGGGACCTTCTCCTTCTTCTAAGGGTCTCTGATCCATGATGTGTCTGAACATGGGCAAGAGAAAGGCAATAGTTTTCCCACTTCCTGTTTTAGCAATGCCAATCAAGTCACGTCCATTCATAATTGCTGGGATAGCCTGGGTTTGAATGGGTGTGGGCTTTTCATAGCCATGTCTTAAAGAGAAGGAAAACAGAGATATTTTAAGAACAAAACAAGGTTTAACATGTGAATTACAACTAAAAAGAAGTTTGCATGTTCATATTTACATCTCCGTGTTAGTGTCATTCAAAAGATAAAGGTTAAAAATGAGCAGCAAAAGTATGAAATAAACAGCAGAAGGAATGGATCATAAAAATAGTTCAATACTGAGAGAAAAACACACGTAACATCCTCAAACGTGGGCATGTTGCATTACGCAAGAAAGGAAAAGGTTTTGCTCATTAACATATGACAGAATAGAGTGAGCAAAATCAAGCAGAGTAACATTCATAAAGTGCTTGCTTACTTTTTGAGGGCAGTGAGAATCTTCATGGAAATACCACACTGTACCCAGGTTTTTATTGGTTTGGGACAGCCTTTTCCCTTGACTGTAATTCCTTCCAGCTCAAGCCTGTACACATTCACCTCTGAAATACAGTTTGCATTACAACAGAGTCAAACTTGACATTTCTTTACCACCTTGATCAAAATATTCTTGATCTGTCCCTGAATATGAAACAGTCATTTTATGACGACCAGAAAAAGCTTTAGCTTGTTACACATAAATACAGAAGGCAGGTAGAAAGGACTTAAATTTTTCAATCAAAGCCTTAGATCATTAGATGAAGTTATCAATAACAGTTACCTAACTGATTCACTGTTTCTCTATACCAAGTTGCTCCAAACACTCTTTATATTCCAAAATAATTTGCTGTTTCTTTGCACATCAAAATGCATCACAAAACAATACCCAAGGTATTCTCATTGTATTTGTCCTTACCTTCTTGAGTCATTTTAGCTAGTTCTGGTACTTCAACGTAGAAGTTTTTCCTGAAAGGTTCATATTCTATCTTTCCATGATCCACTGGTTCTAGCAGCTTTCTCTGCTTGGTCTGATAGCCAGTCAGGGCAGTCTGAAGATCAACTTCTTCCTCTTCTGAGGAATACTGTATAGATTACAATTGGTATATAAATTAGTATGAATGGTACTCTGAGAGGCTCTAGGTTTTCATTTATAGAGGAACTTTACTCAGAAGCAACAATTACTCCTTACCTTATTAGACCAAATACTTAAAACCTGCTCTCAGTTTAAGAGTCCTAATTGTTCTTTGACCCATTTCTTTCATGTTTCTCCCAAACCTCACCTTTCATCATGTTGTGCATCACTTTCATGACTTTATGAATACTAACTACCAGCTCTGCCATTCAGAAATAACCACTGTAGTTCATTCACTGCCATAAAACAGAAAGAGTAAGAGGAAAAGACTAAGAAAAACAATCCACCACCTCTTCCTACTAAAGCATATTTGTTTCTTACAGTTAGTGTAACAGAAATGCCTACTAATTTGGTTTAGGTTGCTCTCTGCTACAACACATGACTTGGCAGAGCATTCTGTAGCCCTAGGCAGAATCAAACTCCTTTCTACTGCCTCCTAAACTGTGAAATGAGAACATCAACCTCTCATTAGTGCTAAAAGCAATGTCTCATCATGATTTATGAAGTGTTTTGAGATCCATAACTTACAGGTGTTTTGGAAATTAATATACTTACACAGAAATGCAGCAGAAATGGAAGACACAAACCTCATCTTTTCAGATGTATCTACATCTGACTGAACATGCAGACTGAGCAGCTGGAAAAACCCCAGGACTCTCCTCATTTTCATGGAGCCATACCACCTTTTCATAGTAGAAATACAAGACACTCTCCTTACCTCCATTGCATCTTGGTCATTCTCCATGAGCTCCCCTTTCTTCTTTTCTGACTCTACAGCTGCCTTTTTGGTTGTCACCACAGTTACTACTTTGGTAACAGTTGGTCCAGTTTTCTGCAAAAATAGTCAAGAAAAATTATTGCAATATCATATAAAAAACCCCACATAAAAATATATACATTCTAGAGAGCATCTGTACATCAGAATGCATTATGCTGGGGTTTGTCACTTCCTTGAGTGAAATTTTATCAGAATCACACTTGATATAAACACCAGGAAGTTAACACAAAGGCAAACAGGCATGAAGTGCACCTAACTTCTTGCTTTTTTGAAAAGCTTTTTTTATTTTTCAAAGCCATTTTGATATTAAAATACAAAAGCTATTTTTAAAAGACAAGATAAGGAATCTTAGTACATGATTTTACCTTTTCACCACCTTTCAAACTCTTTATATTGAACTTCTTAACCTCTTCTTTTACTTCTTCCATATAAGCATCCAAAGGATCTAACTCTTCATCCTCAACCTCATTGCCTTCTTTTTCTCCTTCTGCAGTTTCCTCTTCATCATCTAACAGGAGCAAGAAAGATGGGAATAAGACAGGGAGAGAGAGCAAAGTGCTCACATGTGTTACATTATTACTCTACTCAACTAATTACAGTCCAGTTTTATTACTATATCATTTCTCTTGATACAAATCTCTCCAGCTGGTTTAAGACACAATTGAGATTAACAATGTGAAGCCATGACCAGATTTAGGTTTTATTTGATAGTTCACATTCTCAATAGTAAATAACGCTTTAAAGATAACATAACAAAAATTTCAGGAACAGAAGTTTTTTAACTGTTATAGATGAAAAGTTCAATACCATCATCATCTTCCAAACTCCATTTCTTCCCCTGTTTCATCTCCTCAATTTCTTTTTTCAGCTCTCCGATGTTTTCCATCGCTTTCTTGCGTTGTTCTTCTCTCCATTTCTCCACTCTTTCTTTCCTTTTTCTCATTTCTTCTTCTAGTTTGTTCTGATCAAAATTCTATGATAAAAAAATACAACCAAACAGTGAAAACAAACTGGCTTTAGCCTATGCCTCTTCAAACAGCTCTAAATGTTGTGTGAGCATGCCACAGAAGCCTGGACATCCACAACAGAAGTAAATTAAACATACTAACATCCACTACAATGTTTTCAAGTAAGAAATGCAGTTCCTACTTTATTTTTCATTATCTTAGCTGGTATGTGATTTTTAAGACAGTAGCAAATTAAGCTTTCCTTTATTTACTAGGAAAACATATTGTCGCTCACACTAGTAAGCTTCAATTCCTTTTAGCCATTGACCCATGAAAGACTAAAGAATTATCACATTATCCTCTACTTCCAAAGTCATAGAATCATAGAATTGTCAGGGTTGGAGGTGACCTTAAAGCTCATCTAGTTCCAACACCCCTGCCATGGGCAGGGACACTTCCCACTAGAGTAGCTTGCTCCCAGTCCCAGCCAGCCTGGCCTGCAACACTGCCAGGGCTGGGGCTGCCACCACCTCTCTGAGCTACCTGGGCTAGTGTCTCTGTCATTCTAGTACAAAAACTTTCTAGTTTTTAGTACAAAGTCTTTCTAGTACAAAAACCTGTGATTGGTTTATGCCTGGGGAGCCCTAGCTGACAGTGCAGCTGCTAACAACATTCTGGTTTATAAAAGTTAGCTAAAAGTGCTAGTAGTTTGGGAATTCTTCACTTAACATCTTTTCCTAACACAGAACGAGGCAAAGGGAGCTTCCCTCTCTCTTTGTTCTCTGATTCTTGCCTGGGTGCAGAGGCCAAAAGTCTCTTATGTCAAGAACTGGAAGCATATCCCATGACATGAGTCTGTGTTACTGAAGAGAATGCTCTGTCATTCATTGGGGATTTTGTCCAGCTCCAAGGACAACTTTTCTTTTCTTAATGCAGTAATCTATGGCTAATTTAATTCCTGGTTTATATTCTTATCTTCTAAATCTGTGTTTAAAGCTCTACCTCAGTGGCCACAGTATTTGTGGTAGCATCTTTATCCTTTTCTTCTTCTTTGTCATCTTTTTTCTTCTCTTTGGAAACTTCCACACCTTCTGTCTTCTCTTTAGATCTTGATCTGAAAGGTTAGAGCAAAGACTTCTTAGAACATCACAGCTTTCCTCAAGAGAGGATACATATGTGCTGGATAGAAATAGAACTATGAACATCCTGCACAGGTTTATGTTTCTAAATACCTTACAGAGCACACTGCCTCCTAGAAAATCCTTCCATGTCATGGAAATATTCCTCTTAACTACCACTGTATTGCAGTTTCTTTTACACCTCCCTGAAAAGAGCAGTTAGAAAAGAGATAGTGAAAATTTCCTGTGGGTTGAAATTCTAGGGAAAGGTAAAGTAATCTAGCATCTTTCCATGGAAGTTGGAACATCCCCTTTGAGAATACAGCAGTGGCTGAAAGACATAAGCACACCTCTCCCTGTGAAAAGCTACTTAAGTAACTCACCTGCAACAAGCAGACTTGCATTTAATACAAAACTCATTTTATCACAGATTTTTTTTATCCTTACTTGCTTCTAATTAAAGAAAAAAGCATCCAAACCAAATGTGCTAATTCATGATAAGAAATATAATTCACTTTAGTCAATTAAATCTCATTAAGCCTTTTTCATTGGGCTTTTCAAATACAAACCATACACTTATTCCAACAGACTTAGTGATTCCAGCTTCTCACAGCTTCTAGTTTGTCATCAACCTGTTTATTCTTGATACAGACTGCTGTCACAGCTTACACACTTCCCACTCACTTGACAACACAACATGATTATATGCTGTTTGTAATTATATCTGAAAACACTAGACCTGTAGGAAGATTTTACACATTTCTAAAGTCAACATCTGAAAGAGTTCAAGCTTCACTTCTTTATTATCATAGAATCCTAGAATGGTTTGGATTGGAAGGGACCTCTGGAGCTCATCTAGTCCAACCCCCCTGCAGTGGCCAGGGACATCCCCAACTAGAGCAGCTTGCCCAGAGCCCTGGCAAGCCTCACCTGCAATGCCTCCAGGGATGGGAACTCAACCACCTCCCTGGGCAACCTGGGCCAGTGTTCCACCACTGGTGAGAAAAATCTTTCTAAAATCCAGTTTAAATCTACTCTTCTCCAATTTAAAACCATTGCCCTTTGTTAAGACTTAAGACTAATTAATACAATTGTAAACCCTGAAAACTAATACTTGTCAAATCTGTATTGACTGCAGCACTAAACATATCCACAGAATTCAAGAAACAGCAGATAAACAGCTAGTGGCTATTTCAAGGCAGATTTTGTGAGCTTCTCTGAAGTGTTACACTACTGTCATGAAAGAACACTTCAGAGAAGCTCAGTGGCACTTACAACACCTTAGAACTTCCTGTTCAAGATGTCCTGTTACAAATGATGGCATTTATGTTTCTAAAGAAATAAAAGTGTTTTATCTAAGAAAGAAAATGACACAAGAGAACACTGTACTGGAGCAAATCTGGTAATTAAAACTTATGTACTCCAGTAATCTACGAGTTTCAAGGAAGCTATACCTCAATGTGATGTGCTAGAGGGCACCTGTACTTTAGTAATTTGGGCATTTCT